>VYXD01012087.1:97474-121978 GCA_013397195.1 Hylia prasina | reverse complement strand
AAAAAACAGTATGAATGATTTAATCTTTTTTTGAAATATATGAATTGGTTTACATAATTTTCTGATCTTGCTTTGTTTTTAAGACGATATTGTGTTTCTAATATAAATGATAATTTGAATAATTTGTGTTTATATATATGTATAAATATATATATTATATATCTAATCCATTTTCTTTCATTTATAAAGATAAAAATCTGCCCCTTAAGCCATTGAACTTCTATACAAATGCAAGAAAGCCCTTCCAGAAAACTCCTTTTTATCATTAGTCATCAAGCTTTCTTCCATTATTCTTTCTTCTAAGGTGTCTCATTACTTGACGTTTCAGAAAGTATTGCTGCCCGAAGTCAAAGACAAATATACAAATAATACAAAGGGTACATCTTCTCTTTTTATGTTTTACTTGAGAAATAAATTATAAAATGTCATTATCTGATATTTAGATCAAGCAATGTGTGGATTTTAGATCTAATTAAACTCAGAACACCTCTGAAACAGTTTACAGTTCAGATGGAGTCTTCTGGATAAATATCCACATGTTTTAGGTTAGTTTTAGGCTTGGTGCATTTTTTCCTAATTCTCTGTACCATACAACAATCCAGGGGTTAATCTGCCTTGTCAAAGAGCTGGATATACCTTTTTATTTATGTGATAGATGGATATGCCCCAGCAACCTGTACTGTGGGCAAGTTTATAGACAGTGACAACAACAGTAGCCCTGTACTGTTTCCTCCCTAATCTCACAAGCAGTGGTGAGCACACGTTGGTTTGTGACTAGATGGTTTGTGATGTTGGTAGTGAAGGTCAACCTCTACTCCTGAGATAAATTTCACTGATTCAAGCACTACCCTTCATAAATTGCTGGACTCCTCCTGAGTTTACTGGCAGTACACAACTTGTGCAAGCTGCTTCCCCAGGGCCGCCGTGTCCACTGGACCTGCAGAGGAAGATTTGCAGGTATGCAAATCTCTTGGGACCATGCTGTGGTGCACAGACAGCTGTGATAGTGTGACACTCTTCTGGGACAGGCACACACTGACATCCCTGTACCTTCTCTGTCAGTCTTAGCAGAGAAAAGCTCAGGTCCATACAGATGTTTAGAAAAATATATTATTTCAAGAGGCACAAATTTTTTTCTTGTAGCCCAGGCTGCACAGGCAAACTGCTGAAATTCACTCATATATTGGAATTGGTCTGTCCCTTTTTTTTTTCCTTTCTAAGCATTATCCTTGCTGCCAAGGAAACCTGGTGCAGGAAAAGCAGTTTGGATAGCCCACATATGGCTCCTGTTGCTAAGGAAACGTCTGATGATGCCTGTAGACCTCTGTGCAGAGTTCTAAGTGCAGGTGTGCACTTGGAGGACTGAGATCCACATGGATGAAGGGACTATGGAGAAATCAGAATTGCTGTTTTTCATTTAGTTTTATATCATGAAGGTCCTAAGCGTTTAGACTGATTTTGCAAAATCATGGCATTGGGAGTAATCTCCTGTATTCTGTTAGCCCTGCTGCCTGCCTGTGCCTGTAATCATTTGTGAACAAAGCAAATAACCACTAACTCCTGTAACTGCCATATCCAGTTCCCTCACTCTCATGCTCAGGTATTCTGAAGAGATACATATGAAGGAGGCACAAAGAGGTATGATCTGTTTGGAAATGCAAATGATGACTCTTCAAAAGGTTTTTGCACATCTGCCTGGCTAGTACACAAAAACTTCCTAAGAACAGTGAAAATTATATGTATTGTTGAAAACCACATGCTGGAAGGATATTCAAGTAATTCTCAGGAGTCCCAGTGATATTTCAAATGCATCTATTTTGAGCTGAGCTTATATATGCAAAATCACATAACTAATCTGATGACATTTCCAGTCTCCCACAAGGACTGACACTTATCTGTTCATTATTTGACCTTCATGGGCTTCTCATCAGATATGCATGAGTGCATTTTTAAGGCCCCAGAAAACACTTCTTAAAAAGAGTCTCTTTAAACTCTTAAAATGAGACTCTTAAAAAGGGCTTTGGGTTGTTCATGTACTCTGAGTGAGATGCAAGGGAGAAATATCAACAAGATATTCTGAAGAAGTCAAAACAAGAAACCTTACTGGAAACTTCAGAAAATCAGACAACTTTGGCAAAAGTTTAAAACACATAAAACATTTCTCAAAGGATTAACTTTGCCCATTCAAATTAGTAGACTCCAAGGCCATCCCATTTTAAGTTAGTCAAAACTCTGAGCAGAGGGAATTGGAAGAAGAAAGAGAAAGAGAGAAAGACAGAAAAGATATAGAAAAGAACAAGTCTGGTTCCAGCAGTGTTCAGCTGATAGAAATTCCAAGAGGAGGTAGGGTTAAGATGTGCTCACCACATGTCCTGGGTTAAATACCTTTTGGCTTTCCTGGGCCCTTCCCAGGTAGGACTTCCAGCCATCTGGCCATTCTGGGGCTAGAATGGAATTCCAGAGGCAGGTGTAGAGCATTTCCTCCAGTGTCCCAGTGTTTGGTGGCCATAGCAGGGCTGGGATACACCAAAGGCAAGGACTGACCTGCCCTTTCTCCCCACACACACCCCCAAAATGTTTTGTGACAGCAATCCTTCCAATCCCTCACAGCATTCAGATATTTTACTATACTGGTATTTCTCTTACTCATTTCAGTTTACACTCCACAGAAGTTGTTCACCTTGTAACTTGGTGAATGTTCTCATACCAAGAGAGTAAAGAGTCAAAACTAATTGCTCAAATGAATTATTTATCAGAAATAAATCGAACACGGAAGGCAAGAAGCAATCTCCTATGTGACACTGATGAAATTTTATAAGTCAGTCTAGTGTATTCAGTACACACATTGAGTGCAATAGGTACACAGATCCTTAAGCCATTCCTGTACATTGTTTGCAATATATGAACTCTGGATGTATACACTGTTGTAGCCCCCTCTTTGCCTCAGTCTTTGAAACCTTCAGTACAAATGCTGACAGGTACCGTGCTCCACGTCTTGTGGGTCTGCCCAAATTAAAAAGGAGATGCATAAATTAATGACTCATATGGAGAGTTTTATGAGCTTAGGGATTACATTGAGAGCAAAATAAGAAGCAGCAGCAGGAAATTAACTGAAAGACCAATTTTTACCTTTCTTATTAAAAATGTAGTTAAGGTTGCAATAGTAGAATGTTATTATTCTTTAGTAAATTTCTAGATACAAAATACTTATCACATCATGAGTGATGAGAGTAATTAATTTCATCTACATGTTCAGCATCTCTCTGTCTGGCCAGTAGAAGTCTTGAGGTTCCATGACGTGCACACATGAACTAAATACACAGGGCAGGATCTCACTCTGTTTTCTGTTGTACCACCCTAAACTACGAAGTTATCATGATAAGACTTTAGCAGGTTCTGTCACAGTCCAGCAAAAACATGTAATAGAAATCAATACAAAAGTTCTAAGAAAAAAGAAAAAAGGGTTTCTTGAAAGCAAAGCCCAGTTTCTCTGAACATTTTTAAGCAGAGAATCCTGACCCACACTGCATTGCAGTGGGATATTCCATTTAGGAGGGAAGGGGCTAGATGCAGCTCAAATAAGAGCTAAGATACCTGTGGTTTTCCCTTGTATTTCCATTCCTACTTCCCTTTAAACCAAATGTAACTATCAGTTCATAGAGTTAGATGTGCAATACTAAATAATGAAGCATGTGACTAACACAATATAAAGACAGGAAATATTGAGATTTGGGATAGCACTAGGAACACTGTTATGCTCCTGGTGGTATTCTCTGTCTGACAGTGTGATGGGGACCAAGTAAGACTCATCAGAGTGACCAAAGGTTAAATACCAGAATAAAGTAAAGTGTAATGAAAAAGATACACAGCTCTGCTCAAATATTTTTGTTGGTTTTTTCCACTATTTCAAACCTCCCCTACTGACTTCAGTGGTAAATGCCACTCTCTCTGTAAAAAAAACCCCCTTGTCCTGCTGAAGGATGCTTTCCAGAAAAAGATATCAGTGTACTCAGAGTAAGCCTGTGGAGAAATGACAGCATACCAAGTACTTGTCAGCCAGGTTTAGAGGCCACACACCTACCAGAAAGGCAGGAAGACTCCTGGGAAAGCTCTTGTCATCTCTGCCTTCGAAAATCACTTGCTGACTCAGTCTAAGTCTGACAGGGGAGACTTTTATTCAGTTAGTCATTGATTTCTAATTATTCAGCACTGTGAAATCATAGCAGTGCCACTCTTTCTAACCCCTGGTGACCCGAGAGGTCCCAAAATGCAGTTTCCCACAGCTGTGAATTCATAGGTTTGGAATCTGGCTGGAATTTATAAACAATGAAAATTAAATACTCTTTTTGCTTATGGTACAATGATTTCTAACACATGGATAAATTCATGTGTTTCTTTAGTGGTTTATCCCAAAATTTCTTATTTTCATGAATTAACAGAAATAGTCATTCTACTTATCTACAAAAACTGATTTTTAGTTTTCATTCACACATCAAAAATAAAATTTCATTTCCACTATAAAACTAGGATGTACTGCTTCCACAGCTGTAAAGACAAACAAAATTACAGCTTGGGAATATTAAAACAGGTGTTTCAGAACTCCCCTGGTTAAAGGTAAATTATAGTTATCTAAAATTATGATCAGTTATGCACAGTTTATGTTAAAACATAAACGATTAGCAAGCAGTAAAAACAGCCTGTAATGGCAATGGGGAAGTGTTTTTTTCTGACAAAGCCAAACCACAGTTCTGACTGGGAAAGAAAGAGATGTTACTGTGGTTGAAGTGGAAACAAAATGAGAAAAATGTTTGACTATCTCATGATGATTTCCTTCACTTGATTTTCAATTCATTTAATATCTGAATTTTCAGGGACCTAAAGAGAATTCACATTGAAGCACTGGTAAATGTGAAGCTGCTCTTACAAAAATCAATTTGCTCATCTTGAAAAACGTTCTGAAAGCATAGATGAAACACGCATTAGCAGAGTCAAAGCTACAGAGAGAAGCATGTCTCAGAGCCCAGTGATCAAGGACCCTTCTCTTAACAAAGAATAATCTTGCCAAACAAATATGAGGTTACTTACAATTTTTCAGTAATCACATAGCACAGACACAGAAATAGTGCCTGTCCAGCAGATCAAATCTCAGCAGTTCACAGAACCTCAGAATGAATGAGGTTGGATGGAGACTCTGGAGGTCATCTGGTCCAGGCCACCTGCTCAAACAGGGCTGCTTGGCACAGGACCATGTCTAGATGGTTTCTAAATATCTCCAAGGGGGAGACTCCAAAGCATCTCTGGGTAAGCTGTGCCAGTGTTTGATCAACCTCACAGTAAAAAAGATAAAAAAAGAAATGGACAGAGCTTGGTTAGTTAAAATAATAACTAACTTTTATAATAACTCTATGTAACAAAGCAGACTAGGGTCCATCTGAAGAGAAGTAACTTTGTAGAGAAAGACCTGGGGATACTTGCAGAAGCTTGAATCAAAATAATTATGTCCTTTCTACTGCAAGGACTCATTTGCATTGCAAATAGACAGGAAACCAAAGTGAGGGATATTTTAGTCAGATTTTTTTTTCTCGAATACTTTTGCATTTGGAAACACTTGAATGTGTATAAATTCTGTGGAAATGTTAGTTTAAAATTTTGGTTAATTTTTATTTAGTTTTTATGGGCTGTTGACAAGCTTTTGTCCACTCATATGAAGCAGAGGGAAGTATGAATCTTCTTGAGCTGAAACTGTAAGTATTGCTGCAGTCAGAGCAGACAGTAGAAAAAAACCAACTGGGAATTAGGTGATAAGAAGGAAAAAGCTAAGAATACCAGCTCTGGTTATGTATAGAAAAGTGCAGACATATCTTCCTGTCAAGATCCCTGAAAGTGTATCAGTGTTTGCACGTGTAAGATCTAAGGTTTCTCACATCTCTTCAGGGACAATAATGATAAGAGGTACAGAATAAAAGACAGTATTTTGTGTTGAATTTTATCTCCATTTATATCTATTTCTTTAATTTTTTTGCTTTGAGATTTCATCCACCATAAGTGAGAGATAGTCCTACAGTTGGTTCTACTTGTGAAATTTGCCTTATGTCAGCACTTCTGTTTGAGAACACATTTCAAAACTGCACCCAGCTGGTTTTACTCAGAGGATTTGACTTCCCTCCCACTGGCATACAAACACCAATTCAGATATAATGACTATGCAGCTACCCTATTTTCTATACCTCTATAAGATCTCCTTAAGTAGCAATCCATGCATCCTTGACAGAGGTCACAGTTTAGACACCTATTTTCAAGGGACCACAGTGCTGGGAAACTTCCTCTCTTTTTGGAAACCCTCAGCATTTCCTAAGTATGCTACACTCTGTCTCTGTAGATGCACAGGTCTGAACCATGAGATGACAACCAAATTATGGCAATGCTTCCTGGAGAGGAAGATGTGATCAAAACTTATTTATTTCACTCATTCATGATTGTCTCTGTGTACTGGACTTGGCCTTCACTTGCTGCCAGACACCTATCCAATTACTATATCCTTCTCCCTGCTCAACAGGATGGAGGGGAGAAAATAAGATAAAAAAAATCTTGCGGGTTGAGATAAAGACAGAGAGATCATTTAATAATTACCATCATGGGCAAAACAGACTCAACTTGGGGAGGACTAATTTAATTTATTGCCAATCAAAAACAGTGTAGGATACTGAAAAGCAAACACAAAACTCAAAATCTTCCCCCAAACCCCTACTCTTTTCCAGGTTCAGATTCACTCCTTTGTTCCTTAACTCTTCCACGCACTATGCAGACTGGCACAGTGGGATGAGGGAGGGGAGTTGTGGTGCCAGCATCTCCACTCTGTTATTTTTTTTTTTTCTTATATTTTTCCCCTGCTGCAGTGTGAGGTCCTTCCCACTGGAGGGAATTCACATATTGCTCTAGTGTGGGTTCCCCATGGGCCACAGATCATGACAGAAAACCTGCTTCTTTGTGGGCTCCTCTCTGTGTTCGTGCATGCTCTCATCATGGGATGCACCATTTTTCAGGGCATGAAGTCCTCTGCGGACCAGGGTGTTGAGATTACCTCCTCCAAAGGCTGCTGGGTAATCTCTGCTCTGGTGCTTGGAGCTCCTTCTCCTCCTTCTCCTCCTTCTCCTCCTTCTCCTCCTTCTCCTCCTTCTCCTCCTTCTCCTCCTTCTCCTCCTTCTCCTTCTCCGACTTTGGCATCTGCAGGGTTCTTCCATATTTTTCTCACTCCTGTCTCACAGCTTCTGTTTTCACCCTTTCTTAAATATGTTCTTGCAGAAGTGCCACCAGCCTCACTGACGGGCTCAGCTGTGTCCTGTGGTGTCTCAAATGGAGTGGGCTGGCACTGGCTGTGACCAACAGGGGCTCTGGGGTAGTGTCTCTGCTATTACAGACAGGGTCACTCTTCATGTCACCTGAATTAAGCCCTCCCTTCTCACCCCATTTTCACAAACATGGGAATGCGCACAGAGTCAAAAACATCCTGCTGGAAGCTTCTGCAATACAGTGAAGCATATCTAGAACATATAGTAATTTTATTAATACCTTTATGAAATTCTTTTAGATGGTTACATATAATTTCAAGAAATTGTACAGCATCTTTTCATGAACTGCTTGCATCATCCATATTTTTGAAGTGTTCTCAGTTTCAGCAATGAAAAACGATATACTTGATATGAGAAATTTGGCTGACAGAGGAGAATCAAAACCCATGCCTGTCACAAAGTGATAATTCTGCCTGTTTATCATCCACAGTTTGGATAAGGAGGCAGGTGATGGAAGATTGGCAAGTGATATTAAGTTATGAAATAAATAAAAAAACTTCAATTTGAAAGACTCAGAACCAAAAGGAAGAGTTTATTTTTTCTCTTACATATTATCAGTGGGACTCTAATACCAGCAGGGTGAAAACCCCTATGTTATTCTTGAAACAGAAAAGTCATGATGACTCCAGCTGCAGGGAAGGCTTTGATCGAGTTCACACCTTAGCAGACATGAGGTATTTAAACTCTAAGTTATAAAACTACCAGAGCAGGTTAGTTTCAGTGGCTATAAAGCTAACTGTTTTTTCTCTTTGATGGGGATTCTGTAATTCTAAGTTTCACATTCTTCATTATTCCAGAAAACAAATCCTTTATAATCAAAGGCTATCTAAATTTAAAGTAATGAGAAATATATTTCAGCTAAGAATGACAGGTGGTTACCATAAACTTGCCACCAGCAACTTACAAGTATGGAAATAGGAGATGGACATGAAGTTTGCTTCATTTCTTTTTTAACTTTTTTTCTTTCTAAAATTTCCCAAATGCATTTGTGCATTCAGGATTGCAAAAACTAAAAATGAATTAGTTGCTTTAGGTACCAAAAAAATCCAGCATGTACAACGTGACTACTTTTTAAAGCTAAAAAATAAAAGTCAGATGATAAAATCCTAATTATTTTTTTGTCTTTTTATGAATAAAACAAGATTTCACATAATGACCTCACTCAAAATGTAAGATTTAGCTGAGTAGTTTTGTTTTGAAGTCTTTGTTTAAAATAATTTCTGAAATTTGTTTTTCTTCTTTTAGTGTCAGTTCATCTTTACACAAAACTTAGGAAGAAACTTTCCATAAAGAATAAATTAGTCAGAGAAATGACCTGCTTATCCAGTCTGTCAGCATTTACGTTGGAAGTGAATAAATAGAAGCAGTAAATCTCACAGAAAAAATCATAGTTACAGAACTAAATAATGTTCCTAATTGGTGCAACTAGATCCTAAAAATGTGTTTTTGCAGATTTTCCTTTTATATTTCTAATGCTGGATATCCACTTAAATGTGCTATGTTGCAAAATCAGTGTCCTCAGTTTTCAGCTGAAAATTCCTAATAACCAGTATTACCACTGAAACAGAAGTTGATATAAAACATCTATATTTCGTTTAGATTTTCATCATCATCATCACAATGTAATTTCTCTAAATATATTAAGAAGGAAAGCCTTTTGGATTTTCTGCATTCCCAGTGAATAAAATGCTTTTGCAAGTACAGCACAGTCAATTATAGCACTGCTTTTTCTTTGGGACTCTATTCTCACATTCCTGTTCTCCTCATTTTACATATATGGCATAACCTCATAAAAAGATTTTTACAGTTTCCTCGTGCACTTTTTCATCATCTAAGACAGTCTTTACAGGTTGGTTGAAACAATCCATATTTTGCTTTCTGGTGAAGTTACCAAATCATGTTACAGGGAAGTCAAGTGAGAGGATGGCTGTTGGGAGGTCCTCTGCTCAGGAGAACTAGAAAAGGGATCAAGAATGAGTAATAGCAGGAGCTGATGAAATGGTAGCTGATGCTGTTAGGAGACACACAGAGTAGAAAGGAAGGATGATGGACGTGACCTGAAGGATGGATAAATATGCAGATTTTAACTCAGTTACTGTAATGTGAAAGGTTTTTTGCGTTACTGGGTTCACACCTTTGTGAGAAAAAGAAGGTTTTCTTTATTGCTGCTTTTGCAACAGGAAGACATCACCTCCTCTGTGCTTATCTCAGTACCTAAGGGGCTTGCTGGGCTGGAAGCACTGAACTATTTCTGTGCTGTGTATCTCAAGTGCTGTGATATGAATGTTTCTGTAAGATAAGTCACCTGCAGCTATCAGTGGTAATACACTGCAGAGAGCAAGCATCCAAGACAAGACAACAGCACCTGGTTAGCACAAATCCCACCCACACCTTGCTCAGTGGCAGTGCAACCTTGACATTCGTGTCACACCACTCCTGAAGCCCTTGGATTACTACAGATTCCAAGGCAGCACTTAACTTTCAGGTAATTCACAAGTGGAGACCATGCCATGAGATATTAAGGATATCTCATTAAGGACTTCTTGTACACAGCAAATTAAACATAATCAAAACAGGTTCCACTACTAAAAATAATAGTTAACAGCCTCTTAGAAATTGTTGCTCCTCAGCTCTAACTCTTGGCTTTTTCCAGGTATTGTCTGAGAGATCAGAGAGGGCTTCTTAAGAATGTGTCTTTGCTTCATTGCAAGACTCCAGTAATTTAGCTGGAATTCTGCATGACAATAAAGTACTAACACTGCAGGTGCAGTGGGAGTGTTAGGACCAAGCTGAGTGTAAAACCAAAATGACAATGAGAGATGAAAAGAGATTAGAGAGAGGTATTGCCAATGAGGAAAATAAAAATAATCAAAAAAAGGCCCCACTAAAGGTACCTGTGAAAAAATGGGTCCAGCAAGAGTTTTGGTGCAGCCAAAATTCCAATCAACATCTGTAACTTTGGTAGGTTTTTTTAATTAAGGAAATAGCAAGCCAAAAATAATATACAGGCTTTTAACTTGATCATGGGAAAATACTTTGTGGGTTTTTAAAGTCTTTATTGTTCTGTAATATGTATTCACTGTTGCAGAGAATTTGTCTTGAACTTTAATATATTGGGACCTAGAGATTAATTTTCTTAATGTACTCTGTTTTCCAATCATCTCTTCAATTAAACACTAATCTATGGGGTGAAAAAAGATGGGTTGGAGAAATAACAAATCTACTTTGAAGCATAGTAGTGCAAGCTTTCAGCTTTTGCTGAAGAAAAAATACTTACAACGTTAAACAACCTATGGTGCTGATAAATCTAGTCATTTACCATAGTGATTAAAAAAAACCCTTCAAGCTGCAGGTACATCTTATGAAAGAAAAGATTTTTCAAATAGGATGCTACATTTTAAATTACATTCTTAGCCTACACTTTGAGCTTCATTTTGAAGTGATCATTAATTAGGGCTGATCAGAAGCTGATGGAATTAACTTCTTACATTTAAATAAATTAGATTTAGTTAAAAAAATTTCTTTTCACAGTCAAACCCCTAAATCTGGCTCAAGAAAAGGAAACATAAATATTCAATAATAAAGATCAAGACTGTGGTTACCTGTGGATCTAGAAATTATGGCATTTTAAGCTATAAAATCAAGTTTTTATTTATAACAAAGAGATAACTTGCATACAACAATATAGCTTCTATTATGCTGCTTCCAGCAGTGAAAGTGACTCTTGAGAACTCAAAGGAAAAATGAATATATATGTTGGAGACCAGATTCTGATAAAGGCAGTATGTCAAAAAGAGCCATAAAGGTAAATAAAAGCCTAAAATGATCGGAACAAAAGGCCTGTGAAGAAAATTACACAAGGCTAGGTGCCTAAAAAAGGCCTAAAACAGGAGGGCACTTTGGGAGTGCTTAGCTTTCTTCATAGATTGGCAAACGTATTTCAGCACTTGTTTCCTGCTGGCCATCCACTGCTAACAATTAACTAAACTTAGATGAAATTATACATTCTTTTAAAACCTCAGTTTCTTAAAAATGCAACCAAAAAAAATTAAAACACCATTTCAACACTGACAAATGCAGACAATTCACACACTCCACCCCTAATCCCTTCACTACAGCTGCAAATAAAATTCCTAACCATGATTTTGTCCTCTAGCATAGTTCAGTCCATGTTTTGCCCATTACCATTCTTATGTTCAATTCCAAAGAGTTCCCTATTGTGCAACACAAAGAACTGTGGTGAGCTGACCGTGGCAAGAGCTCATCAAGCTGCTTTGTCACTCACCTTCCATCAAAAGGATGGAGGGGAAAATAAGACCCAAAAACTCTTGGGTCAAGATAGGGACAGGGAGGTCACTCAGTAATTGCCATCATGGGCAAAACAACTCAGTTTTATGAAAATAATTTAGTTGATTGCCAATCAAACAGAACAGGATAATGAGAAACAAGAATAATTGTAAATATCTTCCCTCCTCCTCTTGCTTTGTCCCAGGTTCAACTTCATTCCCAATTCTCTTACCTTCTCCATGTGAGAAGTGCAGGGGGACAGAGAATGGGGATTGTAGTCAGTTTGTAACACCTCCTGTCTTCTCTTTTTCCTCCTCCCACTCTTCCCCTTATTTCATGGGAGACAATCCCATGAACTCATCCAGTGTCCTTCGCACAAGATGCAGTTCTTCATGAACTGCTCCAGCTTGGGTCCCTTCCACAGGGTGCAGTCCTTCAGGAACAGATGCTCCAGCATGGACTCCCTCTCTCCACTGGTCAAGAGGTCCTGCCAGGAGCCTTCTCTAGTGCAGGCTCTCACAAGCTGCAGTTTCTTTTAGGACAAATCTACATGCACTGATAAGAGACCTTCCATGGACTGCAGAGGCACAGCTGCCTCACCATGGTCTTCACCATGGTCTGCTGGGGGGTCTCTGCACTGGTGCCTGATGAATGTCCTCCTTCTCCCTCTGTGGAGTTGCTTTTTCACATATTCTAATTCCTTTCTTCCAGAATTTTTAATCCTTTCTTAGATACGTTATCTCATACAAGGTTCTGCCAACATATCACTGAGAGACTCGACCCTGGCCAGCCGTGGGTCTGTCTTGGAGCCTCTGGTGTCTTCTCAGGAGCCACCCCTGCAGCACCACCCACCAAAACCTCACCATGTGAGTGCAGTTTAGTCACATCAGTGACTGCTTGCTGCACATCCAGGGGCAGGGTAAACCAAGGTAAGGAGTAGCTTTCAAATATGCCACTTGTCTGGGGACCATTAGTGAGTCTATATATGAATTTAGAAAAAGGAGTCTTTTAGGAGTCCAAAAGTGAGGCTCTAAACCTTCTTTTGCTCAAGTGTAATGCATAGCACTGAATGCCCCTTGTTTTAAACAGAGCATGATACATTTATAGTAGTCTGTTCAGTTTGTCTATGACACAGGGTTGAACTTGGTGACTCTGAACTTGCTGTGAAATTTCTGTGCTTTTATATCTGCCAGTGGCAATAGGCTAATGATAAAATCTGAGTTAAAAGCCTTATCAGCAGTATGCTTTCACTAGAAAACAAAAGGAGAGGATTTCATTCATATTCATCTTTCTAAAGAAGAAAGCTCTGCTTTGCACAGCTAAACCAACATTTTAAAAATAAATTGAATGTCTACCTACTGAAGACAAGATATTTCTAGAGATTTCTTCTTAATAGGCATTTTAATTAAATTTCAGCACCCACATCATATCAGTGCTCACAAGGGAGCCTGATGTACAAAAGAAAGAGGTTGCTGTCCATCATCCAGACATCTTTACCGTTTAAATACGTGTAGAATCTTAAATGGTTCTTCACAAAAAGAATAAGAAATTTCCAAGTATACATTTGAATGTAGTACTGGAGAAGAAGAAATTTCTTCAAAGATGCATTTGAGGTGTGAGGATGCTGTTTATTCTTTTTTCACGAATCCATCGTATTAAGAAAGATGATGATTAAATTTATTTATAAGGTTTTGTTTTGGATCATGAGCCATGTTCTCTCTTTCTCTCATTTTCTAAAGATGATCACACTCACCAGAAGAGTATAAGTTTATGGTATGGCCCTCTCCCATGATTCTAGCCTCTCCCACTATTATTTTCAACACAAAAAATATCTTGCTTTTCCTCAGAATAAAAATATTTTGCAACTCAAGTAATTTGCACACTAAGAGAAATCCTAGGGTCCTGATAAAATATTTAATCTTACTACTTTGGATAGAAGCTAATTTTGCTGAAACTGTGAGTGAGAATAATTAGCAGACTTTGGAATAAAGAAGGTTTTGAACAGAAATGGTCATTTTAAAAAATAAAAGGAAAAAAAATAAAAAGGAAGATGATTGACTGAACATTAAATACCATAGCATCATAGAATCCTTTAGGTTGGAAAAAACCTTTAAAAAATCAAGTCTAACATTTAACCCAGCACTTTCAAGTGACTGTTCACTGAACAAAGCCTTTGATTTTTTTTCTATCTTCATTTATTTCTAAAAAATGTAATTGGTATTTTATTTGCTTCATCAAATCAATATTTAGAAAATACTGACATGATGAAGTTGGTCTTAAGTATTAAACTCTTGATCTATAGATTTTCATAGTAAAATACTTAAAATTCTTGGGGCAGTTGAGAGAAAGAGGGAATTCTCTCATATTGTAATTCACATTTACACTGTCTTGATTATATCCTAAAAAAAAAAAAAGTCTGGATTTAAAAAATAGTATAGATAACTATGGCATTAATTATATGGTTATACACATAGCCAAGGTAAAATAATGTAGCCTTCAGTTCACAGCACAGGAGATTGTTACAAATTGTTCATTACAAAAAGTCCATCTCAGACTCTTTATTCATTGGCCAGAAAAATTTGTAAATGAAGTGTTGTTTAATGCAACAAATCTGCAACTTGTGCTATGCTGTGTTTGAGGTATAGTGTATGTAGGCTGAATCAAAAAATTACAATTAAAACTTTTATCTGTCTGGTAGAATATTTATTCCCACTTTGTAAAATCTTTTCCTTTTTTTGCACAAAATCTCACAAGGCTCATAAATTAGCCCCTTTGAAACTGAGGATATGGAGTTAAGAAACATTCAAGTTTATTTAAGAGAGCCTGTAGCAAAAAAGGCATACAAAAGACTGCAAAATAGACACAAGGCAGTCACTAGGCCCACATGCAGTCTGGGAATTGGGTCTATTTTCAGTCACTCATAAGAAGAAGAATATTCTTGCTTTTCTTTGCTGGCACAGCCAGAGCACAAAGCCATGGGCACAAAGCCCCAAGCCCAGCACCAATTTGGAGACAAATGGTACCCCAGGCCTGTACAACACTTATGGATGCTACAGCTCCAGATAAGAAATGATGAAGTAGAAGTCTGACGTAATGCTGATGTTTACCATGCAGGGCTCTGTCTTTGAAGAAATACAATTATGTTGGCAGTAGAGAGAAATCCTAGCAGGGCATTATTAACCTCTTCCTAAAGCTGACATTTGAAATAGGCCAGGTGAATCACTTCTAAGGAGTGCCCATTTTTCTCAAGTATGGGATATTGATGAGAGAATTGGCCCATGTGCAGATCTCTGCAACTAAAATAGGAGAAATAGATCACAGTTTCGACATACTATTGTATATCATACTCACAGTATGATATAGGAATGATTGGTGTTTCTCTGAAGCCTAACAACCCAAGTTGGCATGTTACATATAACATACCTATAAAATACTATCTGAAGACGTCTCTATATCATCAGCACATCAGATACATAGAAGACTCTACCTCCCTAGTTTAACTTGTTGAAAATTAAATTTAAGGGATTCACTAGTTATCCAAAATTAAAGGAGAGGTAAAGAACTTAGGTTATCTAACCAAAGAAGTAGGTCAATGTATTCCCTAAATTAAAATGAGAAAACAAACCATAATGAGACTAGCCAACTAGAATTAGCCTGATTTTCCTTACAGTTTCATAAATTATGGAAATGTAGGAAAGATCAGAGAATCACTGAAAAATTGGAGCTCTCTCCAAGATATATCAATCATTGTCATTTCTCACATACAAGTATAACACTGCCCCCCTTTTGGGTGGCAAATTAAGAAAATGAATATAGAAACATGAATTTTGAATAAATTAAACAAGTGCCATGAATAACCCTATGAATTTCTCCAGCTAAGAAAAGGAAAGTGTTCACAAAATGCTCTTCATTACTCTTATCAGTCCAATTCTGCTTGCCTTTCTGATGGCAACAGAAGGTCAGTTTCATGGCTTTGAAAAATTCACCAGTAATGACCCAGAACCAAAGTGAGCATCACACCATTAGCAGTCATTCAGCAGATACTGGGCAGGTGGAAGATGATTTTATGGTTGACACTCAGATCCTATAAAATGATCCTTAATATCCTCTGAACTGCCTGAAAATGTCCTGTAGAAGTGTTTGGAAAGAGATTAGGGAGGATAGAAACTTGCAAGATTCCACCTTACTCATCCATGAAGGGACTTCTGTAAAGGCATTCCAGGAGCTGGAGAAGGTGCACAGGCAACATATTTAGACCTAGAGTCAAAACAGAGGCTCAGAAATACCATGTAAAGTTCCAGAATAAGATCCAACATCTACAGAAAACTCTGTTATTCATCTAACTCTACTGTCCATCTGTGACTGAATCAACTTTAAAAAATATGGATTTGCACTGAAATATTCTCAAGCATATTTAATTTACTCCTGTGGACATAACCTTTGCCTGTATCTGGGTGAGTCCATTCTCTGTACTTCATTTTTTTTGGATGTCAATGTCTTATTCAGAAACTATAGAGATGTTGCCTCATACGTATGCCTTTATATAAAGGCAAACCTGGACACATACTTTGGATAAATGTAATGATCACCAAAATAAATTTGTAAATTATTTCATAACCTATACATTATTATGTGAATAACTTAAAAAAAAAAGGTAGAAGTGGCCTATTTAGAACAATGCTGTTCTAACCTGTAAAATGTAAAAAACCATACTGCATGTTTTCTTCAAAAAGGTTTTTTGGAGGAAAAAGGAACCAGAAAAATAACACTTTCTGTATAGTCTGCATCCACTTCTTAAAAAAAAAGAACGAGTAACAATTCTGATCTGAGGGGTAAAAGAGAGGAGCTGTAATTTTCATACTCTTAGTCATAGATTCCCATGAGAAAAGACCTCTGTATGATTTTCTGTACTATATGACTCAGCTGTAGAAAAGCATCAGTTCCTGCAGGAGGTTTCCAAGTCAGCTATCTGTATTGACTCCCTGTCTTCCTTCAGTGCTAATTATGGATTCTCAGATACCTACCTTTTCACAATAATTAGATTTTTCTGTTTTAAATCGTAATGTAATCCCCAAAAGATTAAAAAAAAAACCCCAAAAACTTTTCAGAAGATTTTGTGGAAGACTAACAGTTTGCTATAGTCATAATTAAAAGGGGCTAGCAGGCAAAAGTATTCTGCATTCTGCAGTTTGCATGGTGTTATTTCAGAAGAAAAACCTGAAGTGTAACATTTATACTGTACGCAATGCTTTTTTTGGGAAAATGTATTGCAAATTTATACATGGTAGAAAGCAGCTGTTGCATGGCTGTGATTGACCAGCACACCTCCACAGTGGAGGAATGTTCAGAGAGGAGGAAAAACCCCCAATGAGCTCAGGAAAAAAAGGCATCATAAAGAAAGCTAAGTTTATCTCAACACCAAGGAGAATGAAGGGTAATGTTTTTAGATAAGATAGCTGCACTGTTGAATCATCAGGTTCCCTGAGACAATTAACACACAATTATGCCTTCCTGAGCTACCCAGACCAGTGTGCCAGGGCTTAGAGGACATGCACATGCCTCACTCAGCCCAACATAAAATATAAAATCTAGACTAGAGATTTTGCACTACTAGAGCAAAATTGGAAGACAGCTCGATCTGGCTTTAATCCATGCATGCTTTCCTAGGGACTGGGGGTGCTCAGCATCCTGACAGTGAACACACAGAGACCGGTAATGAGAAACAGGTTTGTTCTGTGATTCAACCAGTATGCAAGTGCTGGATTTTTCTATCATGAATTCAGTACATTGATGCTGGACTCTGTTAAATCAAAATCACAAATACACCAAATTAGTAGATTTGATGATAAACACTGTACCCTCCACCTGGTCAGAGAGCATTGAACTCTGACAGTGGTAAATGTGGAAATGCTTCTCTCAAGATACAGTCAAGACAAAAGTTCAATCTGCTGTTGAAGTGGGTCCAATGAAATTTCAAATAAAATGGTCAGCATCAAGAACTTGCAGAAAGCAAGGCATAGGAAACATACAGTACAGGCCTGGTTCTTATCCCAGATTTTAAGCCATAAAATGGGTCAATCCTGTCCCTGAACTCTAGGAACATTCCTATGCTTCACTCTTTCATTGCTTAGCTGTAGACTGGCAGGGTTACTCCCAAACAGAGAGTCAATCTGAGAAATGTAGACTAATAATATGATCCAAGAAGAAAAATGCCATGGCAAGTTGGTCAACAGTGTTATAATAGAGGGAAAAACAAAAACAAACCAAAATAAAACCCAACAAAACAAAACAAGAAAAAAGGAAAAAGAAAAAGAAATCAACACAAAAAAAAGGAAATAAAAATAGAAAAATAGGTAGGGACACCATGTATACTTGCCTCTGCAAATCAAAGTGATAGCATGGACCCCAATATAAAAATAACTTCTTTTCACATCATAAAGAACATGCTTACAAGGACAGTTTAGAGTGAATTGTTGGAGAAAATCAGTCACTGGGCAGTTAGTTTCTGAATTTCTTTTGTTAGGTGTATACATTTTCTGTATAGATTAAGTATAGATTAAGGTGTTGGGTTTTTTGTTGTTTTTTNGTTGGGTTTTTTTGGTGATGTTTTTGTTTGTTTGTTTGTTTGTTTGTTTTTCTCTAGGGTGTTAGGTCTGGTTTTACAGTGGTCTTTAATTAAGAACTTGTTAGTCACTTCCCATTTTCAATCACTTCCCTTTGTAAAAGTGCAAAGCAAAAGCAAAAATAAACTTGAAGTTCTTTCATTCACAGTCTTGGGCACTAAAGATGGTGTATGAAGCCAGCTGAATTTATTGCATGTAGCACATCTCTTCCCACACTTCAGTGAGTGAGCAAGCCACAGTAGAAACAGGGTGACTCATTAGTGAAAGCAGCAAACTGAAGCACATTTTTACCAGATGAAATTAATGAGAGAGAAACCCATCTCAGTAATGAAGTAAAACTGTTCTGAACAGATAAACCCCTCGATTCTCTGATTTTTGGTCCCCATGACACATGTCACAAGGTGAACACATAAAGCAGAAGTTTCCATTTCATCCTGTAGTATGTGGGGTGAGATTCAGGCACACACACATGTGTCTACTGTCATTTAGGCACTGTGGGGGGGAGCCTGGCAGCTTTCATCTGAAGCTGGAGAAAGTTGTAAGCTGCCTGTAAATGTCATATTCACGGTGTCTTAAATCAAAGAGCACCAAATGCCTATAGGACAAGTCAGGCTAGTCCTAACGTTCTTTCCTNGAGATTCAGGCACACACACATGTGTCTACTGTCATTTAGGCACTGTGGGGGGGAGCCTGGCAACTTTCATCTGAAGCTGGAGAAAGTTGTAAGCTGCCTGTAAATATCTGTCATATTCGCGGTGTCTTAAATCAAAGAGCACCAAATGCCTATAGGACAAGTCAGGCTAGTCCTTACCTTCTTTCCTTACCTTCTTTCCTTACCTTCTTTGCTGAAGTACCTATGTTGATGTGTTTCCCTGAGTATATATGCACACAAATATGCACACATGCAGCAAAATGCCAGCTGAGTCCAGAACAAGGCTCTCTCCAGTCTGCTGCACCACTCACACCTTCTGGAAGTCTTCAGTCTTCCCATGGCAATTAATACACAAATGCTTTTTTAAAGTTACATAGTAAGCATTTTAGGACAAAAATATTCTCTTTCTATATTTCAGTCTAGATGACCTGGTGTTCTAAAAGGGTGGACTGGTTCTTCCAGAGAAGTCTCTAGCATTATCTGTTTTCACAAAGTTCCCAGTCACCAGTTCCTTGCTGTTGAAATATTGTCAATTATTTCCTAAGGTCTAAGATTTTTAATAGCACAGGAGTATTTAAAGATCAGCAATTTTTTCTCTGCCAGAAAGCTGCTTTTTTTTTTCCTTTTTTTTTTCTTTTTTTTTCTTTTTTCTTTTTTCTTTTTTCTTTTTTCTTTTTTCTTTTTTCTTTTTTCTTTTTTCTTTTTTCTTTTTTCTTTTTTCTTTTTTTTTTTTTTTTTTTTTTTTTTTTTATTNTTTTTTCTTTTTCTTTTTTTAATAGATAACATCTCACTAAGGAAAAATTCACTCCTCATTACTGGACATGTCTCATTACTGAACATGGCTTCTTACTCATCAAAATCACATTCTGAATGTGTGAATGCAATGAATGTGTGCATCAAGGGAGAAACATAAAGGGGTACTCGGCTCCTTGCCACAGGTGCTGCATTGTGTTGATAGCAGCAGGGAGATGGCAATGACTAATCAAGGATGTCAGCTCCCTTCTCCTCTTTACTGGGAGTGAATTGGGCTCAGTCTCGATGTTTTCTTCCGTCTCAGAGTGCTAGACAGTGTGCTTGGTTTGATGAGAGAGAGAGGAATTTAAAACAGCAAGGGAACTTGTTTTCTTTTGGGAAGCAGGACTGTACTTTCACAGAATAAAGTCAAGACTCTGCTTTAGAAGTATGGGGGCCTTTTTCCTGAGGGGCAATCTCCCACTAAGTACATACAGACTTAAATGTAAACTAATATATTTGGTTATTAATTTCAAATGCATACTACCTTCTTTTTAATAAAAACCCTGACACACGGTCATGCAATCAAATAAGCATACAATGATTATAAATATATACTGATTATATTTAGGAGGGATGATTTGTTCTTATTAGAGAGAAGCACTGTAGAATAATTGGCATTTCTCTAAGGGTTGCTTTTTATGAAAAGCCAATTAAAAAAAAGCTAAATGTGGAATGCAGGTTACATGTAAACTGAGACTTTTATTCTATTTCAGTAAACTCTGATCTCAATTGAAAAGAAGGATCAACCATGTTGCTGATTGATTGGAGACAGATCCATGGACTGCTTGGAGACAGATGGGCACCCACAAAAGACAGCTGATCCAGCCTCAACTGTTCAGCATCTGTGGGATGAGCTGTACTCCAATCATGTCTTGTGAGTAATTATAAACAAGGCATAAATAGCTATTTTAGAAGATAAGTTTAAATTTTACATAACTGAAGTTATGCTATGAGAACCCCAGTCTGTGTCTCAGTGTGACTCAGTTCTTTGTAGCCCTCCAATTTCATAATTTCATTCATGTTTGCATTGGGTTTGCCTGACAATATTTTGATAGTATGGGGTTTCACATGGGTGGCTTCTGAGAGAAGCTACCAGAAACCTCTTTCATGTCCACAGAGTGAGGGACAAAGGTGTCCAAGACAGACCTGATGCTGGCCAGTCAGGCCACCAGAGAAAGGGATGTTCACTTATCTAAGTAGAGAGGGGAGAAAAGGGGTAATGATGCCCTCATGGTGTTGCTCAAACAAAGAAATTAAAAATAGACCAATCTGACCAGCATCAGTAAATATGGGAATGGCTGGCAGTCTGTTAATGAACCATTAAGAAAATGATTAATGCTTCAGGAAAACCCGTTAGATCTTTTCCAAGTAGTTTGTTCTGTTAATGATCCCAGTTTGGTTAATAAAGGTAATGGATGGTGGTGTAACAAACCGGCACTTCTGTAATGATCGTGACTCAGTATTGCTTGACATTTTGATTAAGAACTAAAATGATATGATATTAATATGAGGCACCAAGATTGCATTAAAAATAGACATGGCATATCTCAAAACTAATGAGAATCAGCCAGTGCATTTCTTAGTGACCACAAGGATCCGCAGAAGTTGATTCTTAGCCTTATGAAACATGCAGTTCTTCTGAACAATGGAGAATAAAGCCAAACAAAGCAAACTGATAAAGTATGCTGATGGCAGATATTTCTAAAAAATAGTAAGTACGAAGGAGAGGCAAAGATCCCAGTAAAAAAAATTGCTTCATCTGCAATGTGGAAGCAGACAACAAGCTTTGTTATTCTATCAGCAGAAGTCAAATATCTGGAATATAAATGTTATTGAGAGAACAGGAGAACTTTTGCTGGTTGGAAATGGAGAGGACTATTGCCCCTTGAGAGGTCTCCGGAGTGACGCAGGAGCAACAGCTGAACCTCTTGCAGGACATCTGAAAGACCAATACACAGTACCAAGGAGGATTTTTGTGACTACATTTCCTTTGTATTGACAGAGCTGTGACTGCCACCATATCCACATATACTGGCCACAATTTATGAGGTCTGTCTGACAATCTGGAAACTGAGAAATCAAAAGTCATGCCTCTAATGGCATCCTGGGAAGCTGAAGCTATTTAGAACATCAAAAACTCCAGAGTGATAAAGATTTCCCTTAAGTACCTATACTGAAAGTAAAACATGGATAATGGGAGCTTCAAGCCAACTGCTGAAGTTATAACTAATCGAAGTCGTACTGAAACTGGATTAGAAAAATGAAGGGTGAAACAAAGGTGCAGCTTTACAACTTTCAACCTAGTTACTCACTGAGGAGAATTTACAACACCTTTACTGAATGTTTAAAACTAGAATGTGATATTCATTTTTAAAAGAGAAAGTCAGTAAAAACCTTGTGAAATGTCCCATATGATATTATACACAGCCAGTGTTTTATTCTAGAAACTCTTAGTTGAGTTGTTTAAACAGCAGTGAATCAATGAAGTTGGACAATGGATGCAGGCACACTTATTCTTGGAAATGTTTTAAAATCTTAGCATCCAATGTTCAGTCACTTATCCAAGGTCTTACAGATGTGTGAAGAGGAATCAGAGACTAACTTGTGATCTACATGGCTCTCATCATGCTCTTCTTTCTCACAATTTGGGGATCGTGCTAATTCAGCAATGTTCCCATTCCGAAAAATATGTCTTTTGAGAATAAGCAACGGAAATACAAATGCAGTGCAAAAGCTTTTGGTTCTGATTCATTCTCAAATCACTTTTAAACTGATAAAACAAACTTCAATCCATATTGGGTGCTATGCATGATATGGTTAACTCAATTGAGATGTGCAAGTTATTACTTGAAAATTAATTAGTTACATCTAACTTCAAAACCTTTAGCTTGCATGCTTTATGGCTCTAATTTTTGTTATAGACTTGCTAAGACATCTTGCCATGCAGGCTATCCTATCTTGTGCAGTACAGAGTCTGCCTAAATTTTGTTGTGCAAAAAATTTCCCTGCCATAGCAACAGCCAACACCTCAATCTCCAAAATGGCCCATAAAGCCAGGCCCAGAGTAGCACTCTATCTTTTACATATCCTTTTTATTTTTTAGCTGTGTTCTTGGCACTATCTCTTTATTTTAAATATAAGGGATTGTCATTCCTTGAAGGACAGCATGCCTTCATGTGTTATATTTGACTTGGACTCACACCCAGGCATATGACAAATATAAAATAAAAGAGAATTGCATGTAGTACCCAGAGTTTGAGATTTGGACAGAAAAGGTCCTTGTGGCATACCATGACATCCCCTGTCAAACACATTGGCTTGGACAGATGGAAACTGAGACAAGTGTGCAAAGACAATAAAATAAATGTAAAATTGCGCTTTAATGCTTTGTTTCCTCAAGTCCGCCTACACTTCAGCTGCTCAAAAAATAAGGTATCATACACCCTAATTATCTATTTGCCCAGATACAATCATCCCTTTCACAGGATCTTTTTGGCACTTTTTTTTTTTTAATCTCAGCTTTACTCTTTAAATTTGTTTAAAAATTAGCCATTTTTCCTCATTTAAGCTGAATAAAAACTTGAAAGAAAACTTAAGTCATCTTTTGTAGGTGGTGAGGGTTTTTTTCCTAACTTCCTAACAAGGGGTAGTTAAGAAAGAAAAGACAGCGATAAAAGAGAAGAGTGGGACAGCAACATGTTTTTCAGGCATATATAAAATGCTCATCTAGTGCACTGGTAAAGGTGTAGGTGGTTGAAATCTGTTAGGTATGTAGTAACCTAGCAAGAAAGGGTTACTCAGTGTCTCTCTTCATGTGGTGCAAATGTAATTGCTCAACACTTTAAAACATTACCTCAAAACATCCCATATATTTGTTAGTGTGGGTGTTCCCTTCCCCATGAAAGTGGGTTCAAATCAGAACCATTCATCCACAGGCTTCCTAACAAGGAAGCTGGAGACATGAGCATCCATGTGTTAGCCAGACTGCAAAACAAATCTGGCTCATTAGGATGGGTCATATACAAAAAAAAAAAAAAGGTCCTTATTTTTCTCTATCCCAGACCCAATCCACTGAGCAATTTTTTATTGCGGTCAGGAGGGCTTCCATAATTTAGGGCTTGTGTTTTGTTATTTCAATCTAGCACAGCATAATCAAAACCTATTGGCCTCATTTATTTTATCTTCAGTCTAAGCTATTACGTTGCAAAAGCATTACAGATTATAAAACTCTTTGGGATCTGGGAGCAGTGTTTGCTGTGCAGGAGACTGATTGTGAACATCCCATAGCAGAGTTCATATCAGTCCATGTTGCTTGTCAGTGTGTATTAGTCAAATAATGGATTAGTCAAAGCAATGCTTCCAAATGTACCAAAAATACATGGGTCAACCAGGGACTGAGACTTTGCATCCAGAATGGTCACCTTTAACATTCTGTGAGTTGTGTTACCCAAAGGGTGGGCCAGCCCCTTGTTTGCCCAAGAGGAACTCTTTATAACCACATCTTCAGAAGCACGGCATGGTGTGTGAAATAGCAGCTCTTTTGTCCTTTCACAGACATTTCTATCTTGACAAGTGGCACTGGGGAAGCAGATTGAATATTTCTGTCAGGGAAGACATTTTTTGGGGGGATGGGTTTGGTGTTGTCTTATTTTACCAGACAAGAGATAGGATGACAAAAGTATTGTATACTGTGTGTACCTTTACATCTACTCCTAAAGCACAGCTACTTGCAGGGCCCAGATCCACTGTGCGCCTTTAATAGCTGAGGACAGCAGCACTGAAAGAATAAGAGAAAAAA
>VYXD01012087.1:85877-97454 GCA_013397195.1 Hylia prasina | reverse complement strand
AAAAAAAAAAAAAAAGTTATATTCTCTGAGAAACAAAATTTGAAGCCGTTCCAGGATCTTTTGCACTTGGAGAATCTGACGTTAGGTGGGGCTGGGGCTTAGCCCCTCACTCAGATATGTTTTTCTTCATGCCTCAGTATTTTAAGGCTGTCAGTCCTGGAATAATCTGTAGCTATCCCAGCGTCAAAACCCTGTAAATCTGTCAGACTAATATAGGTTTAGGAACATACTGATTCAACAGTTTTAAAGCAATTAATTTTCTTTTCCAAAGCAAATGTGCCAAATTGCTTAACACAGTCTAGAAACACTGAAAACACAAAGTTTTTTTGTAGGGAAGTCCATTAAGGATCCAGATAAAAATACTTCCAGCCCAACATGCTAGAAAGTAAACATTTCAGGCTCAAAGGACTAGAATTTTCTGTCAAAACAGGTTTATTCTATTTTTTCCTACTGTCTCTAACATTTAAAGTCATAAACATTGAATAAATTCACAACACTGATATGTCAGCTAGGAGCATTACTGCAGAGCAATCACTTTCTTGGGATATCTGTTTCAGTGGACAACATATAGCTTTTAAGTAAATATTTGGAATAAGATTTGAATAGCTGAGGCAATAAAGCTCTAGTAGTTTTTAAAAGTCTTGTATTTTTGTCAATTGCATCTGTTTCCCTTGAAATGTTGTGGGGGGTTTTTTGTTTTGTTTTTGTTTTGTTCTGCTGTGTCTGAGAAGTCTGCGACATCCAGCTAACAGTATTTGTGGTTTAAATCTCATCCTTAGGGTAACACATTATCCAAACTGGAATAATATGGATCTCTATTGCAGCAAAAGGATCACTAATAAGTATTCAACATCTGAACAACAGAGTTTATGCAAGATTTGTTACAGAACCAGACTTCAAAGCAGCCTCTCTGTGTGCCAAATCTCCAAATGAAGACAATGTTCATGTTGCTGTATACTGTACATGATCCAAAGCTCTGAATGCACTTCCAGAAGATTAGAAGAGAGTCAGCCATATCATGCGCTGTGTATAAAAATAGCAGTGCAAAATGACAAATCCCAAACTCATAAGATACATGTGAATAGTTCTGACACAGCAGCAGGGATGACATACTCTGGGTTTGTAACCTGACCCTGCTGCCACCCCAGTGAAGACGGAGGAATCGTTACTGAAACTGCTCCCTGACATGGAATTGTACAGTACGTTTTTAAAGAGAAACAGCATGAATTTTGAAACTACACCCTCCAAACTCCGGCATTTAAAGAGACATTTCTCAAGAGTCAATATTCATAGTTAAGGCAGCAAGGGGACCTCAGAAGCAAAGTTGTTCAGCTGCACCATTGTCAGCAGCCCCCAGCTCTCCAAAATCCAGCCCTGGAGTGGTCTTAGCATGATCACCACACTTCTGTTTAGATTCCATATTCTCCTTGGATCTCTTCCCAATCTTTGTATTGTTGCAGATTAGGTTTTTGTTCCCAGATTATTTTAACAACTACAGTTCTCAGAGCAGATTTTTATTCCCAGATTATTTTAACAGTACTCTGAAAATGCCATTTTCCTCAGTACAGTCACCAATTGCAAAGTAATGCAGTCAGGACCTGGATTTTCCTTTTATTTTAAGCTGACAAAGGCTGTGCCTGGCAATGGTCACTTTTCCACTGACTTACATCCTCCTATGTCTCCGTGACCACTTTTATGTCAGCTCTTGAGATTTTTTATTTGGTCCGGAAATGGTATATTCAGCAGCAATCAGTTATATTTTTTAACTAGCCCACCTGACACTCTGCCTAAATGGTTAACTCAATTCCTTATGAAAATACAAACTTAAGAAATTAACTCAGAAAAGTGGAATCTCTACATTTTTTAGAAGCCAAAAGTTTCTACATTAATGTCTCAGAACAGGCTCAAATTATTGAAATAACCTTAAGCTGCTTTATTATTGCATATTGTTCTCCTGTACAAGTAATTTCTTGGAAAAAAAAAAATTGAATGTTTTTGTACCTAAGAGTATAAAAGAGGTTTCCAAGGGAACAATAGATGTTACCAATTTGAACAGTAGGATGAGAAAAATCTAGCAGGTAATGTGGATGATGGTGACCTCTTCCCTCAATCCTAGGCCCAACATCTGCCAGTTTTTATTTCCTTAGTCACTTTTTACCTGCATTAGTACACTGATCTTATCACTGCCTTTCACAACAACAGGTCACATTGGCTGAAAGATCAGGAAAAATGAACATATGTAATATAGAAAATACATTATTCTGATGTTTGCATCCCCAGATTGGTACTCCCTCAGGACTTCAATTTTTTTTAATTACTGCTAAACAAAAAGTGTAATTTTCTGGGTCTTGATACTGTATGTGCTTTAAGAAACATTATTTTCTAATTAAAATACCAGTTTACAAAAAGTTTATAAATTCTGACAGTTTAAAACTGAGCCTAGGAGGACTTTTAAGTTGAACTCTGCTGTTGCTGCTGCACTGGGGCACAGTTGAACTCTTCTTCAACATTTGAAGAGTCAAGCCAATAAAGAGTGACCTTCTGGACAGGGTAATATGCACAGAGTAATGATCAGATTTGAAGGGAAGACTTTTCTTCATACTAGAACAGCTGTAGATGCTGCCCAAGGAGGCAAACCTTATGTATTCTGTCCATCAGCAGAGTGGAACGCACAGACACACACCAACTGGCCATAATTTCAGTATCCCCACCAAAACAGCACTTTTTCCAGTGAAAAAATAACAAACCCCAAACTTACACATCCAAATGTGGTTTAGGATCTTTTCCATTTCTAGCTGTGTTAAGTAATTTTCTACAATAATGTCCCATTTTGAAATATGAATTTGAAACTCTGTGACTATAAAAAATATTTTTATAAAATAAAATTTATTTTATTTTTGCTGAAAAAAATTAAAATAAAATGTATTTATGGATTAAATGCCATTCAAATTTGAAATTTATTGATAAATAATGTTCAAACCCTCTCCCCAAATTTTATGTTGTTTTAGTAAAGAGAATTTATCTAGGTGACAATGAAAAACATACTGTCATTAGAATGTCTACACTATTAGATAACTTAAATAGAGAGAGAAAAGGAGAGGATTTAAAATTTCTGAAAAGAAAATACATATTTTGTGCAGAGATCTCCTGTAGTCTCTAGAAACAGCCTGGGTTGTAACTTCTAAGATATCAGTTTTAAATTGCAGAGAGAAAAACTTGGAAAAGCAACACATTTGAGAATGCTTAGGAATCATGGAATCATTTATAATAGAATTTCAAATAAAATTATTTTTTAAATGGCATTCCTGTGCAGCCTAAAAAATTTCTTTAGTCTGCAATACAGTCTTTTTGGTTTTGCTCAGATGGTTCCAGAAATTTAATTAACTGAAAAAAACCCTCAGAAATACAACACAATACAAATAAGGAAACCAGAAGGAATGAGAATGTCAGAAACAAAATAACTACCATATTTCTAAGTGTCTTGAAAAATAAAAAGACCTCTTTAATGAAAAATGCTATTACTTTCAAAGTGATGATTTGCTGGTTTTTAGACCAGTATAATTTAAACTTAAGGAAGAAATGGGAGAGAACTGCATTTCTGGCTCGTGGGAAATTACCAGCTGGCTTTATTTCTTACCTTCTTTACAAGAGAACGAGACAAAAAAACCATAATGCCTTATGTATATTACAAAATTTTGATGGAAAAAATAAAAGTTGCCACTTTGGGCTGATAGCATTCCCTCCCTCCATCCCCCCCCACCTATTAAAATTTCTCACTTCAAATTAAACTTTTTTTCTCTTCAGATTAACTTTTTAAAAAACACTCTGCCAGATTGAATCTTTCATGATGCTCAGCTCTCACCATCCAGTGATTCAGGGTGAATGTTGCCTTCTTCTAGTTGCTACCAGAGAAGGAAAATCTTCAGGTAACAAGGATAGAAATGACAGAGAAAAGATCGAAAGGGAAGGACAGACAATAAATAGAAATTTCCAGCAACTCTTTCCAGAAGATTTCATAATCTTTATTTTTGCTGCCTGTACCTGATTGAACAAACCAGCTTTTCACCCATCTCAAAGCTGCTTTGCCTTCTACAGAATGATCTGAAATGAAGAAAAAGGTGTTTTCAAATTCTCAATTTATATTAACCTCCTAAACATCCTCAAAATTATTCTGGTGCTTTTCCTAATAATCTGTCACCCTTACATAACTGCCTGTAATAAATCTTAACAAACCATTTCTTCACTGAAGTACTCTGGATATTTATGTGCTTGCTGTGCTCTGACTTTTATTCTTTGAAATACAAGTGCTTCATGACAAAAATCAGGCTCACAAGCTTGTCGGTGGCTCACAGCATATTATGTCTTGTGTGCACAATAACTGTCTCTGTAAAATCTTCCAGAAAAAGAGGCTTTTTGCTTTTTCATTTCTCAGCACTCCATGATTCCTTCTTTATCTCTTCTGTCCTCTCCAAGGTATAAAGGCACACAAAACTGAGAACCTTTAGGATCTCTGCCTATTCTTTAATCTTCAAGGAGTAATTTCTGCTGAATTCCACAGTGTGGAAACATCAAAATTTTAGTCCAAGGCAGCCTGCTGTTTCTCTGCCATTTTCCTCCCATATGATCTACCCCAGCCCTGAGCTCTATGCTCTCAAGTCATCACCTGACTTGCAGCCCCATCCAAGGAGGAGGCAGGGATTTCTGATGGCAGTCCCCCTCCTCCCCATCCCCTTCCTTAACAGAAGAAACATCTGGGGATACAAAAGTTGTGGGCACCTACTGCCACTGTCTCTCGTCACCACAGGCCAGCACTGCCTTAAGGTGGGTATTTGACTGTGAAGCTGCAGCTTGGTAGTGCTTCAGTAGTGATTAATATCTGGTTGTTTCCCAGGAATTTTATCCTGCAGTGTAGAGAAATATGGGCCCAATACCACAGCAGAGGATTTGAGAAGTGGAGATGCAAGGTGTGTCAGTAGCAAAGCTAATCCATTATATTTAGGAAAAGAAATCCTTTTCAGAGTAAAAAGAAATCCCTTCTCACATTATGGTGAAATTATTTGGCTCCTGCAGTAGTCTAGTGAAGGTGACATATGAGGCAATGAAAGGAAGATGACCACCTCTTATAAATATGGGATATGGGAATGGGATGGTAAGAGATGGGGCCATGGCTGGCTCTGGAGGCCTGTTTATGGCTATAAACACCCCACCAGTGGTCATTTAGAGAAACACAGGACTGGATTTCAAGTGAAAGAGGTTACCCAGAAAACAAAGTAGTCACTAATAAATTCAGCTGAGACAGAGAGCTCTGCAGGTCAGGCAAGAAAGATCATGGTGTAAAAGTGTATTACCAAACATACACAAATGACCCTGTATGGATCCTAGAGTGAGGATGAAGAATTAAAGACTCTAGATGCTGAAAATTTCCTGCAACATCCTCACTGCCAACACTAGGTGAGACCAGCAAGTTTATGACCCTGAGGAGCAGGAGAAGAGTGAGCAAAAAATCAGGAAAAGGCATAGAAAATAAGAAAACTCATTGTATTTTTACAATGAGTTTAACTGAATTATTATAATTCCTAGAACTCTTTCTGCATAGGACTAGTCTTTTTCTGCAACAATTACTCCTGGATTGGCAATGATTCTTGAATTAAACTGTAATAAAATGTAATAATTTTTAAAATACTAACAATTAACTTTCAACTTAAGGTGTATTTCCACTTTTACAAAAAAACAACAAAAAAACCACCCAACCAAAAAACAAAAAAAAACCCCAAAAACACAAAGTGTAATTCTGTGTCCATATCCCAGTAAAGTGACAAAAGTGGAATCATAGAACCACAGAATATGCTGACTTGGAAGGGAACCATCAGGATCATTGAGTCCAACTCTTGGCCCTGTACAGGACACCCCAAGAGTCACACCTTGTGCCTGAGAGCACTGTCCAACAGTCCTTGAACTATGTCAGGCTGGTGCTGTGACCACTTCCCTGGGGGCTGTTCCAGTACTCATCCACCCTCTGGGTGAAGAAACTTTTCCAGATACCCAACCCAAACCTCCACTGACCCAGCTTCATGCCATTAACCTATTAATAATAAGTACTTACTAAGTTTTTGCTAATGATGCCAGTAAATTACATAATTATGACGAAAAGACATTGTGGTTGTCAGAATAACAAATACTGTTTGTAATATTCATACAGGGGCAGGCCACTACCTGAATCCCTCAAAATTTTAGTTTGACCTTGTTCCTGAACATTATCTACTGCAAAATGATAGAACTAGAAAAAATGAGCAAAACATATGGTTATATAGAGCTGTGTATGAAGTTGTCTGCTGTTTTGCCTTCTGCTGAAACAGTCTCAGGTGACACTAAAAATCAAAGGATCTGTTTCGGGTAAAAGAGCTGCAAGATATGAGTAGTGGATTCAGCTCATTCCTGGATTTCCATGCCTACCTGGATGGAGAGTTATTTCTTTTCACGGAGAGGAGTTTCAGAACATATACATTGAGTTTTGCTACTCTTAAAATTTTCAGGGTTTAAAGTTAACAGCATGGCTATAATTTAAAATGCTAGTGTTTCTTGAGTATATATAGACTCAAATAAAAAGGTTAAATATATCAAAAGAATTATGTTTACAGGCTATAATCCATTACCCCTTAGAGTCATCGTTTACTATAGCCAATGGTAATTTTTAATGTCAGAAAAAAACTGGTATTTCTTGTGTAAAAGTGATCATACTTCCCTAAACAGCAAACAGTAGTAAACAAAAAGCCAATGTTTCTTTCCTTGGTCACTACCAAAGGAGAAACAAAAAGTCTGCATAATGTTAATGTGGGTCTGCAATTTATCCTTTATTCCATGAGGTAAGACACCACCAGAAGTCAATGACAAATGGTCCAGTTGCAAATGAGTTACATTTTCTTATCTCTTTCACCACCCATCCTCCCTCCAGAGGGATATTTTCTGCTAATGGGCCATTAAGGCTCACCAATGACATGACATGTTTACATCATCCCATTGTGAGATGCTCCACCCAGTGCTGGGGGCTCCAGGGTCCCTACCTAGATAAAAACTGAGACTCAGAGAACCAGGCATCCTGTTTTTCACTGGACCCCAGAGGAAGATCAGACTCATCAGTCTCATCTCAGCATCACTGGACCCTTCTTCAACCGGATCATCTGCTCCAACAGAGCCACATCTGTTTCTCCAGGAGGACTGCTTCCAAACACCCTGACCAACAGGGTGTCAGGTTGTGTCCCTGACTCTGTCAGGGTTTTCTGGGTTTGTTTGTTTGCTGTTTACTTGTCTTTTTTGTACTATTACATTTGCATTTCTAACATTCCTAGTAAAAGAACTGTTACTCCTATATCTTTGCCTGAAAGCCCTTAATTGTAAAATTATATTAATTCAAGGGGGGGGGGTCAAGGTGGGGGGGGCGTTTTACATTCTCCATTCTAAGGAAATTCCAGCATTCCCTAGCAGATACCTGTCTTCTAAACCAAGAGAGCAAACTATTTGTCAGAATACATGTGAGCAAAGGCAATAATTTGTTCTGTTTCCTATGTAGTTCCTTGAGGTGGGGGAGGAAAATCTTTCAGAAAGCAAACATGAGGGGCTGCCCATTGCAAGGTTGGTGCTGGAAGGAAACCACCATCTTTTTTTGCACTGAGGAGAATGTTATGACTGGTATTTCTCAAAATAAACCTCGAGCTCTGGGCCTTTAAAATAAATTTTTAAAGAAATTCATTCTGTTTTGCTTAAATAGCTAACCTGCTTTTTCAGGTCTACCACTGTTCCCACATTGTTTTGCTCATAAGCTCACAGTTTGGCTAAGCTGATGAATGGCCATTTGCATCCACAACTATTTCAAGGCCTATTATGGCCCTAACTTGGCATATTTATAGGAGGTGGTCATCTTCCTTTCATTGCTTCATATCTCACCTTCACTAGACTGCTCCAGGAGCCAAATAAATTCACCATAATGTGAGAAAGGATTTCTTTTTAGTCTGAAAAGGATTTCTTTTCCTAAATATAATGGAATATTGCTACAAATTTATTCTCTCAGCTAGATGAATTTCTTGGAAGGAGATGAAAATCAAAGATTAAATGCATTTGAGCTTCTGTAGAGCCATCAGGAAAGATGGTTTTTTATGGTGAAACTGTAGGAGGGGACACACTTTTATGAAAAAATGAATGAAAACACCACTGGTCTTCCCCTTTTCTTTTTCAGGATTAATACTATACAGAAAAGGGACACTGTGAGGTGAAGCAGAGCAGTATCATATTGATAGAAATGGTTTTGCTTTTGATAATGGGAAATGATAGTAGGAAATCCTGCAACATTATGGACATTATCCTATGAATAAAATTCACAGAACACCTTGCCTAACTTCGAAGACTTTGTACATTGTAGAAAGCTGTGAGTGACATGAATGCTTTCTGATTTCAGTACATCTGTTCTAAAGAAGAAAGAATATTTCATTGATTTAAGGATTTTGGGATGGGTTGTTTTGGTTGGGTTTTTTGGCTTGGTTTCCTGTTTTATTCTTTTTTGTTGTTGTTGTCATTTGTTTGTTTTGCAATGATTTTGGTTTTTTTTCATTCCAAACCCTAAATGGGACTTTGTGCCATAAAATTTTGTTTGTTTTTCCAACTGCATCAGTCTAATTAAAAAAATGTCTTCAGCAAAAGACTTGGTGAGTATAAATACTGAAGATTACTGATAAATGCATCAAAATTACATTTATGCAACTCAATAAATAAGCAATACATTGGCTGAGATATACTTATATTGTACTATTTACCATTTTTAACCTCTAATTTTAAATATTCAGCGCTCCAATGTGCTCAGAAAAGTTAATTAATAACTGAATCTGATATGAATTATCATTTTCCAGAAAATAATTGTTCCTATATTACTCATTTTCAGACATGAAGACAATCTGCCATATGTCTAAACTACAATCTTTGATTTTATACTGTTTAAGAATAAACTGTTATCTGAACCAGTCTTTTTTAATCCTTCATGTACAATTGAAGATCAAAAAATCTGATAAATAATCTTCTGATGTTAAATTTATTCACAGTGATAAATAACTGTTCTGCTTCTTCATCTGTTCTGCCAGGAAGTGAGAAAATAAATCTGATCTAACCATGAATAATTTGAATTATTTGCATGTTTGGAAAACTATTAAACTTAGAGAAATTGATTTATTTGCACAGTGAAAAGGAAATATTTATATTCCTTTTAGAAACATGGATCATTTTTATTCCAGAACACAGGAGTTTGTTATTAAAATCAGCACTAAAAAGTTATTGAAAAGACTCATTTTTGAGAAAAAAAAGTATTTCTAAAGTTACTGTATTGTAAAATGTAAGAAGTCATCGTGTTTTAATTAAACTTAGACATAACTGTGGTACAAAAATAGGTCATCCTCTGAAATCAGATTGCATGATATTATGAATGCATGAAAATGAGTTTGAGGGGTTAATAATTACATTTGGAAACAATATAGTTACATGCTGTAATTATAGTGTTAAAATACTGACTTCCTTAAAATGTCTATAAAGGAGAAGAAAGCATATGTACTCAGAAGTTTTTTAAACATTATTATGTCTAGTGTTGTCTAATTTGATTAAGGGCTCCATTCTGCCAACGTTCCAAATGTTAATCCATTTATGATAGAGGACTTTTCCAAGATTGAAACTTTCAGCCTGGCTGAAAGCATTCGTTTACATTTTGCAGAGCATTATTATCTACTTTTGTATTTGTCTGTATTACTCTTTAACAGGAAAACGATGCATTTTTCCAGCAATTTTTTTACATGCTTTTTATTAACATTTAAAATGAGAGTATTATAGATAACTGAAAAGTAAACTAAGTGCAAATAGAAATACAGATAAATCCAGCTAGAAGTTATGTTCAAACTATGCAAGAGATTGCAAATACTGGAGGTTTTAAAATTATGGCTGTGTAGTGGAAGTGAGAGCCCTTCCTAGTTTTGATGTGTATGCTCTGATCACATCTCACATCTCAGGCTCCGAGGCAGAGCCATCCCATTATTTACTGTAGTCGCAGACCACAATTCCAGGGCATGTTGCCATATCCATCAGTCAGTAAGTACAAGAGCAATCTATGTGACTAGCAGGAGATACTCAATTTCCTTGTGGCAGAAATTAATGTTCTAACATAAAAACAGCTTTCAAGACAAATTCAGCATTGGATCTCGATGACAACAGCTTCCCACAGAACGGAAAGCCTATGAATCAGTGAAATTCAGAATTAAGACTACTGAATACACTGAATTCAGAGCTATCATGCTGTATACCATAGTTCATAGTATAGAACAGCATTATAGTAATAGTATATTGCACTGTGACAACACAGCACAACTGTTTGGAGAATACATCTAAACAAAGCTATAAATTTCTTTAATGCTCTGAGAAAAAAACATCTAAACAATGAAGAAAACACTAGAAGTGTTTTGCCCACATCACAGCTTGTCTCTTACAAGCACCATTCCAGCCTACACACCAGCTGTTGAGCTTTTGCCCTTCTGAGATCTAAGTAAAACATTTCTCCTCATTTCTAGAAGAGTGGCTGCCCTTCTTTACCAGATGGTGACAGAAATGTGAGGATGTGCAGAGGCAGAGAGAGGAAGGCCCAAATTTGACACATTCCTGTTAACTATTAGTGGTAGTTGTATCTAGTACTGCACACATTTCATCTTCAAAGTGCTTCTTTCAACAGATTTTCTTCATTAAGTCAACTTAGGAAGTTTACCTACCAGAGGATGAAATGAGACATCACTTTACTGCTAGGTTCTCAGCTCCCTCCTCTGAGAGGAATTTCTCTCATTAGATTGAAACAGATGGTACCAATACACATGCTGGGTAAGTGCATCACTGAATCTTCCTTCCCCTTCCTTCCCCATCTGATAACAGATAGGTAGGCAACCAGAAAAGTGAACTAAACTTAATGGGACATGGCTGGTTACCTTTTTAACTGGATTGACGCTGAAAAAGATGAGCCTGTATGTTGTGAAAAAATTATGATAGGCTGTGTGACCTAAATTAATCTCTGTTGATGTTCAAGTGCATCCGTGTGGAGCAGCTGTCCTGCTTTTACATGACATTTCCCTACATTTCCCTCCAACCTGTTTTGCTAAAGCTTTCAGCTTTCCTGATTGGCTAGCTCCTAAGTGAATCCTGTCTACAGGAGACAGCCCTGACTAAATCTTTGCCGTCCAGGATTGCCAGGAAAAATTAGTTGAGACAGTGTCAACTGATATGGGATGGCCTCAAAACAGGGAGCAGGCTGACTCCTGCCCCAGTAAGGTGAGCTATAGACAATGTGCAAACCCACCCTCTGGCCCTGCTTGCTTTATGATGTACATACTGTCAGGAATTTCTGGCACTGTTTTCTGTTCTAAGATTTCTGCTGATAAAACAGTGATTGAACAAAAGGTGTATCCACCAGGTTTGGGGTGGCAGTTTAAAGCTGTAGGGGAGGAGGGAAGGAAGGAAGGAAGGAAGGAAGGGAAGAAGGAAGGAAGGAGGGAGGGAAGGAGGGAGGGA
>VYXD01012087.1:60997-85046 GCA_013397195.1 Hylia prasina | reverse complement strand
TTGAATTTTTTTTTTTTTTTTTTTTTTTTTTTTTTTTTTTTTTTTTCTTCTTTTTTTTGACCTGGATGAGAAAAGAGAAAAGGCAATGTTTTTGAAGTCTTGAAAGTTTTAACTGGCTGAGAAATAAAACGATAATAATTTGCCCAGCACAGGGCCATTGACATATGAGTATTGCCTTAGAAGATACCTTCCTGAAACCTTTTAAGGCCATTCCTTTAATTTTAAAGTTGTAAAACTCCTTGGTTTTATCTCCCAACTCAGATGTAAACAGTGTTTTTAAAGTCAGAACCAGGCCAATTTGAAACATTTTGTTCTCATAGTCAGGAGGGACTAAATTTAAAAGTGCTAGTGAGCCAACACCTGCTACAAATAAAAGAGAGGCTCAACTTCATGCTCCAAATTTATTTTTCACTGCATATGGGAGATGTGAAAAACCTCCAATAGGCTGCTTGACAGCTTCAAGGGAAAAAAAAAATAAGCAACAATATTAGAAAAACACAGTTTCATGATATGGAAAGAGTAATTCTTTCAATGGATTATTGCTGGAGGTCAGTCTAAATTTGCAAGCATATTGAGAAGGAATTTCTTTCTACACACGCCTGATTAAATTGTAGAAATAAAGAGCATAAATCTGCTTCAGTAGAAACTGAATGTAGAGAAAGAAAAAGCAAGAAGCTATAGCAATATGTTTGATTCAGAGACATAGCTGATGAGATCAGACTTTTATTTGTACTTCTCAGAAATGGCAAGGGATAATGAATCATTGCATTTGTCTTCTGCCAGTGAAATGTACATTTACTTCTATTATATACCCAGAATAAGTTTTTAAAATATTGTGTATGTTCTCCTGATTTTCTCCCTGCAATTGTGAATGTCTCACTGAGAGGACCAACTTCTTGTGTCAATAACTGTCAGAACCTCAATATTTTGCTTTAGGTATAGTTTGAAACATCACTGTTAAAGAATTGATTTTTCCATACTCAATTATTTAAGCTTTTCTGTAGCTTTTGGGGTTTTTTGTTACATATTGTTGTATACAGGGCTCCTACATAGTGCCACGGTCCAAAAAAAAAAGACAGTCTGAATAAAAAATCCAGCTGCATACACACTGCTTTATTATCCTTCCTAGAGCCCTCCCCAAAATACTCTCTGCCAATATGTCTGCCAAAATGAGAAAATCTAGTTAACAGGTTTTCTATAATCACTTTCATCATGTTGATGAATAATTATTTATTCATTCTTGTATCCTCCATATTAATTAGATTTATCTACCTGTGTTCATGAAGCTGTACCCCAGCTAACTTTACTATAGGCATGATGGCACAGACATCAGTGAAATCTTTAGAAGCATAGCAAGAATCCTGAATCCATGCTTACATTGCTAGTGTATGCTGAAATCAATAGTGAACATGATTATTGCTGTTGTTTTGAGCACTGGTTGTATTGAGGTGGACATTGTTATGACAGCATGAAACATAATTGTGTGTTTTGGTCCACTGTGAATAAAATCTCTGAGTCAGTCTTCAAGACAGAGGTAATCAATTCCTTCGACATCAGCAGAGAATCTAATTTTGACCTCCAGGAATCACAATACTACTATGAGTGTCACTGCTCCTACTAAGTACATCAAGATGTTTAAAATCTCAAACCCACAATCTAACAAGGAATCAAGAAAGGTAACAATGTAAATCCACAAAAGGCAGCAAGGTAGTGCTGTTGGATTGGAGGGAAATTGTCTATACAGCTTTTCATTTTATTATAGTCTCCAAACCACAGTTTCAGAAACTTCTGGAGTTGCCTCTGACAGGGAAGTTTCTGGATGGCATCTGTTTAAGCAGTACCGTAAATAAAACACATTATTTGTTTTACTGCTATTCTAACAATAGCCTTGACAACATGCAAATGACACAGTTTTTAGACCTGAAAAAGCAAAGCATAACAAAGATCTAAAAAGCAAAGCAGATCTAGACATATCTGTCCTTTTTCTGCTTCCTTGCTGCTTATACTTTGCAGATATGTAGTTAATGATCCTGTGCCACCAATTTTAAATTACACGGCTCTTTGTTGGGAGCTATTCTTCCTCATTATTACTCTCTTTTGTGGAGGTTGACAAATAAAACAGATATATTCAGGTTTACAACTGAAGTGTTGAAGTGATACTTAATGTACTAGAAACTTAACGTATTCCCCATCAAAGTAAGAAAAAGCCAGACCATGACACTCCCCTTTCACATCCTAAGTCCAAGAGGGACTTTTTGTCTTGGCTAACCTTTTTCACCAATTGTTTTCCATCAATAATCTTGATGGAAACAGGCTATGGCCTGTTTTTTAATAAGGTTTCTAAAATCAGGCTTAGACAAAGCTCCTCAGTTAGGGTATATTCACAGATCCCCTCTAATGGAATTTTACCGTGTTTTCAACACAATTTAATCACACACGTTTTAGGTGCATATTTCACTGTGTTATTATAAATAGGCAAACATACTGGCTTCATAGGGTCATTAAAAACCTCTCAGCCTTGGTTCTTTGGCTGTAATTTTGGTTTATAGGAGCTGCTGCATAGTTTCAAAAATTAAATATTATACTTCTCCCCCTGACTTCTAAATCTCATGGTTATCAATATAAAAAAACCTAATTCAAATGGAAAAATCACCTCTCAGATACCTACAGAAATGTCTGCTTCAACATTCTACTTTGTAATGCCTGGATTTCAACTTAGATGACAATGATATGCTATCTAAAAATTATTATTGTGCTTTTCAAAAAGTATAATTAAAGCAGGCTTACCATGGCTGCTATATATTTGAGCTTCATTCATTCCTGTATGGATAAAACATTCAAACGTAGATATTTTGTTTCAGCAGATATTGATGACAGCTGTTGTTCCCCCTCATAACAACTGTTTATGTTTAATTTGAAAATCAAGTGATGAAAATACTTAAAAATTTGAAAACAGACTTTTTTTGTACGGAAAGAGTGTGACAGCTTTTACCCCAGACTGATAGTAAAAGCAGTTCAAGTGCTTTCTGCTATTGCCATCCTCCACATGACAGATTCCCTGGTTAGAATACATTTTCTGTAATGCACTATTGCCTCCTGCTCCTGGGACTTCTATCTTTAGTGACTCATTGAAGACTGAGTCTGACTGGGGAATGCGACCAGAAGGAGAAAGGAGTGACAGCAGGAAATCACACTACAACTTCTAGGACAGAAGTATTTCTAAATGGAAATATATGTTTTCAGTGAGTTTACACCAGATTCCTATGTGTAGAACTCCAGTTTTTTAACTAAAACTTTTCATGGAAGAGTGTCTGGTTTTAAGAAAAACACACTTAATCAAAACCCAGTTTCCACTAGGAAGATGTAGGGTTTGGTTGTTCAGGTTTGTTTGTCAGCTACAAAATGTAGATGTAGAATTCAAGGAGGAAACAATTGTTTTAAAATCTGCTGAACTCTACAGAGTACTTTTGCAGAGGCACAACAAACATAAACCATTCCTTTTAGCACTTACCTGGGTCCCCTTTCCATGGCAACTTATTTCCAATAGATTCCTCATCCTCAGCTGAGCTTCCACAAATCCTACAGGGCCTGGAATCCCTTTTTTAGCTTCTTCACTATTCTAAGAGAGACAGAACCCTGCAGGTTTTTATGGTCATACCTTTCAAGCAATTGGAGTTAAAAAGACCTGCAAGACTTATTTCAAAAGACCTGCAAGAGATGTTCCATATCAATGCTTTCTGCTTCCACAAAAAACCAAATCAAAACAAAAAAACACAACAACAAAAAACCTCCAAAAAACCAAACCAAACCAGACAAACAACAACAACAACAACAAAAACCCAAAAAAAACCCAAGCCCAAACCAAAACAAATTAACTTTGAATCAATTTAATTTAAGGAAGGTATTTTAAGATTCAAATGGCAAAATTTTCATTGTTTTATTGATTTAAGGAAACAATTAGGAACACATTTTCACACTGTTTTGTCTTTAATTTGAAAATATCAGATTGCTAGTTATAAGCCAATATTATGGAATTCACACTTATTCAAGTAATGAGTTCACAAAAAGTATTATTCTCCTGCTTTTCTAACTGCAGCTCTTACCACTGTTGCTTATTCCTCTGACTGTTAGAACACTGGTTTTTCTATTAGTCAGTGGAATATAAGCATTTTTACAGAATAGTGCAAAAGCTAGTCTGTAGTGTAGTCCTGGATTTACTTCAAGAACATTTGTGTCAGTAAAAAAAATCTGTTAGTCTCTGTGGTCTTTGTATCAGACTCTACAGAAAGTATGCTATTTTAGATTTTTCTAGCACAAAAGTAATAGGAAAAAAAAAAAAAAAGCTTATTTTAATAAAACTCTTGTACTCAACACCTTTGCAAATACATTATTTTTATTTCAGGATAGGATGAAAGAGTCCTAAGGCTGCACAGAAAAACCTGTTGTGAGAAAATCAAGGAAAAATGAAGTACATAATGAAAGAATCATATAAAATTAAAATAAAATTAAAAGGTGAACAGAAATACATTAGGAAAGGCATAGGTCACTTGGTAAGGAAGACAAACAAGACACAGAAAGAGAAAAGCATAATAGCTAAGAAAGCAAGAACAAAGCATGGATGGGTTGTAATTTTTTGTGACTACCAGAAGACATGAATATGTCTCTGAAGAGAAAATGATAATGGGTTATTCCATCTGTTGTGTTCCTTATGGTCAGGATGAGCTGTACCAACTTACTTTGCAGAAAATCTGATTTACAAGAAATATTATTAAAATTAGTAAAAAATCTTTCTGATTTGATGCTAGCTAAAGCACTTATGCAAACTGCATCACAAGTCAGCAAATTCAAATAAAACTGTGTTTTCAAGAACTAATTAAGCAAATATTTTGAAGGGCATCATCATAGTATATATTTAATTCTCTCTTACAATCTGAGATGAATTGCAATGCCTCTTGCAGATCTCCCTAGTCCTTCATTTTTATTGCTATATGTATATATTGAGCTTCAACATCCAACTGTTTTACCAAGCTACAAAACAATGACCTAACTGTCAAATTACTTACATTGATTCATGCTAAAATAATCAGAGAGATAGTTGGTGTTGCTCCTGATAAGACATAACACGGGCAGGAAAAAGAACATAATTTTGACTTGGGTTTGATACAAATTAAATGCAAAATATATACACTTTTCAGTGTTAGATTATTTATTCTCTATCTCCCAGTTGGTAAACATTCATCTTGGAGATCTGAGGAACATTTGTATTTCTTATTCACAGTACTCAGAATGAAATGACAACCACACCTGATTTCCTAATAGGAAATATAATAGCAATTGCAATGATTTAAGATTTGTTATTTCATTAGTCTTTTCTACCCCTGCTGTTTTGTCAACAGCAGAGGGGAAGAGAGGAGCAGGGAAGAATCTGACACTTCAGCCATTCACAGATCAAACAAAATCAAGACTGAATGACAGAGAAGTTCTGAGTGATTTGTTTTGTTTTAATTTGGGTCTTTTTTGGTTTTTGTTTGTTTGTTTGTTTGTTTTTAATAATGACTCTTAGCAAAGAATTCAATTTCTAAGATATACTTTTATCACCAATTCAAATATGTGCTCCTGTCATTTAACTGCAAATTTAGGAATAGAATATTTAATGTTATACACCACAGTCAGTAAGATGAAGTCATAATAATTATAACCAGCATAGTATGAACTTCTCTGTCAGTAAGTGACAGGATATAACAAGGTGTGCTTTCTTGACCTTTATTAAAGTGCATTGACTTGCCAATAGTTACTGAGAGACTTCAAGAAGGGGGTTTTGTTTTTTATTTCCCTTTTCTTTTCTGTGTATAAGTTGAAATAGCAGTTTTGATAAGTTATTGAAACTCTTTTGTTTCTTTTCTCTGCACTCACGCTGGCTCCTAACTATAACCTTCCAATGTGATTTAAATAATCCACAAAACATGACACCTGCTGATACCAGGGGAGGATATGTTGGGGAGGCATTGTGGTTTCTACTGGAAACCTTACAAAGCTCTGTAGCTTTACATGGTAACATAAAATATTACCCTATGTTCTCCTTTGAGTGTAAAGAGTTTTATGAAGCAAAAACTCCCAGAGTGAGTCTGAAGAGCAAAAGAAAAAATTTACATGAAGTTTAGGAAGCTGCTTGATGATTGTCACACAACTCTGTTAATGACTACTGAAGTTTTCAAGACCTTGGTTGGGAATCAATTTCCTCCAGTTCACATGTATTTTCCATTGGTATCATTAGTGCTGGAAAAAGGAGTGTGGAATTCAAGTTATATTCGAGTATTTTGATGCTGCATGTGTGATCTGTCTTTTTTCCCTTGGATATGGTTCTACTTTTCCTTCAGAAACTCAGATGAGCAAATTTGGAGATGATTTTTATTGAAAATGAATCTTAATTCATTGGCTTCTGCATCTTCTGTCCCTAGCAAAGAACCCATTTTGTGAAAATTTAAATACCCTAATTCTAACCATCATATGAATTCTCTTTATCTTTGGGAATCTGTAACACTACTGCAATTTAGGAAAACTTGCAGGTGTGGTGAATAAAGCTGCCTTTGTCTTCACCATTCTCCTGGATGTGGAGCACCATCAGTGGGTCCCGGATTGTTGCAATTTTTTCTTTTTGGATGACCCATAATTACCTTCACAAGAAGAGATTTAGGATTTTCTACCATGGCTGCACAATTTATTTCATCTTGCGACAGGCTCCTCCACAGCTCATAGAATACTTTGGAGTATCAGAGATGGGAAGAGGACCCTCACATCATGCAAATGCAAAGATGGATTCCTGCTGGTTTATGGAGAGAAACAACCAGATGTAGGATGCACTGCTGTAAAAACTCCCATCGGTGGAACTGTTCATAGCAGTGGGATGATAGACCTGATTCCAGTGGGAAGTTGTGTTGGATAATTGCATTCTGCATACCACAAATATCTTTGAGGTGCAGTTGAGTGTGAGAGTCTTCTTGCCTTAGTGGCATATTACTATTATGTTCTTTATAATGATTGCTGCTAGCTCCTGTTTTTAATACAGATGTTTCTATTTTATTGGTAAGAAATGTTTTTTTCTCAGTGAATTGTTGTCCAGAATCATGAATTTCATCAACATGTAAAAACAGTAAAAATTTTATGAAAGATAAAACAAAGTATTTTGTTGCTTAGTTTTGCTTCCCCCCCCACCCCCTGGTAATTGAAGGATTGTTATACTTAGTTCTGGAATTTTTCACCAAATATAAAATAAAAGTAATTAAAAAAAACCCAGTGTTCAGTAATGTCTCTACTTTAAATAAACAGAGAGGTGATAAGCAAATGCTTTCAAAAGGAAGGAAATAATGCTTAACAAATGACTGTATTTTCTTTAATTCATTATTTCCATATTTCTTTTAGACTAAAAAGGAAGAAGGCCAAATAACAGCTACAGTCATAGATGTGTTAAGAAGATATTTGGGGGTATTTTTTCTTCAAAGAGGTGCTGAAACAGAAATTAGTTTCTTGAAGAGATACCTGCCTATGGCAATAGCAAAACATGTAGCCCCAATATTTTGAAAGATATAATGCATTTCCAGAAATCTTTAGTAAAATGGCCATGGAGACTATTTGAATATGATCTTCACCAGCAGTCTTCAGGGCTATAGTTCATTGCATCACCCTGCCTGTACCAGAATTAAAAGCACTCTGCTTCACCAGTCAGCAGAGTTAACATCCTGGTGTAACTCATGCTTGGGTCAATTGCAAAAATACGTTCATTAGGAAACAACCTGACCCACAAAGGGCAGGCCAGTGCCAGTGTCTGGTATTGCACAATTTGCAGTTGGTATTGGACTGGAGAACACTAAACTCTGGGCATAAGTTACCTAGAGAGAAACCATGTTCACTGTGATGTCCCTTTCAGGTTTGGTTGATTGCCTTCAAAAGTTTCATTCTAAATACGTATCAAGATGCTGTCTCACAATTGCATAGGGGCTTAAGTTTATGGGCGATGACCATTTGTAAGTAAAAAGCTTTGAACAAGAGGATTCCTTCCTGTTTCTTAAAAAACAGCACCCAGATCTTAACTCAGCCCCTGTAGTTAACCATATTTCACAAATGGAGGCAAGGCCCCTCTTACTGCTATCAGTGCTCCAAATTTTCATCTCTAGAAATTTTTGAAAAGCTGAGTGTTACAAGGAAATAGAACTCTACTCTGCAATTCTACAAAACTACAAACTACGTCACAGAAAAAAAAATTACTAGAAAAGGAAATAAATTTTATTCCTGAGAGCATCTCACCTATAACATTTAGAGTCTTTCTCACGGTGTTGATTAACATTTCATCCTGGCACAAGCTGCCGGCCTGTCCATCTGAGAAAGAACTTATTTCTCTTTCATTAGAAATCTTCATCATTCAAATACCGCTGAACAGTTTTATTATTTTGGTATCTAGTTCTGTTTAATCAAACATTAGCCAGAAACTACATGTAAAGTTCTTATCCATTATTGGTTGTGTGTGGTATCACTTGTGTCTTCCTTTCTTTTTGTCTTTCTCAATATGTTATTTGATGTAGTTTTCACTCTTTCCCTGAAACAGCCTTGGGGCTGATATTGTCTGCCAGACAGCCCTGTTGTATTCTGCACAATTTGCCTGGGGCTAGATGATGATCACTTATTCTTTCCAAGTTGCTGTCATAATGTTTGTTCTCTGATTGTGCTGAGCTAAATAAATTATTAAGAGCTACTGGATTATGTTCTCTACCACATTTGAGCGAAAGGCCTTACTTCCCTCTGTGTAGAGTAAATAGTATTTGTAGTTAGGAGATATTGCATCACCCTCCTCACTGTCCTCAGTTAGGCTTTAATTTCACCCAGTTGCTGACATGCTGACTGCTGCACAGTTTTCCCAGTTTATTTTATCCTCCTGTCTAGCACTGATATTTTTAAACTGGCATTACTCCCCAAATTCAGATGATGAACCTCTTACACAGGTATAGTGAATATGATAGGTAGCCTTATAAATACTTAATAATTTAACACAATTCTGTGTAAATACTTGCAATCACCACTTAACAATGTATAAACATGACACATAAAGTCTGATCTGAATTAATCTTAAAATAATTTAAAAAATAAATCAAATATTTTAAATGTATAAAATTTGAACATTAAGCTACACAAAGCAGGATATAAAAGCACAATTAATCATAGACTAAAATGTGCTTTAAAATGTTTGTAATTATTTTCATGCAGATAAAGACTACTTATGCAAAAATAGATCTATATAAATATCTTGCAGTGGATATTGTTGACTCCAACATGAAATATATGAAGTTTACAGTTGGCTCTCTAAAGTATTATAACATCTATTTTCAGGAAAATGAGGCATTTCCATGACTTTATTTTTGAGTGCATTTGTCAAGTGACTAGTAGAATTATCCCTCTGGAAAAAAAAATTTCTATTAAGAAATAAACAACCAACATAGTTGTCCTGAATTTCAATAAATGAGCACAATAGACAACTAAAATATACTCTGAATCAAGAAATTTCAGCAATAATCAAGTCCAAAAAAGAACAAGAGCAAATGATTGTAAGAAAATGAACGTCAGTAAATACATACTGTAGAGCACATAAACATTGTTATTATAGCCAAACTGCGCTCATTCACGCCAAGAAAATTCATTTATTCATCTCATATTGATGTAATACATCTATATATATATATAGCTTTCTTACAATAGGCACTTCCCTGCGAAGAATATAAAATTAAATGTGCAAGTGAGAGGGTCAGTAAACACTCACTGGCATCTGGTGTTGTTGGTTTCATATCTAACTAGAGGGGTCTGAAAAAAAGCCCTCAACTGTGTGAGCACTTGATGTTCAGTGTTCAAGCTCACTCCTTTACTTTCTTAATTTAATATATTTTGCACCATGGCAAAATATGGATTTAAAAGCAATAGAAGGAAAAGACATAGCAACTTTTACATAGCACCTGTGAAGCTCTGGCTATTTTTCACAGTCAAAAAAATGAGCTTTTAATTGCACTCCTGGGTCTTTCTCCACATATTTTACATCTAGCACTAAATCTGTTTTGTGTTGTAGTTTTTTTCTGCGTCTTTTCCACAACAAAACCCGGCATGGCAGGGCAGGTGTGGTGACACCTGTCCTGGCTTGCTGGCCCCCTCACTGACACTGTCCCACCAAGGTCTGGGAGATTGGTCTGAAAACACCCACAACTTCATGTCACACCCCTGGGTATTCATCTTACACCTCTGTTTCTTGCCATTATAAAACAGTACTGTGGCACAATCCTCTGAATGTCTTGGATGCTTTGTATGGAAGACAGAGGGGAAGGATGACAAATAAGCAAAAAATATCCAAAACCTCAGAAATAAACCAAACCCCAAACAAGTAAATGCCCAATTACCGTAGTTTAGGTTTGCCAGTGTAGGCACAGATTTTGTGATTGTGTCCTCAGTTTTAAAATGCAGATGCACTCTGTGTATCCTTATTGGCAGAAGATGAAACCTTACCCAACTCCATTGTAAAGACAAGGCTATTTGTGAGCAAGACTGTTATAAATAGTTTGATGTCACCCATGTGTTCAAGCAGATTGGGCACTAGACTGAGAAACACATTTTTTAGTGTTTTGGTCTTTCTTAGGGTTGGAGGTTCCCTAATGAAGATTAATGAGAAAAAAATAGTAAGAAAAAAAAAAGTGTATTCATTTATTGCTTTTAACTGGAATATTTCATATGAGACACCAAGACATTAGAGAAAATGCTACAGTTGAAACACTATCTCATTATTATGTTGAGTCATTAATCACAGGAAGGAAGACTATCTATTTTTTCTTCAGCTTCTGTCATTTTCTGAGATGGATTTCTATTTTATTAGCCACATGATTTTACAGGCAATAGACAGAAATTTGCCAGTCATGTCTTGCTATCACAGAAGACTTATTTCTCTCATGAATCTGGCAAGGCACAGCAGATGGCAACTGAGACCGATTTTTGCCAAGAAATAAAAAAAATTTAAAATCCATGCACAGTATAGGGTTAACTTTCTATGGGAGGTAACTGTATTAAGCTAACTTCCTCCAAACCACCACGTGAGCTTCAGCAGCTTTGAAGAACATTTCTGAAAATATAACTGAAAAAATACTTCGAAGCAACATGTCAAACAAAAAGAAAATTAAAGAGAATTTTTGGAGCATACCTAGGAAGGTCAGCTGAGTTTGACTTGCAGAATTACTGGTTCTGTTTCTCCTGAAAAATTTCTTCATCTAATCAGCTTTTAAATTTTTAGGACAAGCCAGATAAATTGTGAGAGAGGATATGACTGCAAAGAAAAAATGAATAATTTATTTTAAAAAGTCTTTTTCCATATAATGTTTGAATCCAGAATTAAATATCCAGCCAAGTTCAGGAATGTCACATGATTTAGTGCTCCTAACACAGTTATTAATAAAGCTTTTTGGGCTTCTAAAATAGTTTCTTTCTATCATCTCTTGGTAGAAAAACAACTACAGTATGGAGTACACTGCCCACAGTGCATGAGGGTTTTTTTTAGAATTAGGAGAGAGAAATAGAGGGAAATTTGGATACATTCTATATATAGAAGATACTTTCTCCGCTATAGCTGGTAGGAGGGTGTAGCTTGGCTGGTGGTCTGTGTGGGAGCCCCACGCTGAGCAGGCAGCTGAGAGCTGTCTGGGAATGCTGAAGAGGGAGGGAGCGACCCAAGCAGCAGGTCCCTGTGCCCATGCCTGCCCCCGGGGCCCCCGGAGTGACGGGCACCTGCTGCCAGCTGGGCTGGGGCTTGTGCATGGAGAAGCCTGCCCTGCTGCGCTGGCAGGGCCTCCGTGGGTATGTGCTGCCATACAGGAATCCCGAGGGATCCAGAAAATATTTCAGACCCATTCAGCTGTTTGACTGTCACTTCCTGGTGCTCGGATGATGACTGGCAATGTTTCAGCACGCTTCAAGGGAGCAGAGCTACAACTATCTGTGCCATTAAGCTGATGTAAAGTCTGGCTGAACATGAGATAAAAAGGAGACAAAGGAGAGCCCTCTTGAATATCTCAGGCTGCCTGGATATCCATGCAAGAGGCGTTTGTTACCCAACAAACCCCCACCCTTATGAAGATACAAGCAATCCTTGAACTGACTTATATTAATGGAAGATTATAACTTGGTCAGATAACAATGAAGAATATTTATTGCCATGCAGCTCGGGGCTGTCACACACCTCCTGGCTCCAGCAGCCCTCGCTCATGGATGAAAAACAGTAATGAAGCCAGTGGTGTCTGGAAAATAATCAAGGAAAATAATTAAGGACGCTTTCTCATCATCAGTGTGGTCCTGTTTCCTGTCTAACACCACAGATCAAAATCAGTGCTACCTGGCACCAGCACTGTCTTCTCATGGAGCAGGGAAAGTGGGAAGTACAAGTGGGAGATGTACAGCTGTGCTCTATGAAGAGAATTGCTACACCATTCCCCTCCTGTAGGATTTCTGCAAAAGCAAAAAATAATCTAACCATACATTCTTCATTAAATCTGTTTATTTAAAGATAATGGTGTTGTGTTTTCCCTTTTACTCTACACAAGTTATTTCTTTCACTATTTCTTAAGACTAATCATGCAGCAGGTTACATTTTCAAGATTTACTTCCTCTAAATTTAATATATTAATTTCATGAGCCATCAGACCTCGGCATTTTTTCCAGACAGAAACAAGATATTAAAGCATTATTATAATTATTTTTTAAAAATTACTTTCAAATGTAACACTTTAGATTGTTGATATTGACTGGTTTGGCAACTGCTGTTTAGGAGACAAAGCATGAAAAATGTGCATGAAGTAAGAAAGCACAGGAGTGACAGATGAAATGGCCCTTAAATTATGAAGTGATTTAACATTAAAATTAAATGATGACAAATACAAATATTTTAGCAGAAAGAAAGGTCTCTATGGACATAAAATTATTATATGGATGAAAATGTTTTAACAGTCAGCGGATCTCAGTGATTAAAAAATCTGATTTTTTCAAACAATCTTGTTAGTTTTGAAAAACTATTCATAAATTTTATCATGTAAAAAACCTAAAAATTCTGCAAAACCTTTTCAGTCACTTGCACAAATTATACAATTACACAGAGAAGTATTTCCACCCACAAAATCATCTAAGAGAGTGGGGGGAAAAAAGATTTCTAGCAAGTCATTAAATACTACATTTTGTATTTAGGCAAAGTCACTGGGTAGCAGTGGTGAAAATGCCAGCATTAGATTGTATTTTAAAATGAATATGTTGTCAACCAAACTCCAGAAGGCAATTATTGATAAAGCTTTGGATTTCCATGTTCATATATTCCCCTGTCTCTAAGTCTTTTTCCGTAAGGTCCTACTGGGGAAAATCATTGTTGGATTTTATAAGTCGTTATTGTCAAGAGTTTTGTGGTTGTTTACAAAAACCAACACTGTTCTATTGCATTAAATATCCTAATATCACTAAATGCACTTATTTATTACCATTCTTTTACACTAACAACATGTACAACTTCAGTAGCATTGCTAATAACCTATAAGCTCTATTTATATTATCTGGCCAGCTGTTCCAAACATTCTCTCCTCTAGAGAAACATCATGAGTAAAGTTGAATGACTATTAGAAATATATCCTCATTATCTCTCTTCGGATAATAAAAATGTATTCTTCTGTTGTGTGTTTATCTGCATGATCATTCCATCTATTGTATTCATACTCATACATTTTCAGAGATTTGATGAATTTAAGAGAATGCAACAGAGTATTTGCAAAATCTAAATACTCAAGAATGATCTGGAATGAACTGAAGTTATTGTAGAGGAACATTGAGGAACTTATCTTGAACAAACAATTAATTTCAAAGAAATTAAATAGCTATTTCAATATTTTTCTCAGTTCTCCCTCTGATATCTGGGCAATAGTGATTGTGACACTAAGAAAATGAAAGAAATCAGGTTATTGAGCAAACTTGAATTCAAGGATGCAGCTGAGATGATATAACTCAGTTTGTTTAATACTCTCATGGACATAATATTTGTAAATTCCTCCTTCCAAATTGCAATATTGCTTACATGTCCTTTCCCTGAAGGCCATGGCCAGTTGTGTCTCTGTGGGCTATGAGGATGAGATTGTCTGCAGATGTTTACAGAAGGCCAAGTGCCATGTTCTGTCTTGGTAGTGACTGAGGAGAAAATGGCATTCCTACAGCGAGAAGAAACCCATCTGTGAACAGACTTTGCCTAAGCATTTTGTCTATATCAGCTGCAGTGTGGCAATATGAAATAAGGTATCTCCTACAAGCACTACTGTAGTGTTTAACACCTGCTGATGTGGATCTCACTGGAGTTCTTAGAGCCTGCACAGAAGGCACCCAAGAAAGCAGGATCTGAGCACCAAGTGTGAATTATCCTGAGGAACAGAGGCCTTGAGGTCTGACTGTAATAGATCTCTATTTTCTTGATCCCCCATAGTGGTCCCACCATAACACTGATGGAAAGGAAATTTTTCTTGTGTAGATCAATCACCCTGCCCACAGCAAGGGCAGCAGTGACCCAAGGCAGGGCACAGACAGAGCAAAGCTGTTCCCCTTTCCTCCCAGGGAGTCAGTCATCAAGTGATAAGCTCTCTGCACAAATACATACCTGCATAAAATGCCCAGAGAGATGACATGCTCTACTAAATATCTATCAAATAAATCAAACAGCTTTATGGCTATATGATTTATGGCAGTGCCAGAAAAAGGTACTGAACCAACATAAAGTCTTGACCAGTTTCCTTCAATAAAAACTTCATATGCACACACACAAAAATAGGATGCATGTTTTGTAATAAGATTGCAGCTGACTGTTATTCGTTGGCTTAGAATTTACCATGGAATTCTATAAAGCATGTGAGAAAAGAAATAAAAGAAAGAGAAGGGCAAATTTAATTATTTGTGTGAACCTCTCTCATGCCTCACGCAGAAGCCTACAAGGCTGTGCACCTTACAGGTCTGTGGCATGACTGCAAATTGTCTCCACAGCACCATCCAGTGGCTTTTTCTTGGCTGGAAAACACGGCAGAAAACCTGCGCCCCAAAACTCCACACCTCAGGGCTGAAGTGTACAGCAACACAGCCATATCCTCGGCGTGCTTGCTCTTCCCTCTGCCCTGCCCAGCTTCTGCCATTTCTCTTCAGCTAATAACTATGGGCACAACGCACTGGAATAATGGGGGAATATAACGGTATCTACTTATTTTAGGATAAAGAGAAGCTTGGTTTCTCAGAAGTAATCATTAAGCAATGTTCTGGAAATCTATGCAACAAATTATCATGCATTTCTGTTACGTACAATCAAACATGAAGTAAGTTTCTGTCATAGTTTAACACCACTTGGAGAATATGATTTAAAAAAAATGTATCTAAAGACTGCATTGAGCACTTTGAAATCCGGGAAGCCAATTTCATACTGTGCTGTCACACAGACAAAAGAAAAAAAAATCAGAAAGCTACCAGAGCACTCTAAAATGGTAACAATAAAAACATGAGTCAATTATTTTTTTCCTAGCTATATAAAAACATAAAAGGCATGGCAAAAGAAATTCTTTTCAACTGTTAAAGAAAGCAACTTCAATCTTGACTCATCCTTTGATATCTTCTTGATACTCTTTGCTTCAATGTCACCAATATGACATAACAAATATACATTATCATTATTCTTATTAGTGAGTCTCAATATGCACAGGAAGTCTTGTTACAAGCAATCTTTTATATATATATAAATAATTCACTTCCAGAACTTTACATTAATGAAAACATTTTTTAAAAAAGTGATTAAATATCTTTTTTGTCCAAAATGGAGAATCAGTGCAGCATCCATACTAAGCAAACTTCTCATGGCAACTGTTGCTCCTACTCACAGGGTCTTTAATGGTTTTGCAGGTATTTATGATTTCTTCCTGGATCCTGAATGCACAGTCATAATGGAGTGATAAAGAAAGAGGGTTGCCATACTATAAGTAAGAAAACTGAGTCTCAGGAACAGCACAAAAGAAGTATTTACAAGGCAGGAAGAGAAGTAATGACTCAAGTCTGAGTATCTGCCATCCCCTACTTGTTCTAGAGCTTGTCTACAAAAATGAGTGAATTTTATATGCTCTCAGGTTCTACACACTTTCAACACAACCCACCACCAAGCTGAACTGTTGTCAGTCTGCCATTTTATGAGCCAGATCACTAATATACTGTAAAAGCCACACGATTTAAAAAAACCTTCTCCCTTTCTCAGATGTTAAAAGCATTACTGATGTATTCGTCTGGTGGAGAGAGAAGACTAATTATATTTTTTTGAAAGCTTGGGTAATTAATCTGTGATTTGAATTTAAAACAGAGTTCCAAGTAGATGTTTAGGAAAAAAAATGTATGCTTTATCACAATGCTAGCTGAAAGAAAAGACGGAAGTGATAAAACTACCAAAAGCACCTTCAGGACAGGAGTTGGTTTCCTGGTGCCATTTCAGTCTCCATGGAGCTTCTGGACAGTGGAATATCCCTCCTGCTCTTTGGGTGGATGCAGACCTGCTGTTAGGTTGGTGTTACACCTACTTGAGCCTTTGGGGTACCCTGAAGGATCTAAAAGACTGTCTATGGATGGCTAGGCAGTTGAATTCCTCATTTAAAGTCCATTGTTTTAAACCACAATGGACAGAAGCCAAATTCCTGCACTTGAATGCACTGGTACCCTCCTGGTTTTTATAAGGCTCTGTCCAAAGGGAAGAATTCGCCCTTTTCAGATGTAAAGGCCAGGACAGAAACTGTATTTGGACTCTTAAGCTACATATGCTTCCAAAGTTGAATCACGCTGTTCAAATGGCATCTGAGAGTGCAAACAGATTGGCTGCATGTCTTTCTTAACAGCATGAAAACTCAGTTTCCCAAAATATCACTGATAAAAAGGGGTGCACTAAGTTTGGAGAAAAAATATCTCATTACAGACACTTAGAGAATCCTAAAGTAGGAAAAACCTCTACTCTTAGAAAAAGGTTCATATGTTTCAAAGATATGGATTCCACAACTTTCCACAATTGGGAGATGTGAAATCTCCCAGTATTTAACTCTTTTTATAGTTAGGAACATCCTACTTATGTGTAGTCCAGGTCTTCCTTGCTAAGAGGAAAAATTGATTACTACTTCTATTTCTGATGAATTCGTCAGCTGTCTCTTTAGTACTCTCTTTTTCACAACTATAAACTATATGACACAACTTAAGGTAGCTTTTCTTAGGCAGAACAAGCCCAGCTGAAATATTCCCGAAAGATCATATTACCTTGTTATCCATGTTGCTGATCTCTAGGCTCCCTGCAGGGGGTTCTTCTTACACCTCTGTCAAACATGAGGTTTGAAGCTGATGTGAACTTCTGCTCACCTAGAGCAACACAACAGTTTCTCACATGTTACAGCCTTGGTGATATATTCTGAATGTCTACTAGCTTTCTTGCCAATACTGCCAGTTTTTTTTTTTTTTGGTAACAGATTCTCATGGCTGACTCTCTCAGAGTAAGTTCCATTAAAATCTTCAGGCTTTTCCTATCAGCCATCTAAGTGTGTCACCACGTCCTTTTTTTTTTGGAAGTGCTGTTCTGCTGTTCTCTATCCTGTTATTTCAAACTCACTTTACCAGATTGAGAGGCCTTAATCTTATATTTCTCAGCTGTTTCACACCATTAGGAGCAAATAAAATCCAGCTATACACTTAAGGATGTAAAATAACAGCTCCACAACTCCAAGAAATTTGTCCTTTTTGTGTGTGTTTAAGATGTTCAATCACCTCTTCTCCATACTGATTTGAGATAGACCAATCTTTTGAAACCTTGTTTTTAGTTCCCTTAGAGATGTTTGTTGTATCTGCCTTCTCTTTTAACAAATCATAAACACATTCTTGGTAATGCACTGGTGCCTTCCCCCTTTCCCAGCCTTTATTTCTTGAACAGCCTGTACCGCTCTCTATCAAACACTCCAGTCCTTTGATTTACCCTACAAAGTCTCTGTCATGCTGATTTGGTTACAGCTTTGTTTGTGTAGCAAGACATTTCGTTCTTTCTGTTTATTCCACATACTTAAAGATACCTAAAATGTCTGGCTAGTTGCCCTGGAATCCTGCCTCTTGTTTTCTTTTATCTCCTGATTCAAATATGCCACTTGTTTCCAAGATTTCAGGTTCTTTACCAGCATACCACCCCTATAAACACAGGTAAAGGTTTCAGCTCTTTAGAAAAATGTGAAAGGGATAATCCTTCAGGTTTAATTTCTACTCTTTTCCAACAAACTTTGCCATTGTAAGGCTTTTGCTGTGTTATTCTAAGGAAGAAGATTCAAACATCTGGTTCTGTGTGTCTATCATGCTGGTGTTTATATGTGAGATTTGATCTCCTCTCAGAGCCAAAAGGGATGTAGTGTGGATTCACGTGGCTGTGAATAGCCTCTAAAATTTCACAGAATATTTGGTCTAACATACAGAAACATACAGGTCACCTAAAATGCAATTTCCTTTGCAAGGCATTGCAAGGTAGGTCAAAAGACATCTGTTCACCTTTTTCAGGCATCTTGGATAGCCTTAGGAACCTCAAATAGCACAAGGCACCTCTGCTTTGGGGTTTGTCCCCTTCAGTAGAATGCTTAGGCAGGATGCAGCACACCCAGAAGTCAAAATGCACATTCAAAGCTGAACTTTTCTCTATGAACCCATCACTGTATTGAATAAATTTCCATTGGCTCTACAGGGAGCTTAGGACACTTAGGAGCTCAAATGTGTACACCTTAATTTAGATGTCTCTAGTCTGGAGGCACATCCAACTCCAGCACAGGGTTTGATTCATTAGACCCTTCCTTCCTAAAACCATGACACTGAAAGACTGCCAGAAAAACCTCAAAATGTAACAGCTGAGTATTCTGAAAGAAAGTGCTTTCTGGGAAGCACAGACATGAAAATAATCATGTTGTAAAAAACTAAAATTACTTGGGAAACCACAAAAAACTTTAGTGATGTTGTTCCACTATTCATTAAAAAATTGCAAAAGAAAGCAGAGAACCTTTTTGCACCAAGTTCCACTCTGATGCAAGAAAAATAAGCTTAAATCATTCAAAAACTCTAGTTAGGAGAAGAAAAGAAGAAAGAGCTTGTAGCATGTCAGTAAAAATAACAGATGTGAATTCTGTGAAACTGACAAATGTAGGCAGGTAAAAGAAGTTTAATTGCTTGCTGTCCACCAAAAATATGAATTGTTGAGATTTAAGTAGTAATAAAATGGGAATCTACATATAATTCTGCATACTTCCAATGTAAACTGCAATAATAAAATTAAATAGCAATTTAACTGTCAATAAACCTAAGCAACTTTATTCCCTACATTAAAATACAAACCCCAAATATATTCTTACCTAATAACTTGGAAGTCTTGAGAAAAAGTCAGACAAGAATCTACTTGTCTGACCTGAAATTAAGGTTGAGCAAATACCAAATATCGGTATTGTAATTTTTTTCTAGTAGTTCACTTGTGTTTGACCTGTTTTGGTTTTTATTTTTTTTTTACCTTTTAATGAAAAAAACAAACAAGCAAACAAACAAACAAACAAAAAACCCAACTGAAGACAAATGCAAAAGCAACACAGTTCAAGACTCTGGCATAGAAAAAACAACCTGAGTGAAAGAGTCCTACAGCTGAGCAAAGTACTTGTTTGTTTAAAAGAAAGTGTTACTATTTATTCACATCCCTGGATCAATCTTTTCCTCTACTTCTCCCTTCCCTTGCATGTTCCTCTCTCTCCACTCACAACCCTTTTGCCCCACTAAACTTTCACAGGAATATCTCTGCCAATAAATGTTTCATAGAAAATGAAAGATTTTGACTGGGATCCCCCACTTTATTTCACAGAATCCACATTCTTCAACCAGTCAATAAATAGAATCACATTTTCTCACATCTCAGAAACTTGAGTTTTGTCTAATGGTATTTAAGTACATAAATGGTAATACACTGAGCTATGTGGAAGGAAAGACTTAATAGTATGGAATGCTTGGTGTGGGCTGGCAAGAACCATTTGCCACTTGCAGAGTTCTGTCTGGGAGAACGGCATGGTCTGTAACAATAGAATTAATGAAATTAACTTGTTACAGATTTCATGAATTAGATTAATACAGAGAAAAAAATTATAAGCTTTATTCTGTGTACAAGTGTAGTCTCCAAAACAAACACAGAAAAAAATAAATCTGAACTGCAACAAGAGATACTATTGTACTGTGTGATTTTACATCATTGGTAAGGAGCAATAGATGGGTAGAGGCATATTTAAAATGAAATGAGAATAATAAGAAGTCTGAGGAAATTTTCCTCCATTATTTCAAATTAATAAAAAGTAATACAATTTTTTAATAAATTGAATAAAATTATTTTAAATAATTAGCATAGGTTTCTTTCTTACACATATAAATCTCCATCTTGGAGAAAATCTCCTTAATGTCCTTGTTAGTAAGAAAAGTTTTCATTAACAGATAAGGAAAAGGAGCTGAGACATAAAAAATTGCCATAAAAAGGTGCCATATTATGGCACCTTTTACCTGATACTGAATGAGCAAATATGGTTAAAATTTCTACATTGCTTTTTCCTTTCTTCTTTAAAGATAATGAGGCAAGTCAGCTTACCTGATTTGGGTAAAGTTATACTGAATCACAGCTGCTGCAGTTGTTCTTACCTGTACTCACTAATATTAGAGGGTGAAATTAAATAGTATTTCCTAAATGGTCCAACTTGATCTTAGTTTTCAAGCTGTCTTTAATCTTGTGTTTTTCTGTTCATGAAATAAAACCAAGAGTTTATGCAAGATATTTGCACAAACTGCAGAGATAAGGGAAACCCCAGTCCGCTTGGTTTTTTTGATATATAAGATTTGGCTGAATTGAAAATGGTCAGCACCTGGGCATATGTCAATAGGTATTCTGAGAAGAAGGATGTAACGTGGGAGGTAGAAATGGAGAAGGTCCTAACAGAACTTCTTTTGGTGTGACACTATGAGCAGATTAAAAGGCCCAATCATGCTGTTTATCACCACTAAAACCTCAATACGTGATACGGGTTTCACAGAACGTTTAATTTTTCCCCTTTACTTCTCTCTCCTGACCACTGTATTTACTGCTGAGAAACATTTGGCAGCTAGCTACGTTAGGAATAAAAGATACCAGCATACACTCAAAATGTTTCAAGGATCCCAACCGCACTGTCCTGAAACAGAGGTAAAATTCTGTTTACTTAATTCTCATGTGAATAATACCACAGAGATTTTTATCTGAACATTAGTTTAATAAGGAATTTATAAGCTTGGGAAGACCCACAGGAGACTGCTAATGGGTTATGATATGTAAAATGCCAGAAAACATAAAACACATTGATAGTGCCATGTTGAGCTCACCCCTGCAGAGTAGAAATGTCACAATATGCATAAAGAGGCATAGGAAATACTGTTAATTATAGAGGTATTTGCTTGTGAAAGATTAAATATTACACTCAAAACAGAAGTTGGCTTCTCATGATCTAGTAAGGAAATATATGGGGGGAAAAAAGCACTCTGCTCTGGGAAGTGCCTCCGAAAGTAAGCTGTGATTACACTTCCCATCTGTAGCAACACAGAGCGATACCAGTGCTGTCAGTAGCCTGCACGAGAGGTACAAATGCTCCAATAATATTTTGATGTGCTCACATGGCCAATTCCAATTAAATCTGATGGAGCAGCCATAGCCTTCATTGCAGGCTCTCTGGCCCTCTAGTGTGCCTCTATTTACCCAGCACTCTGTCCTTGCCTTTGTGTGGATATGCATGTATGGGTCTACACAGGCATTTGCACACATGTATGTGTGCTTACTAGAACAACTGGCTCAGCTTTCCAAGCAGCTGCTCTTGGTATTTGATCTGTATTGGAACTGACACGAGTTGATTTCACCTGTTCCATTGACATCTCTTAGGAAGAGACCTGCAGAGACCTGTTACAGCCTGCCTGTACTGCACACTGCTCAGAGGGGTGAGGATGCTTTCTGAGCAGGTCCCCAAAGGCTATACGCTTCTGCTGAAATCTCAGCAGTGCCTAGCTTGGGGTACATCTAAAATACGTGGTTCACACAGCAGTCTGATGCAGAGACTTGATGCTGCAACCGTGGAAGTACCAGAACAGATTCCATCTGGCATTTTCACTGCACAGCTTAATGCAGATTAATTGCATCACTCTGCTGCCCGTGGAGGTCTGGTGGTCTGCTGCCTGTTCTCACAGTTTCCTTCGAGCGTGCTGTGGCTGGCAGTTCCTTCACATTTGCTGTAGAGACATTTTCAGACTCGCCGGCTTTGGCAAGAGCTTCACTCCTCGCTGTACTCCAGCGAGGCAGGTGAAACCCAGCTCGAGGGACACTCCGGTCCCGGGGGTGCAGGAAGCGAAGGGGCTGTTGGCAGCCGGGCTGCCTGCGCGACACTGCACGCCCCGCCGAGACTCGGCCCTGCCCGGTGCTGCCCTGGGCTTATTTCACCCCGCTTCTCTCTCGAAGCCCCCAGGTGGAAGCTATTCATCCAAAGAGAGAAACCAGTGGCATGCTGCCCGCCGATGCCAGGCGGGGGCCAGCCTCCCGGGGGCAGGGAAGGCAGGAGTGGGCCGGAGTCGAGGGACGTTCGCCCGGGCACGGCACTCTCTGCACATGGTGGCAGGTGGCCCCCTGCGCGCATCGTGTCCAGACCCCAAACAGGGGCTGCGTCCAAACAGACCTCAAAGCATCATCATCGTTATTATTATCATTATTATTATTATATTACCCCCCCAACCAACCAACCAAAACTCAGCAAAAACATGGATGTTCAGTTACGCAGCTCCGTCCCTGCAAGTTGTATCTTTCTCCTACCATTTCAAAGCTCGTGCATTTAAGTTCTGTCACAATTTTTTAGGGAATGGAAAAGGAAGGTGAGGAACTGGGTGTTGTGCAGCCTCATTCCCTCTGCTCCTCTATTACCAGTCTTGGCCGCGGCTCGGTCCCGTTAACGTCCGGGCCGGGCTGACCCGGGGCACCGTGCGAGGCTGGGGCGGCGCAGGGGCAGGGACCACCCGGCTGGAGGCTGCGCCGGGGGGCGCAACCAGGGCAGAGCCTTTGCTGCGCCTCGGGAAGGAGCGTCGGGCGAGCCACCAGGAGCAAATCTCGGCTGCGGGCTCGAAGCGCGCCGGGCGAGGCCCCGCGGAGGCGGACTCACAGAGCCCCACCGCGGCTGCATGGAGCGGGTCAGGGCTTTCCCAAATGCGGAGCGATGTAACAGCGAACTTTCTGCGGAGTCGAGGCTGCTCCTTGGTGCGTCTGCCTCCGAGCGGTCCCGAGCGGTGCGCGTTCCCGGCTCGCCAACGAGCCCNGAGAAAGCCGGTGGGTGCCCCTCCGCGCTCCTTCCGCCGGTATTGGGGTGTCTTCTCTCCCTCCCCGCGCCGCGCCGCCCGGGCTCCGGAGGGGGATCTCCGCGTCGGGAGGAGCTGTTACTTTTTGCAGCCGGCATGAGGCTTCCCGAGGGAACGAGGAGATGCCTCACTAAGCAACCGGGGAAGAACCTGCCTCTCATCTGTTGCAGCGGAACCCGGCGGCAGGCGCGGTCTCCCCGGCCGGAGGTGATGGGCACCCGCTGACTCGTGGCGTGCGTCCGAGAGCGCCTGCATGTGTGGCAAACATGGAGAAAATAAAGTAAAAAATGTGGATAGTGCCTGAGATGGACGGCAACCAGTGAAATAAAACAAACACCTCCTGAAGGGATTTAATTTACAAACGGGATTGAAAAGGGTACAACTTCCCTGGGAAAATGTGACTTGTTAAAGCTGCTGTCGGAAGATGCCGGCTGTCAACGCAAGCACCTAAACCAAGTAAGTTCTCATCAACTTTGATCTATTCTCTTTCCTATCCTTTGATTACCTTTTGGCCCCCCTGAAAAAAAAAAAAAAAAAACAAAAAACAAAAAAC
>VYXD01012087.1:0-60991 GCA_013397195.1 Hylia prasina | reverse complement strand
AAAAAAAAAACCCAAAAAAAAAAACCTCCCCATGACTAAGGTAACTAACTTTTTTGCGCCGACGCAAGCCGCATAAAGCGACATCGTGCACGCCCTTGGTGACAGTCCAGAGGAGTATTAAGATCTCTTCCTTCTTGTATGTAATAAACGCATTTTTCCCTGGCAGCCGCTGCCGTGGGAAGCGGCATCCTTCGGTCGCTGGGTGACACCTGCAGCACAGCGGAGCGCCCAGGGGCCGGAGGGAGCGGGCGGGGGCAGGAGGAGGCTCCGCATCCGCCACCCGCGCAGGTGGGAGCCCCGCCGGCCGCCCTCGGCCCGCGGCTGCTGCTGGCGCTGGGAGCACCGCGGCCCCCGGCAGCGCCAGGCGGGAGTTCGCCTGTCACACACGGGGGGGGCGGGAGCCGCGCCCCGGACCGCCCCTGGTCCCCACCGTAGTGGCGGCCGCAGTTGCGGTGGCCCCGCAGGCGTCTTTCCCCGTGGGGACCTGGCTGGCCGCCGGCGCAGTCCGCAGGAACCTCCACGGAAGGCGGGGGTCCTGTCGGGAAGCCTCCAGGAGGGACTTGGAGGATGGCGAGATGCAGGTGGCCGGAGCAGAACAGGGTGAAGTGGGCCGCGGGACGGCTCCTGGAGCAGAGGAAGGGACTGGTGGGTTCATCCCCCTGTGGGCAAAGCTCTGACACCTGAGGCGATGGGAGAGAAGATACGGTCCTGTTGGGAAGAAGCAGCTGATGCTCTGGAGGTTTAAATGCCGACGGAAATTTAGCACTCTACCGAGGCACACAACTGTAGTTGTGGCTGCAGTTGTCAAAACCTACAGACTTCTTAATCTAATATTTCCCTGTTTTTGCAAGAAAGCATCATTTATGCACTTTTGTTTTACTGGACTTAGTTGAGTGACTTCCTGTTAGCATGGCAACCAAATTTTAGATTTCTTTACGCATGATTTGTGAAATGGCTCTTCCAACATTAAAACACCTTTCAGGTGGAAGTAAATGAAACCACCTTCTATTACATGTTTGGGGTTTTTTTTTGTTACAGGGAGTGGGTACTCCACAAACAACAAAAGAAAAAAAATAGGTAACAGAGATACGTGTTGATTTCGTCTGAGAATTAAGTATTTCTAAGAAACAGTGCACGTGGAGATTTTCTATAGAATGCAGAATAGACAGAATGGGAAATAGTTTTTCTACACACTAAATATTAACATTACAGAACCTTTAGGTCCAGTTTGCTTGAAATTTCAAATTTAATTGTATTGCAGTGACATGGAACGTTTCAGTGTTTATGTTACTTGCTTCAAAGCCCACACTTGGAGAGGCTAGCAAGGTTTTCTGTGCAAGCATACTGATTTTTCCATCAATTAACCTCATTCACTTAAGCAATAATTATCTGTACAGTTAGAGAAGCCAGGCACCAGTGAGAGTGCTTTAGACCTGTTTTAGAATAGCAGAAATTCTGGAAGACCTGAATTTATGCCCAGTTTTTAGACAAGACTCAAATAAGCTTTATCCTTCAATATCAAAACTGCTGAAACCAAACACAGTTTTCCTTCGGTGTTGCCTTCTTCATTGAAAGGCCTTGGTTTTATTTGCAGGAGGATGGCATTCTTTACTGTGGTTTTTTTGTTGTTGTTGTTTTTTTTGGTTTGGTGTTTTTTTCTCTTTTTTCTTCTGTTATTCAGACTTAGGAACAGATGAGACTCTATTTGGAATCAGGAAAACAAAAATATGTCTGTCTTTTAAATTTAACTTCAGCCACTTACTCTGACTCTATGTATAGCAGTCATTGCCCTGAAAATAGCTCCAGAAAAAAATTCCATTTCTTCTTATCTCATGCTATTTAGAGCCAAATACTGCTAGCTGAAATTTAAGTGAAATTGAGGTCACTATGATTTTGATTATCTTTTTGAGATATCTTTGCTTATCTACTGAAAATGTTGGGTCCTGACCAATGTGGCTCTGCTCTTGGTGACAGTGGGCTTGGATTTCTGCAGTGTGGAGAGACCACCAAGTGGAGACTGAAAGACACATATAGACAAAACAGTTAAGGGATTAGCTTTCAACTCTGTGTGTGTGTTTATTGCCTGACTTAAATGACAAGGAAAGATGTGCATGACTCTTCCTCCCAAGACCTGAGACCTGTCTCCGTACCAGTACACTGTTTAATCTGTCAGCTTTTTGTAGGATTTAATTCACTGGAGTGAGGTTGCAAAACCAACAAGAAAAATCTTGTGTGGCATCTCTGCTTGCTTCTGGTGGTGCTGGTAGTCAGTGTTAAAAAAAAAGGGACTGAATTAATTTTGAAAATGATGACTAAGTCACCATAACTTATCTTACGGAAAGGCAGAATAGAAGCAGGAAGAAAAGACTCTGTTATAACCTGTTTAAAGAAAAAGCAGATAAAAATAGATGGAGCATTGTTCTATTCAGACATTTAATGGCTTTATGAGTGTCACATTTATCATTACTTTTTCTATTCTAGTTTTAAATTGTGTTGGATTATGTTCTTGTAACTTTCTCAAATACAATGTTCTTAATTACTGAAGGAAGGTTGAAGGTAAAACTTTGTGTGTTACTCAATCTTCCATCACCATGTTTTGTGGCAAAACAAAATTCCAGAAACCATCTGTTTTAGAAGTCCTGAATCATTGAGAAAGATTAGCCCAACTTGCCCTTGCTTTATTACACTGATGCTACTTCAAGTAGTATAGCATAGTGTTAGTGTAACACCATGAACAATAGTGCCAGGATCCTCATGTCCACTGTGATTTGTTTCTGGAAAAAAAATCTCCCAATTTAATACATATTAATTAATACAATTCTGGTAAGTGACTACAGGGGAAGGTTGAGCAAATTTAATCTTTCTGTAACAGCTATGCATGCAGAAGTCCTTCAAAGGGGCATTACCTTTCAGTCAAATAGAATTTGAGACTGTCAAAAGAGGAACAACTGAAAATAAGACAATTTCTTTATACAGTGAAGTTTTCAAAGGAATTAAAAGGATTTTAGTGTGCCACAAAGACTAACAAATAAATGACTTCACTATTGTATCATGTTCTTCTTGGAGTTGTGGGCTGTTTTGGTTTCATTTGATATTTTTCTTTTTCCTTCAAATGTCTGTTTTGGTTTAAATTCTCAAATTACTTCTTCCACTCTTTTACAACCACACTTCTAGTTTAGATATTAACTGGTGTGAGACAGAAACTGAAAAGAACCTTGGATAAAAATTACTTTTTTTTTCACAGCTAAGGTATTTTTCAGCAAATGTGGGCTGAAGTGGGACATGAAAACCTCCTTAAATTTGAGTGAATTGTACGTTTGTCTAAGATTATGAACCATTCAAATCTAATCTCTAAAATCCATGACAGTTTCTACAGTTTCTTGGTCACTGAGTCTGTGCTCGATACATTCATCTCAATTGCTTCTGACATACTTATGCATGTCAAATGAACCACTTGAATGTTATATTATCTGGTATATTATGCAGTGGGTAAAAAACGGAACAATAAACGGAGAAAGATTTTTCATCGGGCTTTTCGGGGAAAGTGGTTATAGGATTCTTTTGGAGATGCTTTCCACATATCATTGAAAACTTCTGAGGATCAAGCAGCCTTTCCTCAGGAGGCAAAGGCCTCCATTCCACCCCTGGTGCATGGACAGCCCCTGAGCAGTCAAGCTATGTGGTGGTGCCCTTAAGCTCTTCCAGTCCTAGCTCAGCATATGCTGGTTTTCCAGCATAAACAAGATCTTTTTGTTTGGTTTTGGTTTTTCAGAGCAGTTCTGGTACCAGTGTTAAGGACCACTTTCTTGGCTCAGAGAATCAGAAAGCATATGCTACCTGTGTTCACACCCAAGACCCTACTGGCAAAAGAAGTCCTGAGCTCATCATGTCCTTGTGCCAGCTAGTCAGGCAAAGCATGGATCAGTTGATTGAGAGCTGGCACCTAGGAGGACTCCAGCCTCCTGTAGATGTTGTAGCATGCAGGCTAACCTTTTATGGCTACATTCAATAACCCTGAACTGACATAGAATACCTGTTTGCCAGCCATCAGGGTGAGCCTGGAGTGTCTCTCTCCCTCTCCTGGAAAGAGAAGGGCTGAAGCAGAGAGTAAACCATCTTCTGTATTTTGTCATCTCTTTTATAACAGAACAAGCATCCTCCACAGGTGACTGTCTCTCTTTGTTAACCATGCAGCACATGCCAACACAAGGGACCTTCCTTCTTAAGATAGATTTGCTGAATCCCAGATGTGCAGAGCAGGCTATGGTTGAGTAAGCACAGAGGTCAGTAGATACAGGATAAATGGTTGCTATAATCAGCCTAAAACATGCTAAAAAAAAAAAAAAGAGCCCCATGCATACACATGTACATGCTCCAAGCTGCTGTTCTAACTTTTAAAAAAATCTGTAAATAGCATAAACTCAGAACTTCTGGGAGTTTGCCAGCTGCCACCTCTTCAATCCAGTTTCCTTTCACAGAATTCTTCAAAACATAGAGTCTTATGCAAACTCTCAATAACTGCTTAAATTTTTGTCACACTTCAGCTCAGGTGTCTGGTTCTCATGTCTGTCAGAGAGAGGCAGCTGCTGCCAAAGAACCCAGAAATTTTCTCAGTGATGGTTAAGTAGTGGGGGTGATTATTAACCCAGGTCATAAATCATGAGAGGAGCATTAATGCAGCTCTGTATCCAGCCCAAAATGTATGTTGAGAAGCTGGTCTGGCCTGAGAGCCTCACTACTCCTTACATCTCACATCTCCTAGAGAGATGTAGGCATTCTGCCAGTAAAGACCTTCCTGCAGTAGACTCTCTGTGAGATTCACTGAGAATTCAAATTTCTTCTTCTAACCATCATTTAATTTAAGTACCCTATAATATCGGGGTACTAGGTTAGCAGTTCTAGGGTTCTGTCCTGTTTGTTAAATCAATGGATAAACTTTCACCAGTGATCCTCCTTTAGCACCCTAAATCAGGGGAGAATACCAAAGAATTGAAGATGAAATCTGTACTATTACCTAGCATACAGATGTTTTTAACAGATTAGCAGTTTGATGTCAGGCCAGAGAGTACTGGACTAAGAAGATAGGGCACCAAATTTACATTTGGTGAAAATGATAACATTTTCTTCTATATTTTTTCTTCTAAGAATTCATATACTTTAAATTTATTTTTGACAATAAATATTGTATTCTGTGCATTGATTTGCTACTTTCATTTCCATAATAAAAAGTAAGTCAGACCAATTTGCTTTCTTTGAGTAAAGGAATGAACAATTGGATTATAGCAGAAGATGAAGGGTCATATTGTGTCTGATTTAAGACTACCCCTAGTAAATTCCTATATACTAATTTCAATCAAAAAAAATTTAATGGCAGTTTTTGAAAAGCTCTAAAAAGGGATTTTTGCAATGAAGGCCTGTGGGTTTTTTTCCCCTAGGTCCCACAAATTTGAGTGCAGTTGTAAAGACCAACCACCTACATTCTTTGTATAGTCACTGGAAAGGAACAGAAACTTCCTGTGAACAAACTCATCCGTCCAATTTATACCTGATACAGAGTGGAAAGAAATCAGGTATTTATTGTTGCTGATTGTTGTTTGATTTCACACAGCTGAAGTAAGACAAGATGAACCTTACCCTAGTGGTGTCAAAAAACCCAAAGAAACAAAACAGTTTCTGAGGAGACAATAAATAGACATTGATTTTCTTCAAAGGCGTCTTAAGATCCTGTTGATGTTCCTGTTACTGATGAAGACATCATAACACTAACAGATGTCTGCAAAATAATTTAAATATCCTGTTGTCTATTCTCAAAATTTTTATGAGTTTGTGAATGCGTTGGGTAGCTGAAATACAACTTCTAGTCATGCCAAGGGAAATGGGAGTGTCAGCTGGACTCTTGCTAGAGAAGAACGCACAGTTCTGGGTGCTCACATCCTGCCTCCTCCAAGAGCAAGGTGTCTCTTTTGCAGAGAGAACACATTGTATCTGTGGAGCAAGGGAAAGCAAGCACAAATTCTCTCTTCAAATGTTCTCAGCATTGCCAGTGCCACAGTGTGCCTTAGTCCACTAAGAAATTATCTCTCAGTGATGAAATAGTTTTAACTGGTGTTCATGTGGAAAAGCTGGTTATTATTAAACACTTCAAAAGCAATCCTTCTGCTACACTTCAGCACTGATTGCTGAATGTATTCTGCCTATCTTCCACTGAAAAAATAGCTAAAATATCCCATTTGTGTTTTATTTATACTGACAACTTTTTATTTTTTAGGTTGGGAGGGGTACTGGCCATTCATTTCTAATGGTCATGATTTATAGTTATGAGAGCTGCAGTCAATCCCTTGGACTTGTTTATGCTGGCACAGTGAGTTTATTTTTTTAATTTGGTGTGCTCCATAGTGCATTTATACCTGCAACACCACATGCAACACCGCTGCAATACCCCCACAGCAGCAGGAATTTTGGCCATGAGTAAAACCAAATCCAAGTTGCCTATGGAACAATTGTCTAATTTGCCTTAAGCCTCTTAGCTATGAAACTGTCATTCCAAAGGCAGTAACTAACTGTTTGAATTTGAATTCATCTAGACATCGTAGCATCAGAGCTCTGAGTCTGAATAGCCTTTAGAAAGAACTTGGTAACTTCATAGGGTGATTCATATGACATATCTTGAAGGAAATTAATTGCCCTCTGCAGGGAGTGCGTTTCTTCCTATTTGTAATGAAGGAAAATTAGGATGACAAACCAGCCTTGGATGTCAGTGTTTTGGATTCCTGGCTTAGTGAATATGCATCTCAGCTTTATTTTTCACGTTTTAAATTGAAGTACTTTATTGTGTATGATTAATAAAGTTTCCTACATCCAATATGAAGACTGTGTTGCACTATTTTTTTTTTTTAATCTGTTGAGGAACCTGGTAACTACAGCACAGAGATCACATATTTCAACTTGATGACATAGGCAGGTATTTGCACTAACTCCTAGTCTGTAACTACACTTGTATTTTCTCATAAAAGGCATCATGCTCTGTACAGAGCAATTGCAAAATAATATTTTGGTCTGTCCACTTACATAAAAATATTTTATTCGTGACTGTTTAACTTAGTGATATTAACTTCGAGCATATTTGTTTATGCACTGAGGCCAGCTGTACCAAATACTGATGCGATTTGAGATGATTGAATTTATTTTGCTGCAGTGTCTTTATGTAGAACTACCATATAACTTTTTGTTTTCCTTTGTAATTTAAAATTTCCTTTTTTTCAAAATATCTAAACCAAGCAGACTGAACAGGGGTTTGAATTTCCCGTCTTTTCAGTGTGATTTTGCCCACAGAGGAGGAAAGCAGGGGGATGCTTAGTGAGCAGTTCTTGACTAGTCTATCCTCAGAGCTGCATTGACTGACTGAACTAGCTTGACTGCACAAGCTGGATTTTATAAGGATGGGTTAGGATCAAAGAAGGATTTCTCATTCATCCCCATTGTTCTTCCTGTGCACTCACGTCCTAGAAACCACCCTCATTTTGCTACTGCTTGTGCTGGCTTTAAGACAAGTGGGGACTTCTTTGCGTCTGAAGAATTCTTTTGGATTAAGTGTAGACAGGATTTAGCTTTATAGGTTTTTTATAATTAAAAAGATTCTCCGGTGCATGGGATCTGGATGTATGTCATCTGGATATTCTGTCATTTTATTTTCTTAAAGAAACATTACTCTCATAGCAGGGTATTTCCTTGCTTAGCACCCTTAGTGAGGGTCACCTTAATTGATGTGCTCCTGTGCATTCACCCATGTCCCTTATTAACTTTGGATTTCCCACTCACTTGCTCAGTACATTGAGTTCAGAAGTTGTAGATGAGCTCTTGTTGAGACTGAAGAGGATTTCTTTTGGCTTTAATGGCACCAAGGTGTGTGGGAAAGAAGCAATCAGCTCTCCATGAGGAAAGGTTTGCGCCAGCAGTACCTGCATGTGGGTCTGTAGGTCTGTGTGATGAGATATGTTCAAGGAACTACTTTTCTGGTTAGTCCTCAGAGCCTTTGAAGTTCTTCAGGGCATTGCTACTAACACCCAAGAAACAAGTAATTTAGGACATAGTATCTTGCACTACCCAAATTCCACATGTCAGAGTGCTTATTTTCAGAAAGAATCATTGCTGATTAGTGATTCTTCTTGGTGATAATCTACAACCAGGCTTCTGTTAAAACCAAGGTTTGCTGAATTTGGGCAAGATAACAAGGGCAAGAGTGGGACTTTGAAGAGGATAAAAATAAGTTGACATTTCAAAAGAAAAGTGGAAAATAAGTGTTGTCATTTCAGGGCAAACAAGAAAATAAAGGACAATGGAGACCATGACTCTTGAGAGACATTAGCACACTCAAATAGGTCAGCTCATGCACATCTTCCCCATGACACTCCCAGTGGCAGTTAGATAAGAGACATCTTTAAGGGTTGGAAACATAATGGATTGGTTGACGCGTAGTGGGGAAATGTGACACTTTATCCATCTTACTCCATTAGTGTTTTCTTGCCTAATTGCCTACTTACTGTTATTTTAACGTTCTTTGCTTAAACCCATTGCTGAAAAACAAAGCCTACAATAAAAATTACCTAAACCAATCCACTCATGATAACAAAGCTTTATGGCCAGCACATGATGGAATTAATTTTTAGAAATAAGATTCTTCCTTCTAATTTAACCTTAATTCAAGAAAGTATTCAAGCATGAAGAAATTCTGGTGCTCTACTGAAAGCAGCTTCAGGGGGTGCTTCCTGTTAAGTATTGGCTTCATTCCTCTTCTTAGTATGAGACATTTTCACATTTTCTTTAATCCAGGTTTAAGGAGTATAATTTGAAAGTTCAGGTGAACACTTTATATATGACAGCAAAGAAAAATATCAGTAATGCACAAGCCATCATCCCTGTAGCAATTTCTCAGGTGTTAGAAATATATTAAAGATGTTTGTGCTTTGAATGTTTGCATTCTCCCTTGGAAGTATGACTTTGGTTCAGATATTCAATTCGTTCAAAATTTCTACCATTTCTTTACCATAACTCCCTGAGAAAACTCCTTTTATGACATACTTTTGTTATATAAGTAGCTGTCCTTTAAAAATGCCATTTTGTAGCCAAAGGTGCCGTGTTCAAAAACTCTTTCAGCCACTTTTGCATATCGTAAAGGTTCCTGAAATCCCAAAAGCTTTGTGCTTTTTCATTTATCTGTGTATATATTTGTCATACCTTGCAGCTATGTGCACTCTTTGGTCTTAGGGAAATATTAAGATCACAAGTGAATTTAAGATGGTGATAATGGTCAAGGTAATTTGAAATTACACCACTCTTATGTGAAATATTACAAAATAAAGCAATTGCGCCTTCTCATCAATCCTATGCATGTAAGGATGATGTAATTTTAGAAAACTTGTCCCCTTAGTTTCAAGAGAATTAGAGTGCTCTGGCAGCTTCTTGTTTCTTCTCAATAATTTAGCAGTTTATGAAAAATATATTGTGTTTACTTTTCTACTCTGATGCAGTCAATGCAATTACAAGTTGTGGAAAACCTAATCCAAAATCTTTTCATTGTTGAGTATTTTAGAAAAATATGTAGCCCTGAAACATTCATCTGTTTGCAATTATTGCCATCATTGCAGCCAGCATCTGTCCTGTGTAATATAAAATTTTCTCCATTCTTTGTCTAAAGACCTTTTTCTGTTGCAGTTTACAGACACAAATATATGGAATATTCATGGAGGGAAGCGGTGAATCCTTGTTTTAAATATAACTCTATAGTTGACAAGGTCTAAAATCTCACTGCATGTGATTATAAGAATTCTTGTATCTTTCTGTTGCTGGGAAGTTGACTTTAAGAATGAAAATCAAGTAGGGAATGACATGTACAGTTTTTAAACCAAACTTATTTTTTAATGGTTTGTAACATTCAGGAGCCATTCTGTGCAGAATTTTATAGAATTGCCAAAAACCTATTTCCATTTCAAGGTTATAGCACATCAAATGAAAAAAAAAAAAATCAGTCTTGGAAGTTTCTACTATAAGCAGCACTCTAGTACTATTACATATTCAGTATGTTCAACTGTTATTAATACTTCCATAAATTTCACTGAACATAAGGTAACATGGGTTTAACACTTTTTACACTTAAGTCAACTGTGAAACCAGACTTTGTATTATGATGGAATGATTTTCTGGTTTATGGATGCTCCAATTGTATTCTGTGCCAAAATATTCACATTTATAGATCCTTACAGTTTTGTGTGTATATGCATATAGAGCACACATAAGAGGAGAACACATGTCCATTTACATGTAGAGAGAAACATTTATGTGCACTGTGTAACTAACACACATGAAAAGTTAATATTTGCTCTGGTCAGTGAAATAGAAGAGCTACCCGGAGTTCAGGAATACAGCCTCTAAAAGTGTCTATCTTGTGTGAGCAGACACAGAGTTACATCAGTATCTTGTTGCCTGGGAGTATTTATCTCTCTGCACTTGTTTATAAGATTTAAAAACTAAGTGACTGAGTCCAGCCTTTGGCCAAGTATGGCTTCTTTGCCACCCCAAACATAGAAGAGCTGTGAACTTAATGGCAACCTACCAGGACATGGAGAATATAGAGGCAGTTACTTTTCTTGGGAATTTAGAGGCTCCCAGGAAGTGTAGGCTTCTTAAAAGCCAGCAACTTCTGTCTGTGGAGCTGACAGCTCTGACACTGTGCAAACTTAGACACTGCTCCTACAAAGGAATTTTTTTCTCAAGTCTAGTAGCAAATACAGCTTGACTAAGACTAATCTATTATCTTTCACTTTGTTTATTATCCAGAAGGATTTTTTTTTTTTAGGCTTTAATGTAGAAGTTATAACTCATGCAATTAAAAGCAGAGCAGTCTATTAGTCAGATTCACGTAAGTCTAACAATGACATTTTTTAACTGATCCTTAGGTGAACTGCACATGGCAGCTGTCAGGGAAAGCATCTGAAAGGAGGCAGAATACTCTTGTGCTACACAGTTTCAAAACCTCCTCAGAAACCTGCTTTTGAGTGTAAAAACCAAAGTGTACATAATAGAAAAGGGAAATGTAGCCCAGAGAAGCTGTGTGTGCCCCATCCCTGGAAGTGTTCAGGTTGGATGGGGCTTTTAGCAACCTGATCTAGTGAGTGTCATCCTCTGTCCATGACAGAGGGGTTGGAACAAGATAATCTTTGATGTCCCTTCCAACCCAAACCATTTTATGATTCTGTGATGTGATCCCTCAGGATCCTGCTGGATGTTTCACAAGGAGTCATTGCAGTGGCAGAAGGCTGGGACCCAATTGTGTTTCATGATCTCCTTCATCTGAGTGTAAGAACCGTTGTGAGAATAGAGGAGGAGGAGGATGCCATCACAGTGAAAAAGGGGGTTTCAGAGTAAGCAGTGTATATCTTCTAAGCCAATGTAGAAAATGTCATCCTGGCCTGACAGTTTCAGGTGCCCTGGGACATGCACTTGGATATGTCCTTGGTGACATGACCTTTGGTCCTTGTTGATTCAGAAAAACACTAACTTGAAATCCCTGATAAATCTCCTTTGCTGATAAAAATAGGAAACACATAACCAAGATTCCATCTTTTTGTCTTAAATGTCTTCATCATCTCTGCACTTGCCTGTCCACAAAACACTGAGTAAGTTGCCCTCCTTTTTTGCCTGCACCTATGAAGTAGCTGCACAGGGTGGCTGAGTATAAAAGAACTGGAGGGATCAAAGCCAGCCAATCCATTCGACTTCTCTAGGTAACCATGTTTGAGTTAGTCACAAACTAGTCTGTAGAAAGTACTTTTCAGTTCTCGATCTCATACATTTAAAAGAATATTTTAAAGTTTTCACAATTGTCACACAAAAAAGTTAAATTTCTTCTGAATCATTTATCATTAATATCTGTCATCTGCAGATAATTTATTCAGTTCCTTTCAGTGCTAGCTGGTAACTTATGCATTGGAACTTGGTAAATTGGTAAATTCCTTGATCAAACAAGGATGAGTGCTAAGTGCTACCAAAATTAATGAAATGTAAGGATTTGACTTGGGCTGCCAGGTCAGAAATGAAGATGGCCAAAAGCTGCACACAAAATAGATTTGGCAGCTTAGGTGAAGCCAGTAGCAGCTGTTCTGAAGAACAGATAAAGTCCACACTCATGTTTGCTGAGGTCCTTAAAGCAGCTCATTTCTTCACCGCTTGGGTGTTAGATTTTCACAGGCATATTTTCACAGTTCTTTCCTTTAATAGCCTAGTGCTTATCTCCTTGTTTTACAATCATACATTAAATTTTTAATAATCATAACTATTTTCTGTGCTGTACAAAACGCCCCAAACTGTACAAGGTCTGTCCTAGTGCTGGATGATAGGCAAATCTAAGCGTATTGGGGTTCCTTCTCCAGATGTCTAAGCCTCGAATGCCAATACAAATTAAGAGGACTGAATAGTCCTCTTCAGATAAATAAATACATTCAGTATTCAAGAGGTTGTAACAACGTCTGAAAGTCCTTTATTAAGCAAAAGATCCTAATTCATCATACCTTATTATCTCTGGACTGCTGACAATTCCTAATCAGAGGGCTGAAGTTTCAAAAAGTTTAGCAGCTGAAACCCTTGTCTTTCCCATTTTCCTCTGCAGCCTTATGGGGTTTCAGTAGTGGTCAGAAATGTGACAGCAATTTTGCTATAATGGTAAAACCAAGCAGAGGACATATCCAAAATATCTATGTCAAATTTTGTTTAAAAAGATATTTTTAAAAAAGGAAAGAAGTTGGTACAGGATTAGAGATGCAATCAGAAAGCAATAGTAATTAACATCTGTTTGAAAGAAGGTTCAACAGCTGTTTAATTCCAAAAGATTAAGAAACAGTTCGAGTAAAACACAGACTTGAGGAAGCACACCAGGGAATACACAAATACTGTAAAGATTTGCAAGAGGTTTTAGATAAAACCATGGTTTGCTGAAGGGGAAAGAGATTGCCACAAGTAGAAGATTTAAGATTGAATGGTACAGTAAAGCTATATCACCGTGATTCAAAAAGGTACAAAAATCGCTTTCTCTGTCATTTCCTAGGGCCAATTATTGAAAGAGGTTCTAGTAATTTGAGGAAAAAAAAGTTTTTAGGCTATACAGTAAGTAGAGCTACTGAGCTGCACCTACAGTGTAGCAATACTGTTGTACTCCTACACGTTAACTCTTCATTGCTTTCTGACCTATAGTGTCTGGCACATTTAAACACAAATCCTATAGTATTTAATTTATTTATTATTTCCTTAAACCCAGCCCACCTAGCTAAGTTTGCTTTGCCATTGACTTCAGCTGTGATATTACTTAAACTACTGAGTAGTTGTAATGCCTTTGATATTTTAGCAACGGTCAAGATGGAGAGACACTGTGACTGGTGGGACAAACTGGCTTGCTGGGGTGTTGGCAGTAGAGGATGGAACATTTTATCATACACCATTTGGGAGACTTCACATGAAAGAAATCATAGGGGACATGAGAATGTGCTTAAAATTTCCTGGGAAAGCACAGAGAAAACAAAATATGATAATACCACTGGAGCCTTAAATAACACTATCTGAGTGACACCAAAAGTCAGCTATGTAGTATTGTGGATGTAATTGCTGAACTGTAGCAGTCCTGGCAGCTTTTGAGAATCAAATGAATCATGTATTTGGGTGGTATAAGATTCTTAAGTGTATTTAATTTTCTCTAGCTGTTGAATAAGAAGCAACACAGACCAAGAGCTACACGGTGTCTTGGCAGTCAAGTAGGAGAGACTCCAAACAAAGAAAGGGTTGGAACAGATCCCTGAAAATGAATATACTGTACTGGAACAGATAGATGGAGCTAGACAATTAAAACAATCCTTTTTTCTTTTAATTAAATAAAATCAATTGAAAGTGAAAGACTACCATTTGAAGTGTCAAGTGATTTTGATAATTTGTCTCTTTCTGTAAGAATTGTGTTGGTACTTCATCTAGGAAACAGTGTTGATTTCCTGAGTATTGGATGTGTAAGTCTCATTATTTGTGTAAAGTAACACAATGAACTTGTAAACTGTAATGGATTACAATCTGGAGGAACTTAAATGAAAGAAATAAGCTGTGTTGATGTTATTGGAAATTTTTCAACTGATTTGAATAAAGCCACAGTCTTACTGCCTGCATCTAGATTTTTTAAGCTAATAGCATGTGTTTAACAGTGGCAAAAAAATGTGTATCTATAGACAGGAGTACAGTGACAGAGTACCTTCACTTGCAGTAGTACTTGGCAGGGTCTTTCTTTGCCAGATACAGTTTCTCTGTGTTTTGCAATTCTCTGTGGGTTTCTGTTTCATCAAGTCATCCCATCTTCTATGTAGCCCACGGAAAATTTTAGCATCTTCACAATCCTTCATCAATGAATTCCTCAAGTAATTGCTTGAAGTCTCATCAGCTCTTTCTTTTTCTTGAACCTGACTCTTAGTGCCTGTTTGATTGCCTCTGGATCTCATACCTGAAAAGCCAATGAACAATTAATCCATGTCTGTTCTTTCCTTGACACCCCTAATTACACAGACCTGCATTACACCTTCCATCTGTTCTCCTTTCACAGAGTGAAGATTTGTACCTTGTTTAGTCGTTCTGCTTCTGGAAGGTCTTCTGGAGATTTAATCATTCCGCTGCTCTTGTCTGAAGGTTTTCCAGTACTACTCCATTTTTTGGTATAAGGAGGCTAGAAATGCTTGTTCAATCCAGCATGTCACTCTGAAACTACAGACACATACACATTTGCATTAGTATGAGTGAAGCAAATTCTCTTTAACATGAAATGGCATGGTAATTAGGGAAAATTCATTTCCGCATTTGGAAACCATGACTCCAAATTGTTTGCCATGTCCCTTTTTATAAAAGAAGAGATACAGTTTTCTTTTCCTGAAGCCAATTTGGCAGAGTTAGCGGAGGCATATAACTGGTCATAACTCATTTATGCATAGACAAGAAAGGAAGATTTATAAAATGTCTTGTGTTTTGTTTATGTCAGTCTATTTCAATGCTGGGAGCATAACTTTTATTCTGTGAATTAAAATAAAAACCAAACAGTGCTGCAAAACCTGAATCATTATCTTGTAGAAATGCTTGATAATGCTAGTAATCCTTTAGTTCCTGTACATGTGTTAAAATTCTGCCTATTACTCACTGTAGCATATGGATCTAACAGAAATTGTAGAAGAACTTTTGTTATTCACTTGAATTTTCACTGTCTCTGCCCAGCTGAACTTGTTGTTCTGAGTTTGTTAAAAATCTATCTCGGGCTGTGGAACTGTAGAATTTAAGAGAATAGGAATTTACTGAGTCATATAATACTGAAAATAAGTGTTGGGAGACTACTCACTGAGCCATGCAGAATCCACTCTTCTTTTCTGTCTTTTGCACTCTAATTACACATATCACAAAGTAAAAAAATCCCTCTTTTTCTTCAGACTTGAAGTTTATAATTTAAGTGAATGTGTTTCTCTTCAAGACATCCAAAGAAAATAAATCACAGATCCTTTAGCAAAAGGTTAACTGTTCAGTTGTTAAGTTGGTTTTTTTTGTCGGTTGGGAAAAGGATCATCATTTAATCTCATTTCCCTCACATCTACCTGAAAAATTTACAATTTATATTGTAGGACTGTTGAGATGCATTTATAATAAAGTTCTCCTCAGCTGGCAGTGACAGAAACATAACCCAGCCATGGGCTTGAACAATTCTGATTTTCACCAGAGTAATGTTTGAAAGCTCCACACATGTCAAAGGATGATGTCAATTCCTTAGTACTGAAAGGTGTCATCTTTGTCATTGTATATGAACAGCCAAAGAAGAGGGAAGCCTGAGTAGGCAGAAAGACCATGATCAATACATTTCCAAACTCTGAGGAACTATTGAACTTGAAGGTGTTTCACTGTATAATAATGGATTTTTAATTACAAGCAATACAAAAATAATTTGATTCTGTCGTGGTCTCTGTGACAGATCATTAGAGAGGATAATCTGGTGGTTCAGAATTGTCACAAAGTCTGTATCTCATGTCACTATATAATCTGAATACAGCACCACTTTGTGTTTTTCATTTTGTCATGTTGCTGGGCTCTTTGCTCAGCAACTGCACTACAAAGCTTATTCTGCTCTTGATGTGTTTTGATACAGGATTGACATATTCACTTGATTCCAGAAGTGCTCTGCATCTTGATCTTACTGACATAGATCACAACCTTTGACAACTTTGCAAACCCTTGGGATGTCACACATTTGCATTACCCTTTCAGAAAGAAAAAGACTCAGCCTGCACTGTTTGGGTCCTTACCCAGGCTGCAGTCCTTCATGTACTGCCCCAGCATGGGTCCTTCCATGGGTGCAGTCCTACAGGAAAAGACTGCTCCAGTGTGGGTCCCTCACAGGGTCACAAGTCCTGCTAGGAAACCTGCTCCAGTGTGGGCTCCCCTCTTCATGGCACCACAGGTCGTGCTAGGAGCCTGCTCCAGTGCAGGCTTCCCCCAGGGTCACAGCCTCCTTTGGGCACATCCACCTGCCCCAGAGTGGGTCTATTCCATGGACTGCAGGTGGATTTCTTGCACCCTGATGGACCTCCCAGGGTTGTGGAGCACAGCTGCTTCACCATGTTCTGCACCACTGGCTGCAGGAGCATCTCTGATCCAGCACTTGGAGCACCTCCTCTCCCTCCTCTCTGCGGACCTTGGTGTCTGCAGGGCTGTGCCTCTCACTCCTCTGTCCAGGTGCTGTGGTGCAGCCATTCTTCCCCTTCCTAAATATATTCTCACAGAGGTGTTACCACTGTCACTGATGGCCTTGGCCAGCAGTGGGTCCATCTCAGCACCAGCTGACACTGGCTCTGTTGGGCATGAGGGAAGCTTCTGGCAGCTTCTCAGGGAAGCAATCCCAGTGGTTTCCCCTCACCCCCATGAAAATATTGTCATGTAAACCCGCTACAGCCCAAGGCTTAGCTCCCCTAAACTCATTATGCTAGTCAAAACCAGCATTTCTTACATTGCATCTTAATGTCTCTCCAAGTAAAAGATCTCAGTTCTAATTAACCAGTTTCTTCCTTTTCTTCTTGATGTCATTGTGCTTACCTGCAGTGGTCCAACGCAGATGTTATTTACGCTGAAGAATCACATTTTCTAATGGCATAGTTATTATTAATAAAAACACATTATAACAGAAGGATCGGTCAGTGATTAGTTACATCTTATCTAGTTTTATGAACATGAATAAAGAGACATCCCAAATTTTATTTATTCATTGTTGTAAAATTAAAAGTACACATTTTTTCATTTTAAAGCTGCTTGGGATGAAAAGGTATTAACACATATATTTTGTATTATCAATAGAAATTATTAGCTTGTGCACGAGAATCACGAGTGAGTCATAAAGAGGGAAGAGAGAATTCCTATCAGCCAGACTAAATAGATCTCTCTGCTTCATCAGTACTGCTGGAAGTGTATCTAATGAAGGAACAAAGCACAAAGGCAGAGATTGGAAATATATTCCCAAGCAAGGCATCTAGATCTTGCAATTGCCAAGTATGATCTGTTTATACTCATCATAAATGTTAATGCTATGATTGGAAGAGAAGAGGGAAGAAGAGGGCAGGAAAACGAGCAGGAGTCATAACAGTGGCAGAATGTGGAATAAGTCATTCTTCCTGAAATGGACTGCTTATGTTACTGGAGATGAGCCTGTATCTTATTCTTATTATCAGACTGTGAATTTGCAAGGTGTAAATAATAACTACTGCCTTGGATAAAATTATCATGCTTTAAAAAGGCACATAAAAACTGCAGATGAGCATGGTTGGACTGCACAGTTCATGTAGCTGGCAGTAACAAGAAAAAATACCAAAAGGAAGAGTCATAACCCATGCTGAGTTAATGGTGGGACTCAGTGATCTCATCTTCCATGAGTCTGTAATTTGTATTTTTTGTAGTGCTTTTGGTATGTGGTCAGAAAAGTTAAGAATTGAAAGACCATATATATAAAAAATAGTGCCAGGAGCTACTTCCAAAACAGAGACTGTAGCAGACTTACAGCAGTGAACTGTATAATAAGCACTGTAGTATGTGGGTGGTGCTACTTCTGCCATTTATAGGCAATAAACACTATTCAATTTTGCTTGAGAAAGAATACTTAAAATCTCACAATGGTTGTCATAGTGTAACCCAGAAGCCAACTTTTAGAAATTGTACTGCATTGCTTGCTGTTTATAGCTAAAGAATCTACCATTAAACAATTACTTTTTATGGACAAAATTTCTAGATCTTTTAGCCCAAAGCATATTTAAAAATGCAAGAAAAAGATTGCTTGCAGTGAGGAAAAAGTTTAAAAATTTACACAGCTTTATTTAAAAATAATCACATCTGTGCTGCTCACACAGGTGATACTAAGTACCAGAACATACTTCCTATTTTTTCCTAAACCAAACAAAAAAAAAGGAATATTTTTTTAATTGAAATTCTTTTCCTAAGGGAAGTTCTGGCTTGTGAAATTGATGCCATTCAAGTAATCTGGGAGAATAAATTAATTTTATGTAGAGTTTTATTTCATTAACAATTGTTACAGAAAGCCAGCATTTTTCTTGCATGGAGTTACCTCCCAGTATCTGTTTATCTCTGGGTGTTTTTGCTTAATATTCAAAATTGTTTCAAACATTTCATGAGAGCATCTTGTCTGTAATTTGAAATTTGAATTCATATAATGACAAAATCACAGGATGGTTTGGGTTGGAAGGAACCTCAGAGATCACCCAGTTCCAAACCCACTGCCATGGGGCGAGACACCTTCCATTGGACCAGGCTGATCTAGGCCTGGCCTTTAAGACATCCAGAGGTGGGGCATCAACAGCTTCTCTGAGCAACCTGTTCCAGTGCCTCACAACCTCATAGTGAAAAACTTCTTCCTAATACCCAATCTAAACCTACCCTCCTGCAGTTTAAAGCCATTACTTCTTGCCCTGTGGCTATCTGCCCATGTAAAAAAATCACTCTCCAGCTTTTTTATGAGCTCCCCTTAAGTACTGGAAGGCTGCAAAGAGGTCAGCCCTAAGCCTCCTCTTCTCCTGGCTGAACAACCCCAACTCTCTCAGCCTGTCTTCAGAGAAGAGAGCTCCACCCTTTTGATCATCTAGCAGATGCACATCTTTCCTGTGCCAGGGACTCCAGAGCTGGATGCAGAACTCAGGGTGGGGTTTCAGGAGAGCAGAGTAAAGGGGCAGAACCACCTCCCTCATCTGTTGGTCATGCCTCTTTTGATAATGTCCAGGATTATCCCAAAATAGTGAGGCATATGTAAACACCACACAATGTATGCAATGTTTTAAAGCAAAATACTGCCTTATAAAGTGGCCACAGTGGGTGGCCTCATATGACCACAAACATTCATGGTTGAACAGAAGCTTCAAACTGTGATAAATGACAGTAGATATTATTTGTAGAGCTCACTTTTTTTTTTTTTTCAATAGCTAGCACAAGTATTTTTGATCCTGACCAGTATGTTTGTGCACAATTTGGATGTATATATGAGTAGCTCCAATGGCTTCATCCTATAAGCTTTCTAATTTGTGAATGTTGACTTCCATGTGAGTTTTGAATCAGGTCAGTCTGCAGCATCTTCATAAAGTTCAGCAAGGGCAGTATTGGCATATTTTTCACCAGCTGAAATGAGAGTGATGTCTCTTCTGCATGCAGCTCCTTGTCCCAGGTTTCACAGTCCTAATTCTGTGAGTCACTGAGCAATGTGACTCACCCAGTATCACCCAGTGGTATCTTGAGTTCCAGCCTGATGCTTTGCTCACCAGGTAACTGAGCAGAAGAACAGCTATTCTGAAATATTTTGTTCTCCCTTCCTAAGAGTCTCTCCTAAGCACGTTATATAAACATGTTCTCACCAGCACAACTGTGGCTATATATGAGTGTATATATAGTTCTGTGATGTGGAGCTGCTTGAAGGAGTTCTCTTACTCAGTTTTGCAATATCTGTGGATTTTTGGCCCTTTGAATGGAGTTGAAGGGGGTATGAGCCATTCTTCTGGCAATAAAACATGTTTTTCATTCCTAAACAGGTGCTTGGGAGTTAGTTTATGTACACAGTGATGTCAGAGGCTCCTTTACTTTTAATAGTTCAGGATGAATGTCTTAAGGAGGAGGAAAAAAATAAGATGTAATGTGATCTGTAAGTTCAACAATTCCACAAATTTTTTTTTAGAGAGGCTGAAGTTAGATTCACTGACTACACATTTATTTTCTTTTAATTGCCCTCACTGTTTGCATTTCAGATTGTTACACAGATGAAATTGGGTTTTATTTTTATTAGAAGTTGCTTTTATATGGTGACTTACAAAAAGAAGAGATCTCCACATGCACAGGAGGAAATTCTCCTCTGAGTACTTTGTATCACTTAGCATTCAAGGATGTGAAAATGTGGCACATTTCTTGACATCTTATACATAATTTTGTACCTAAATTCTGGAATTTATTATTCAGTCTAACTGAGATCCTTTTGTAGGATAGGGTGTGATGTAGAACTGAAACAAAAAATTTGTAAGTAGATGTAGCCAACAAAATGACCTGAAATAATGGTCTCCTTAGAGGTTTGCTTCGTGTAAAATGCTACAACTCTAGGAAAGATGATAAGCCTTTCATATGCCAAAGACATTCAATCTTTTATATGCACTGTGCATTCACAACATCACTTAGAATGTTGTGTCGGGCAAAGTCTTCAGAGTACTGTTAAACCCCATTAAACCTCACTGAGATTTAAGTAAGTGGTGGAGTGCTTGCTGAATCAAGGATAGTCTTCTAGCTCTGTCTGGAGGACTGTTTTTGTAAAAATGCACTTACTGTTTATAGCCATACTGATGTCCCTCCTCTAAATTTAATTCGTCACAGGTGCCATTTTAGATTAAAAAAAATCACTGGCCCTACTCATAGCAGCCATGTGTGAGCAAATGAAGAGATGGCAGAGGAGAACAAAGTAGGAGTGTATGTTTTCTGCAGTGTCCCCAGCAATGCTTCAGTTCCACTGTCCCCTGGCATTTCTCCCCAAAGTCTCATACACTGCTCCACAAGATTCCACTGAGGTAACTTGCTCAGGCCAAAGATCTCCTGCTGCTGTGTGAATCTCAGAAAGGCAGCTGGCATCTGTGTGCCATCCTTACCTCAGGGATACAGGCAGTAGAAGGCTCTGGCTTTTCGTGTCATGCTCCTGTTCAAAACCTGTCCTTCATTTTGACAGACGTAGTTTAGATAAAATAGGAAACATGGAAACATTCAGGCAAACATTGGGCTTACTGGCATGAAAAAAGGACATGAGGACATGGGGTTTTTTTTCCTTATTGGGAAAAGTGGAAGAAGGAATGTTTCCCTGCTGGGAGGGGATTTCCTTTTGTTGATTTCTCCAGTGTTCTTAGCAGATGAAGAAATCATGCTTGATAGGACAGTCTCCTAGGGTGCCATTTGGCTTTTAGGGATGAAATTCTAGTTAGGGTAGGATCAAATGCTGTTGGCATAACATCATAATTACTTTTGAGGACTCTTAGGGAGGTCCATGCTTGGAGAGCTTTTCATGACTTGTTCAGTCTTTCACTGGTTCTCTACATCATGATTCTTGGTAGAATTTGTCTCTGGACAGTGCTGTGGCTGTTTGCTAAATTGTCGTAGGCACTGTGGTCATGGAAACTTGAAGAGATTCGAGCCTGACTGAGTATGATGAGTAAAAGCTTTTACCATCTGAGTTGGTAATCTTCCATGTTCCGTTATCAGGGGGAAAAAAAAAAAAAAAAAGTATGCTGGTCCATCATTCTTGGTGTTCCACACTGACATTGTCTCCCAAGCACATCTGCTCCTCTCTGCAGCACACACAGCCATGAGAACCATTTTCCCCTGTCCACCACAGTTAGTGTGTCCCCTCCGAGCCAGCCTGGGATGGTTCCCAAGTTCTTTCTGACACATCAGCACAGTCATAATGAAAATTCATAAAATCTGTTCCATCTAAAATCCCAGAGTGGTGGATATTGATTCTAAGCACAGGTCTTAAATATGCAGTTTTAAATTCTTCTGTAACTGGTAAGTCTGGAGAATTCTGCTTTTATGTTCTCTTTCTGAAGCTGCTTTTGCACTGTCTGGACATAACCTTGTTTAGTGATAGCTGTAGAATTGCTGTGTCTTGTAAGATGATGATGTGTTTGGCAAATTTCATCTAGTGTGGCTGGTGCAATCTTGTAATAAAATATAATTTGGTCTTTACAATTGTAGAAACAGATCTTCCCAGGTGATAGTTACTTTCCTTTGCTGTTGCTGCTACTATTAAATTGTTTTTCTTGTCACTGCATGCCCAAGGGTATCCGTAGATCTTAATGTAACCAAACACAGCAAAATAGCCTAATCAATATCTTGTAGGCTTTGAGGGTGTAGGGAGCCAAAAAGGCCATGATTCCTTGTGGAGATGTGATTTGTGAGATTCCACAGAGGTGAGGGAGGAAGAGAGGTGAAGGACATGGCCTCTTTCATGGTATAACAAGGTGCATGGTGTCTCAGTGCTGCTGATGGGCAGCTCCATGACTTTTATCTTTCCCTTTTCCATATAGCAAATCCATGAGTGACTCTTCATCTGAATAGCAACCAACACTTTCAGTCAAATAAAAGCTGATCTTCCCTGTCACATTTGCACTAAGATGGCAGAGACAGGACTTTAGTCCCACTCCCTGAACCATCAGCTGCCTTGGTGCCGCTGTGCAAGTCAATAAAAATTCAGCCTCAGACTTCATCTGTAAAAGAGAGATAATTTCTCATTCAGAGAACAATTTCAGGTGAGGTTTGCTGTCAGCACTATGCCTCTCTGGGGAGGGTGTGATGTCCCACTGGAACTGCTGCAGCAGACACTGCCATACACTTGAAGACAGACCTGAAATTAGGCACATTTGTTGTTTCTATTTTTTAAGTCTTCTCACACGGGCTATCAAGTTCAGAACTGTACTTGCTAGAAAACAAAGTACTATAATTCTTTCATTATTTATAATGTTTTCATGAGTAGTAACAGCAGACTGTAGAACCTCCCTGAATATATACCTTGCAATGACTGTACTTTGAAGTCATCACTGTCACATTACTTCAGTGCGTATATGAGTGCCACTGCCATATATCACAAACAGGAAAGTAATTTCCTGTTAATCAAAAGAATAGGAATGAAATCAAAATGAAACCTACAGGTTGTCCCTTTCAAGCATCTAGCTTGTGCCTCTTCTAATGTCACTTTTTAGAGAAAAGTGTTCCAATGAGTATATCATGTGATTAAAAATATTAGAATCTTACCTGTATTTGAGCTGCAATATTGGAGTAAATTAGGAAAAATAAGGAAAATGTAGCAAGTTTTATTCAATATTGATTTTTCTCTTCTCTCTCTTCTCTATGATTAATCCTCAATATGTAATGTAAAACTGTGTCACTCCTAATAAACTTATACAGTTACATAATGTTTAACTGTTACATTCTTCACAGAACTGTGAGAGAAAACTTCTGTCTTTTGATGATGTTCTCTGTGAAAAGACTTTTGAATTTACTGAGACTGTTTATTATTTCTGCTTTCATTTATCTGATCTGCAGTTCTCATCATCCTGCAGCCTCATCTATCCTTCTGGCAATGAAAACCAAAGTACAACTGAGGTAATTTTTTAACCAAGCAAACCAAATGCACACAGCCAAACAAAAAGTAATCTTCACACTCAGCTGTCAGCAGAAACTGTGTGAAAACGTTCTCAATTCAAAATTCTTGGCAACTTGTGGTGTGCCTTCCTACTGGTGGGGGAATGTTTAGAGGCATTTGCACAAAGCCCTTAATAACATAGTTCAATGTTGGATCAGCCCTGGAGTGTTCAGACAGTTAGACTAGACGATTGTTGTAGATCCCTTTCAACTGAAATACTATTCCATTCCATTCCATTCCATTCCATTCCATTCCATTCCATTCCATTCCATTCCCAGTAGTTGCATCTCTTTGCCCAAAAGCAAAGATAGAGAAAATAATACATAAATCTTATGGCTGTCTTACCTCAGTGCAAGGTTGAATACAGCTGAAGCATATTTTTTTTTACGTACCTCTGTAGACAAGAAAGAGGACACCAAGGAAGACCAAAGTCTCATTTGTATTGTAGAGGTCAAGATACCCAGGGAGGACAAGTCATGCACTTCCTCTGTATAAAACTACTGGGCAAGCAGAAATGCAGTTGGACACAAGCTGTGTCTGGCCAAACATGGGCAGTGTGGTCCCCAGCTCTGTCTTTGTTTCTGTGCCTGGAGCCCAGGACTCAGGAGGAGGCTGCAAGTAGTTTCACTCCAGCCTCTCAGCATGTGTGAGTGGGTCAGTCCAGCACTGGCTAAATTCTCTCAAGCATGAGGGTGTCCCCAGGCCTCAATGGGCCAGAGGCTCTCACTTCCCATAAGAGGGTGCAGCATCACCTGTTGAAAGCATTTTGCAGTGAGCAGCACAGGATGGTTGGCAGATGTTCACAGGCAGCAAGGATAGTGGCAGACCTGCACAGTTAGGGCATAGTGAGAATCAGTGAACTCCTAAATCAGGCCTGAACCAACCTTTCTTGTGCTATAGAGATCATTTAGTGATGCTGCTGTGGTGTCTTCTGCAGTGCATCTGGATTCTTGCTATTTCTGTCTTCTGTGTGAGGGTCTTTACATGAGCAAAACAGCTACTGAGAAAATGAATCAGCATTGCATGGGTTGGCTCTTGGTTTACTTCAGACAGTTAAACATGGGCACGTGGGACTTTTTAAAAAAATATTCTGGTTCCATTAAGGTGTAATGAACCTTGCCTGAGGGTGCTTTATGCAGATCACCTGAATCTTTTATAGCTGCCATTTGCATATTTCATGTAAAGAACCCTGAATATCTGTGTGGCATTTCTCTGACTTTATAAAAAAAAAATGAAGTTCTTCCTTGTGAGATCTAGTGTGGAAATATATGATGGACAGCAATTTCTTTTTATATAATTTGGACTTAATAACTATGTGAGTGCTTTTCATGAAATCACATACACTGTATTTGTAACTTTATGTTCTGGTCCAAAAATCTGTTTAAGTGTCTCTATTCCAATGTTTTATAACATAATTAAAATTGGTTGTTGTCTTTAAATATGTAATCCATAACAGAAATGTCATCACTTTGAAATATATTGATAAGTATTCAAATGTAAATATAAAAAAATATAAACACTCTAGTAGGAATGCAGACCTATATGTATAAAATGCTCCTTATATGGTAGGAGCACCTTCAGTGATCACATTTTCTCAGGTATTTCGTATTACAGTTTGTTCTGTGTCCACAGGTTTGATATTGTGTGCTTAGGACTGAACAGTTAAAAAAGTTTACCTCATTACATCTGAAATCTGAAGTAAAAAAATAGTGAACATAATTATTTATGCTAATGAGATTCTTGAGTTTTCACTCAGTATAAATAAAAGTCAGTAAAACCAAGAGATAGTAAGGATAAGGCAAATTAAAATTGTATCCAGCATTTAGCAGAAAAATTGAGATCAGGATTTTATTTTGGATGAAAGCTTCAGTGGGAGATTATTATTCCAGAATATTGAAATAATCAGTTTGGATATATTTGGAACAATGTCTCATAAAGTTTTAGTTGTTTGATTTTTTGATTTAATTTTAAGATCATTTAAATGCACTATTAATGTCAAAATTGTAACACTTTTTCAATTTTTGATTCATCAATGTATTCTCTTCCCACACTTCCATCTCTCAGCATTTTATTTTCTTGAGTAATATTGAAATTGTCTCATTTGGAACATAGTTAAATTTTGAAATCCATGGTAAAATGGCATTTTGATCCTTCACAAAGCCTCAGTCTGTCATTAAATAATGACCTCGAACTAAAAGACTTTGTTAGGATTTCAGCATGGAGATGTCATCCTTTTTCTTTTTTGGCAGCACTTTGTTTAATAGTCTTTATCTAGTAAGAGATGATTAGCACATTCATTAGCTGTTTGAACAGTTTATATGATGACAGATTTTTAATGTAGTTTGAGTTATGAATTATTGACATAAAACATGTTAAGAATGGAAGTCTGAAAAGAAGAGATGGGCCAAGTAGTACACTCAGACTAACCAGCTCTTACAAGTATTGTGTGTTTCAGGCTGGCTTTCTGGGCAGCTGGAGCAAAGTTGCCACCTCTGGCACAGTCTTTCCATGTTATTAAATTTTCCTCAAAAATTACTTTGTGATAAGTAATAGAATAGATAAACAGAGTAGTGAGAGTCAAACAATGCAAATTGCTCTAAATTTGCATCAGTTTTCAAAGAAATGGAATACCCAGGGCTCTGTGCCTCAGAGTTGAAGGTTTTCTGTACTGAGAGGAGGAGAGAAAGTACCCAGGCAGCAGTCTGTTCACATTAGCTTTATTTTACTGAACATTTCCTTGGGTTGTTTCTGTGCTGTGTAAGATAGCAGAGATTAGCTAGCACAATTTATCTGTTATACACTCTCTCTTCTCTTAGAGAGGTTAAATTAAATAGTTCCTGCAACTCTGTCTGCAGTAATATTCCGTGCCTGGAGCTAAACCAAGGTGGAACAAGTAGCTACACTGGGAAATGTAAGAACAAATTATCTAATAAAACTTTAACTTTGAAATAATATGAAGAATCATATAATCACAGAATATTCTGAGTTGGAAGGGTCTCACTGGGAACATCAGATTCTGTCCCTGCACAGGACCATCCCCAAGAGTCCTGAGCCCTCATATGCCCAAGAGCATTGTCCAAACACTTCTTAACTCTGTGAGGCTGGTGCTGTGATCACTTCCCTGGAGAGCCTTTTCCAGTGTCCAAACACCCTCTGGGTGAAAAACCTTTTTCTAATATCCAACCTAAACCTCTCCTGACACAACTTCAGGCCATTCCCTTGAGTTCTGTCAGCACAGAGAAGAAATTGATGCCTGCCCCTCCTCTTCCCCTCACAATGGAAGTTGTACCTGCAATGAGATCTGCCCTCAATCTCCTCCAGGCTGAACTGACTAGGTGACCTCAACAACTCCTCATTCAGCTTCCCCTCAAGGCCCTTCACTGTCTTCAAAGCCCAAGAAGGAAAGAGAGAGAGAAAAAAAAACAACCAAGAAAAAAGTTTATTTTTATTGGCAGATTTGACCACACTGTGTCTCAGCTATGGTCTCCACAAGCTGGAATTGTGTTGATAGCCAGCCTTTATTTCCACCATTTCTTTTCAAGCTCATCTGGTTCCTGCGCCATACCATGAGGAGCTACATGTTCATATCACAAGCTGGAGGTCATGTTTGATTCAATAACAGCAAATAAATCCAGCAGCAGTCACAGGTCTGATCAAAATACAGAGGAGAGAAGAAGGTGTGTGTCCACACACTGTTCATGTTACATCTACATCTACATAGGCACTGGCAGGATCCCTGGGAAAGAGCTGCACATGGCTGTGTGCTGGCATTCCCACCACCCAAAACAAGGACAATAGGTGCTTCCTGACATTAATGAAGGACTGAATCCACTCTTAGCCTACCAGCACAGCTTCAGTGTCTTTATTCAGAAAGGCTACAGGGAGTGGTATTTATTTTAGATTATAATTGCTGGGTTTCTCTTCTTTCATACAAAGGAAATCAGCAAAGCAGAGATTATTGCTCCAACTTTAATTAGGTATTTCCACACTGTCTAGCTTTCAGGTTATTGTTTTCCCAGTAACTTTACCAACCTCTGCTGCTCTTCTGTTGAAGTAGAGGTGGTAAAAAGAACTGGAGCATTTGGAGATGATGTACAATGTGCAGTCAATGAGTAAATGTCACTGATTCATTAAAAAAGCCCCACAACAATCTCAAATAAAGATTAGAAGTAGAGAATTTTGGCATGATCCAGAGAGGGAAGAAAACCTGTAATTAATTAGAAGCCTTCATTAGAAGCCTTCAGTCATTCCACACACTTCTTGCTTAGCCTGGGAGAGATGTCTTTCAAATATTTTCCTCAAATACTTCGGTCATTTAGCTGGATAAAAGAAGCCATACTCACCAGTAAACACAGTATACTTTTAAAAATGCTATAGCAACAGACAAGTGCTTTTGTTAGTGTAGATTACATTATTGTGGGGGGATACTGGAATTTTTTTGGAGAGTCCCCTGATACATGAAACTTATCCCACATCCCATTCTTTATGAAGCATATTTTGTCCATGGTGCAAACTTCTGAAGGGAATTGGTGATGGTTCTGGTGCTCTCCTCCTAAACCATTGTATCCTTCCTTCCTGGCAGTGAAGGTTTTCTCCAGTCTGCAGTGGAATCCAGACTTTTTTTGTAGCAGGTTTTCCTGGGTGCTGGCATCTGAACTTCCCAAGCTATTGTAGTGGATCACGTGATTCCCCTCTCTGAAAGTCTGGATCACTCTCTGACCCCTTGCAGTCCTGAATTAGTGACATCTTCCCACATGAGCACATTTCCTTTGTCTCAGTCTGGTCTGATCCTTATTGTTGATCAACCATCTCAATCCATTACTGACTATCTTGTAATTTAAACTGGCTGTTCAATAGAATTTCATCATAAAATCAATGGTGATGTGTCCTGCTTTAATAGAGGTAGATGCTTCTCACAATGAATTGGCTGTCTGTGGAAGAGCTCTCTGTACTTAAAACCAAAGAGGAAATACACAGTGGACTAAGCAGCTGTTTTCACAGCTTATTGTCAAGGGTACACATGTCATGTGGTCGACCATGATCTTTTTTTGGATCCACAAGGAAGAAGCTGTGATATATTAGAGGTGCTGAGGTTCTGTTACATGGCAGCTACGCTTTGTGTACATGCTGCAAGGTTAGCTGTTTCTAAACATTTATTTTTGTAGTTTCCTATGTGTTCTTACTGTCTCTTTAAGGCAGTTGTGTGGGAATGAAATGTTTAGTGCTGAAGGATCAGATCCAAAAATAGAAAAGAAATAGTTCTGAACATAAGCAACGTTCTGAAGTACAAAGCCTAATCATAAATATAATTGTTAAAAATAGGAAATGGTGGTAGAAATACTAGTGCAGTATTTGTTTCTAGTAACAATTTACTTCTTCTGTCTCCAGTAAGATAAATGTCCTGGAGAAACTGTATGAAATAATATGAAATTAAAGCTTGTAAATTAAAGTTTCCCTCTACCAGGTTTTAAAAGCTGTAGTGCACACTTCATTGCAGCAGAAAGTCTAGAGAATCCTGCTTTCTGACTGCTGTCATGGCCAAATATTTTGCAAAAATAAAAGCAAAATTTGCAGAACCTGACATCTGGAATTTGCTCTTTCTAAGCTGTACCAGCTGAAAAACCTATTAATAAAAGTATGGGGGTTTTAAATCTATTTAATTATTTACAAGTCCTGTGGTGGTTGAAGGTGACTCTTCCTAAATAACATGTAAGAGTACTTGTGATGGTGTTTCATCCAAAGTGCCCTCTTTCTAGAGGGGTGGTATGTGGGGCAGACGTTCATGTTTCAGTTTACAAGGCAAAGGGTTGTGGAATGTTTTGAGTCTTGATTTAGGCCCAGGAACAAACCCTGCGGCTGCTTGGGAAGAATATTCTAAGCTGAGAAGCAAAACATTCCACGGTCCTTAACCAACTCAAAACATCAACATCTGACCTTCACAGTGGCATGAATGAAAGATTTAAAATCCAAGAATTGTACTGTTTTATATCTGAGTTCTCCAATGCGTCTGACATTGTCATATGGTGGTGCTGTAATTTTAAGTTACATGTTGTACCAAGGACATTATGTTCACCTAACAAGACAGGGAAAAATAAGTTTTCTAGAGTCATAATTCTTTTTGTATAAAGAGTATGTAAATGGCTACAGGGTTTTCACTCAAAGTTGTTGTTAATATAAATTCATTTTATAATAGATGAAAATAAAAGAAAGTTTCCTTGAAAAAACTATATTACAGTCTCACAAAACTGATAAAATGTGTCAAGCTTCAGAGTAACTACTTTAAAAGATGAATTAAACTAAGACCTGTTATAATTAAGTTTTAAGTTACAAATAATTTATCAAGTGTAAAAACTGGGCATGTCACACTTTTTGTTTTACAAATACAATGGTTGAAGTTGTTATGAAGGTTAATATTAATTCCACTGCGCAAAACAACTCTAAATCTATAAATATGTGTACTACAGATCTAAATTACCATCTATCCAAACACAGTTTTATGCATGATTAAACTGTCTCCTGCTGCCTGTCATTACTCATGTGTCCTACATGGAAAGAATTTGTAGGCTAAATCCATTTTCTTGATGACATACTAAAAGTCTTTCTAATTCATTTACACATGTCTAAATCCAAACAAATCAGCGTCAGCCTCCCTTGTAGCCCACAAGGTCTCCAGGAGGAATTAATCTGATCCTAAAGAAAGTGTCTAAGATACACATATGAGGAATCTGTAGCAGCCTGTTTCACTAAACTGACTGTGAAGGAGGACTCCCCTTAGTTAATCAACTAAATTTAACTAAGACTACTGTGGACAACTAAATTTAGACAACCAAACTTAGGTGGGAGGAATTCCTCCACAACAGTTTACATGCCAGTTAGAAATGATGATCTCACTGTCGTGGGCAAAGATGAAACCAACTGTCTTGGTGCGGGTGAAGAAATAGTATCAGGACATGGGAAGCTTTCACAATTGCCTGATTTTGTGTCTGTCTTAAGAAGGTACTGGCATTAGCCACTCCAATATGTTCCTCATGCATTTCACTTTCAAACTTACTGATGCTCATTGTCATCTTTTCATGATTAGATTCTTTTCTTTCTCACTCGAGTTGAAATATGTTAACCAGTAAGTTGGTTATGCTCCTAGACTGAGTGGTCCTGGGTACATTTGGAGTGTGAGTTAATGGCCAGAGAGCAGGAAAAGTACAGAAAAAAATCCTGGCTTTTTTTCCAGGTATATTTCTCGCATAGTGTGTGATACAGGGCACTTGTAGTTCCGTTTGCACTTCCTTACATCTTCTATTACATTCCAAAGTAACCTGTACAACAGCCACCTTGGTTGCTTTGTGTTTCAGGTGTTATCTTCTAGGTATTCCATCAAAATCAATTATATAGGTAAGGAGGTATGTTTTATTTGTTGGCTAGATCATGGTGGAAGTTGTAATTCAGAACATTTTATTTTAGCAACATTTTTTCTTGATTTATAAGCTTGGGGTTGAGGAGTTGGAACTATTTACCAGTTGGCTGACAAAAGCTTAGAACTTTGCACTTGGCAACTGATTTGTTTGAGATAGAGAGTGATGGTGTTATAGGAGTAGTAATTATTTGTAGTGCATTAATTTGATGAAACTTGACAGCCTTTTCTCTTTATATTGCAAGCATGATGAAATAGTCCTTGGAGTTTGATTATTCTGCAAAAGTCCAACTATTTAAAAAAGTCATGACTGGATCACTTTGAAGATTGTTTAAGCAGCAGGAAATATCTCAGATCCCCGTTATCTGACATCCTTATCTCTATCTTCCCCCCGCATTTTGTAAAATATGCAAGTAGAAGATTCAAGTCATATGAATGTATTTTCAGAGGAAACATCCCTGATGAAGATGTGTTTGGTCCAAATGATCCCTGCAATTTAGAATATTGTCATGTCTCCTGAAGCAAAGATTTGAGAAGAGCAAAGCTCTCTCTCATGTGAGGAGCTTTTTTTAGATTTCTTTTAGTAATAATCAGAAACAGTATCAAAATGCAATGTAGCTCTATTTAAGCATTTGTAGGTGTTGTGTGGAGAACATTGTCTTAAGAAAGAGAATATACAAAGCATCTTTATTTACTCTCAGCATAGTGGTAACAGTTAAGCAGATTTGCTTCTAAAAAGGCCACATGGTAATTAATTCAGGAACTCTGACAATTTCCTAGGTGACAGAGGTGGTTCTGACTTGCAGATGAACATAAGCAATTGGAAATCCCTCAATTATTGTTCCTGGGACTCTTTTCCAGATATATTTATAAGTATAAAATCATTTTGTTTTGTCCCGTCATATGAGGCAATATTTCACTATCCAGGTTGACTGGCAGAATTTCTGAAGAATAGTTAAAAAGCCTATGTACTCTATGTACTCTATGCTTGTTGGTCCATTATATATAACTGTTACAAAATTAGAAAAACAGCTGCAGAGGTTTGTTTTCAATCAAGAAGGAGGAAAAAAAAAGTAGCTGGAGACAAATCATTCTTGACTTGTTGAGGTCAGTACAAGTCATGGATAGCGTTTAAGACCTATAATTTTTAAAGTCTGTAGTGGCATCCAAAATAGAATGACTTTTCTTTTTTTTTAATTATCATATTCTGCTTACTTGATCTGCACTATAGAATACATAGAAAGCATAAGTCCAAATTCTTTTCAGTGCATGCTCAAAATTAACATTATGCACTGGCAGAACAACATTTTTCTATGGCAAATGACAATCAAAAAGATTATAGGGTAAAAATTACATTGTAATTTTCAGTTCATATTCTCAATTTGTAGACCTTGTAATAAATTTGAGCATACTCTCATTACAGTCCTCTGTCATGATTCTAACTTCGTGTTTGGTAAAAAGCCTACCAGAAAGTTTCTATTTTATCTCTTGAGCCTTTATTCTAGCCAATCCTGAATGCAGAACTAAGCACTGGCTTTTTCAGGTGAGTGGTCTAAGCTTAGTCTTTGGCATCACGCACTTGCCCCTTTTCCCTATTGTAGTCAATTTTGAATTTCTTTTCCAATGGCAGAATTCAGAAGGAATACTGAAAAGTGTTATGTTTCAGAACAACTTTGGGATTAGAATATATGTCTGTAAACAATCTCAGAATGCTGTGTTCAAGATTTCACCAAGTTCTATGAACACTGAGCCATTTTAGGAACATCAAGAATAACATGTCTTTCTGGTTTGAAATCAGTGATCAAAGATAATTTTCCTGAAAAATGGATTATAATATTTTTATTTTCAAGAGAAAGACTGAGTATCTCACTTGAAGGAGAACAATTTCCTCTAGATCTGTGAAGAAGGGTGGGGGTGTGTGTTGGGGGCAACAGTCTTTTCATAAAGAAGTGGAGTTTAAATGATAGAATCATAGAACAGTTTGGGTTGGGATGGCCTCAGCACAGAGAGTAAGAACTTAATCATGCAGTAAAGATCATGCTGTCGTATAGGTAACTGAACCCTTCTCTTGATTAAGTTAGGTGCATCTTGAAAAAACTTAACTTCATGTACCAGCCACCAGGACCCATGGAAATAACAGCAATACTGTCAAATACCAATGGGCTGGGGGCACTTTCTTAGATATTTAGTGATCAGAGCAATTGATGTCGGCACTAAAGTTTCTAAACTGAAAATAAAAGATTGACTTATTGTGGATGCATCTGCATTAGTCTGGTATCATAACATCAAAGTACCTTCTTAAGTGATTTTTCCCTCCTACTTTTCCCCCTCCTACCATGCTTTGTCTGGCCCTGCAGAGAGCCTGGAGCCTGTGGACTAGATTCCTCTACAGGATCCAAAGACAGATTGACTCCAGATATGTTCCTGCCACACTCCAGCTGCTAATGCTCAGCTTGCAGGACCAGGATAGAGCTCATCTGAGGTAAATCACCTGAAATACAGCATTGTCAGCAAGGACCTCTGCTCCTACTGCACTGTGATATTTGCTGAGGCAAGTGCAGTCTTAGGATATCTATTCCTCTAGGAATGACAGCATGAAATAATAATGCTCAAGCTCCAGTGCACTGTCATGACCCACTCAAGTTTTGCACATGCTTTTGAGGGGCACAAAGCAAGCCTCAGTAAACAGACTGATGCCTTTCTTCTGCCTTGGTTCTGTCACGTGCAGATCTGTGTGGCAGCAGGTGGTTTTCCGAATATAGCTGAGACACCAGGGCTCATGTCATGCAGGCACAGGTACACCTGGTCCTGCTTCCTCTTTGGTGGTTGCTCTTGATCAGCCTTGCTTTGCACAGTTAAAAGCAATGTGGCAAGGATTAGCTATTTTAGTAGTCGCTCATCTGCTGTCATCAAATCAGACTGGAATTGTAGAAGTAGAGCTGGTCACCAGCCAATTCAGTTCTTCACTTCTACCTTCTCACCTGACACAAATTGAAGCTTTTCAGGTAGCCTACTAACAGTGTTCTCAAGAAAGCTGGCTTAATTTCCTTTATACTTCCTCTTTCTGGTTTAGTCTGGTCTGGGTTTGTTTGGGCAGGTTTTTTGGGGCAAAAAGGGGGTTTGGTTTTTTGGATTCTTTTGGAGGAGACGTGTGGATAAAATAAGTTGATTGAAGAATGTGAAGGAAAAGGTAAGGATAAAGACGCTTCAGGGATGAGGCATGATATTGAAACCATCTGATGCTGTCAACCCTGAAAATGTGACAGCAAGAAGTTGTGACTGTAGTAGAAAGCTTTGCCCGTTGTCCTATAGCAATAGGCAAACAAATAGCCAGTTCACCCCAAATCTTTCTAGTTGATAGATGGCATAGATGAAAACAACTTGGATGAGTGGTTGTCAATAAGCAAGCTGTTAGCAAAATTTGCTTAGATAGGTCATGGTTGAGTATAATTAGAAGTAATGGGGTGTGAGATAGCAAAGTGAAATACCAGTGAAATATCTGGAAAGCATTTTGAATAGCAAAGTGTGTTGGACTGTGAAACATTCTCTCCTAGTGTTGAAATACATGCATATGTGTCCATCATTTATATTCTGTGCTGTTTTGCCTTTCTAATGTGATATGATAATCATGTATCTATGAAAGTTATTGGGAAATCTTGGCAACTCTGATTTAACCCTAGCAATATATATCTCTACTGGGGCAAGTAGTGAGCCAAATATCATAGATTAGAAATAACCAGATGGCAGCCCAGAAGGGCTCTGACGTTTGCTCAAATGTGGAGTAACAGGGTATCAAACTGTGGGATGATAACACCTGGTTGCCTGTTAGCACTTTGTGTCAAGGCAAAATTTTGATTGTCCCAAAAGTGGAGCAGTGCCTGCAACAGCCTCATCTATGCCAAGTGATGGCTGCTAATGTATTATATCTTCATTTTCTCAGCACATACTGATTTAATGGGAGATATTATTGATTTTATTATTAGTAGCAACAAGTACATACTCCACCTGTACAATGAGGTGAAACTGCACCTCCCATCTCCCATCCATTGCCAGATGTTGCCAGCAGCCTTGAAGTCTCAGTTTTTGCTGACTCTCTGACACCATGGGGAGAAGAGATCTGCTCCTTTCCATCTCTCTTCCTCTGTGCAGGGCTTTTCTACAGACTGCACAGCCAGGGAGAAGTTTGACAGCAACCCCTCTGGTGCTGCAGCTGCCTTAAAGCGGATGGTCTGCATTCTTCCTTCCCCAGCAGACATCTAAATTCAGAGTGCTCCTGGGCTCCTCCTAGTGCATAACCTGGCAGATGATACCTGCCCTAGAGGCAGTCATGACTTGCACCTGACCCACATCATATCTGAAAACTCAATGTATCATCTTGTGGCCCTAGACACAATATTCAGGCAACAGAATTCTGCTCACTTTATGGGATTTGCATGCAGGCCCACACAGGGTGTTCATGCAGGTGTCCATAAGTGTGCTAGGAGAGAAAACAGTTTGTGACCTGTTGGAGCTGACTGGCTTGTTGATCCCTAAGGCAAGTTGAATAACTTTGCAAGTGCTCCTAGTTTTACTGACTAAAGCTGTGATAAAGCTGGCTAAAAGGTATGTGTCTAGTGACATCTGATATGGCATACTTCTTGGATTCTACCTGTGGACAAAGAAGGGTATTTTCTATTTGGCCACTTCCCAAGGCTGTCTCGGGCATGGAGGCTATCTTAAAGGTCATTCTCTGTTTGGAAAACTAATCCCATCCCACTGACAACAGAGGGAGTTTGGGGACTTATTGCAAATATCGATGTCTACATTTAGACATTTAACGTAGGTGTCTTAACCCTGAACTGAGTCCCACCCACAGTTTTATTCTTCCAAAAGAAGTAGTCTAAGGACATGAGACTGCCTGAAGCAAAAACTTGCCAAAAACTTGCCAGTAAACGATTGTCAAATATATGCAGTACTTTGACACAGCTCTCATCCAAAGAGTTGGTTGCTTTTCAGAAATAAACGAGAGTATGCTTTTAGGGTCCACTCCCACTGGGTGTAATTCTCAATTCTGTGTTATTTACCATATTCCAATAAACACATTCTGTTGCATGATCCACTGCCCATCTCTTGTTTTTATGTTACAATTTCTTTTCTGGCCAAGTCCTATCTGTTGCTAAGCCTCTGCTAAAAATAGTGGACATTTTTCACTCTTACTGATATCTGTAAAATTCAGGATCCAGATACTCTTGTTCAGTCAAACTGAGTAATTGTTTCTGAGGAGAAGAGTTTTATTAACAGCTGGTATTTCTACCTTGAGGTTGACCTTATGTTTTGAGACAATTAGCTTGATTAAGTTCTCACTGACGTGCCACTGTGCAATGAACTTTTGAACAACTCTGTAAAGGCAATGTCTAAATTATACTACCCTTGAATTAGTCCCATTTGTCTTACTATTTTAGCAAATGAGTGTGATTAATCTAGAAACCTTTTACGTCTAGAAAACAAATTGCTGGTTTTACCATGAGAATTGCTACTGTGAACAATATTAAAACCTCAGTCAGCATCTCCTTACACAACCAGCAGTAAGTGAGCACTCAAGCACAATATGTACCAATGGCAATTTAATTTTCCCCCTTGTTCCAAGCAGTGAGTGTAAAGAACTGAGTTATCCATGTTTCAGTAACATGCTGTCCCTGATATTGAACTGTCTGAAGTTTTTGCTGCTGTACGAAAAATCACTTTGATTTTGATTCTTAATCATTCCTAAAAGGACTCTTCTTTCTATTTACAAACATTATTTTTAGGTGGAATTATTTTCAATTGTCTTATTCTTCTCCTTAGAGCATTGGTAAAATACTATCAACTCTTTTTATGATGGATGGTATTACATTAACAGTTCCTGATTATTTGCTAAGGGTTATTGCATGTCTGAAGCTGTAACTCTCAATGGAAAGAATGCCATAATTTTAGATTTCCTTGAATAGAAGCTGCTGGTGTTTGTAGTGCCCAGAACATCAGAGCACTAATCCACCAGCAGTGAGCAGCGTCCAGCACAGCTGGCTGTGGGTGGCCTGGCAGGTATTGTGTGCCCTGGGAGGCAGCGCAGCCCTCAGGGACCAGTGGAGGTCCCTGCTGAGGACACCACTTCAGTGGCAGGGAAGCAGTGGCTGGAGGGGATGTTGCTCCAAGAACGTGTGAAAGCTAGGCTGTGCTTTCAGGGAACATGATACTGTCAGACCAGAATAAACTGTTGCTGATTTATTTAATGCATCTCCTGTGCATGGAATTCCTAACAGAGTCATCGTTAGATTTCCACCATTGTTTTTGATTCCATGCATCTGCTAGAGCATCAACAATGAGTAATTTTAGACTGAAAATTAGTATTTTAAACAGTGTACTTTGCAATGATATTCTAGTAGATGCATGGAGCCAATAAAATAATTACTTTCAAAACAGAGCATCAACATTAGTAGAAGTACATGGCCTTGTTACTAACAGCTGGTTTTATCTTTGGGTTGAGCTCGGCTTTGTATATTCTCTCGTCTTTAGAGGATAAAACAAAATTGCAACTGGAAGCTCCATCACTAGCAGCTGAGTTTGAAAGAAATTCCTACACTCAGTATGTAACTGCAATGTCAACATGCTGTGGGTTGCAGAGAGTGTAGGATATACCCACACAATTAAGAATAATGTTAACAGCTTCCACATATCTATTTGCAGCTCAACTTCTTTGTGTAGCTTGGGGTCAGTTTCATCTCTCAGAAAACCAGTTTCAAGGAAAAGTAGGTATTACTTCCCTTGCCAGTTATAGTGAATTGTACATATATACCCCTAGAAGATTTGTGATCTTCTTTAATATCTCAGGACATTTTATGAGATTTCTAGTGGCCAGCAATGTGTGTTGTTATAGCACAAAATCTGAAAGGGAACATGTGCCACAACTCATGGTGCCCTCCCTTATGTGCCAGTATTTGTGCTCTTACTTAGAAGGCTATTCGAGTAAATAAATTTCCTGCAAAGGGAAATCTTTCCAAAATAAAATTGGTTCATAATCTGTGTTACTGCAGGCATAACTGGCATTTTGCTGTATCTGCCTTACGACAGTGACAGGCACCTGCATATCAGGAGATGTTTCTGATATTTCTGATCAGGGTAGGGTCTGTCTTCCTTTGTATATTTGTATTCTTTTGGGTTTGACCAAATGAAATTTCTTATTTTCTTATTTGACCAAATGCGATTTCTTATTTCTTATTTTCAGGTTTTTTCTTTTCAATATGAACTTTCTGAACATCTTTTGTTCAGAGAATTCCTCAAATGCAGATGCTCAGGCCTTAGATTCATACCCAGCTGTGACAGTCAAAGAAATAAATGGAGATTTGATTGAATTGCTTGCAGCAGGATTTTCCTTCTCTTTTTCTGCTAACTCTAGAGGGAGACCAAGATAAATACATTCCAACTTAGAAACCTTAGTAGGCTGTCTAAATTTGGGTGGGTTGCATCAAAGTACGGCCCTACTGAATGTGGTTAATATCTAAAATGTTTACCTCATATTCACTAGTAAGAAGCAGGGGTGGGTGTCATTCAATTCACTTGGAAAAAAGAGTAAATAGTAAAAGCTTCTTCTTTTAGCTGCTTGATAATTATCAAAATTTGGTTTTTTGGTTTTTTTTGTTTTTTTTTTTTTTTTCCGTATTGGCAAATGTAAGCAATAAAATAGAAAGAAAGAAAGAGAAAGAAAGAAAGGCTCATATTTATATTCCACCTATCTTAATAAAATAACATGGTGGTGGGTATATTTAGAACCAAGTCTTCAAATACAAAGTTCATGATGTTCACAGGGAACATTTGACATTCCTAACTACAAGAGGTCATGGAGTCAAAGACTTACTGACTACTAACAAACAGAGGCAGAGACCTGTGTGATACATCTAAGTAGAGAAAACTGACTGAAGCTGAAGCTCTGGGGAGGAAGATGATTACTGGAAGGAGTTTTTATATATATGCATCATTGCAGAATTAGGTACATGCATTATGAGCTTTCTTTTGCTTTGCCCTTGAGACCAGTTATTCCACTATTTTGGGAAGCAGAGTACTAAAGGCTATTCTAATCTGTCTAAAAGTGCAAATTACATGAGCATTTACAGAATAATTTAAAAAAAGATTTTTTTTTTCCTTTTACCAGAATTTTATTGACTGAAAACAGCTGAGGAGGAAAAGAACATGGGTTATCAGCAGATTAAAGATTGATGATTGTGATGTAGTCTTGAAGACTGTAGGTCTGGAACTTAATCAAGTAAAATATCCAAGCATGAGACAGAGAATTACTGAAATCATGTGAGGCAGGAAAGTGTGTCGTAGAGTAACAAGTACACTTTGGTCATTCAGAAAAAGTAGTGTGGCAAAGGAGTAGTGCAAACACAGAAGGAGTCTGAAGGTTCAATTCAGCTGACCAGTTGTAGACACATCTATTACTAGTTGAATGTCTGAGGGTACCCGAGGTTTGTGGTGTGACATAAAACCTAGAGGGGACCTTTGCCTTTTCAGGAGAGCAACTGGGAACAGCATCCTGGGGTGTTTCAGGTGGCACCAATGTGCAAGGAATAAGCTGGACCTGTAAAGGAGACATATTTGTGCAGCCTGGCCAAATGAGGTCTAAAGAGGGATAGGTTTTTCTCCAACTATGCTGCGAGAAAGATAATCCTCTCAGTGATGCTTAACAGATGAACATTATTTAGGACTGAGGAAATTGTCATGCTGGAGGAATGAGTCTTTGTCCAATGAATCTTTGTCCACCACCACTCACAGAAGCAGTGGGTCAAGCAGGGGATCCCAGCTACTTCTCACAGGGAGTCTGATCTTTACAGAGTCAGACTGTTGGTGGAAGTTACTTGTGTGAGAGGCTGGATTTGGTGGCTCAGGAAGCCTTTTCCAGTTTAGGTTTTTCAGGACCAGGAAGCCGTGCTGATTTGCCCTCAACTTGCCTTAGGCCAGAGTTCAGATGAGGTATTTCTAGTAATCCTTAAATTTGCGAATCTCTTATAACATCTGAGCTTCTTGATAGCTAAAATACTCTTTCAAAGGGTTGCTGATAATGAACTGTCATTTTCCTGAAATGTTAATATTACTTGGTGTTCTCTTCAGCTTTTATTTGGTTATCTTGCCAAGGAGGTATTCCTACAATGAGAATCCAAGTTAGGCTGGCCTGTGTTTAGATGAACTTGTACCCTCTGGCTTAAGGTGAAGAAAACATGACACAATTGCTTCAAAATGAAGTTGTTTACTTGCTATTTCCAGATATAAATCTGAATGATTACTTTTTGAAATAGATGAGTAAAAACCTTGGCCAAAAGAGTGCAGAATTAATCTTCTGCCAGTTGGAAATATTGACAAGATCATTTTTCACAGTGAAAGTTTTCTGTATCAATTATTTCCTATTTTATTATCAGCCAAATATATTTTTTCTGTGAATAAGATGATGAAATAATTAAATGCTTGGGAGAAGATTCATTATTGAGGAGAAGAGACATTATATAATACTTCAGAAAGCAGTTCATAAGGAAGTGTAGAGGAGATAGATTTGTTGTTCAGATTGTCAGATGATCTATTTTTAAAGTTATTGTGTTGTAATGCAGCGTTGTACCTTCTTCTGACATTCTCCCACAAGAGAATATACAAACTTCCTGAAGGGTGCTGGAAATATTTGAGCTATTACCAATCTCACATAATTGCTGCTGGGTCACAGATCTATAGAGCACTGTAATAGACATGCCTTTGTCAGCCAGGGAATCCACATGACAGCTTTCTGGTGCCATCACTCCCTAGCAGTCAGAATTCTCTTATTGTTACTATTTATATTTTTTACTCCTGTTGTAATTTAGCAGGAGACTTTTAATCCTGAATTGTTATTTGGGCATATGTATAAATGACAATTATACCATGCAGGAAAGTTTCTGGAAAGAACTGTTCCTCTGGATTTAATAAGCCTTATATAATACCTCGTCAAGCTATTCGTTAGGGCATGTTCTGTGCTATGCATTTAAAGGTCCTGAGTGACATGAAACTGTCATTTTATGACTTCTGGCAAATAGTGCTTGTCACTTTGAAGTCTTTATTTCTGCAAGGGCAGGAAGGGGTTAGTCATCACATAAGTGTACAAGTTCTTGAGGAAAAAAAGGGTTTGGACCAGATAGTAAATAGGTTTCACTGTTAGACATGTTCACTAACCAAATTATACATGACTGATTTCAATCAAATTATTTTGTTGGGGTTTATTACCAATGGGTGATGATCTTCTTATAGACTTGTATAACTACATTTTGTGTTATCTAATTAACTAAATTGTGGAACATTTCTTGCTATTGAATGTAAATGGTTTGCTTTTAGGTCAATTTGATTTCTATTTGATTGATCATTATAATTATTTTACTTGAATTTTGGCATTATTATGGTAGGTGAGCTAAGGTAATAAATTTTCCTGATCTTATTTTCATGATGTCTTTTAAGTAAAATTATTAAAATGCACCACTCAAGTGTCTCTAAGCAGTCTAAGGGCAGAACCACTAAGGATGTGGTGGAAACAGGCCAATATATTCCAAAACATGAACACTTTTCCCTAGGTAGCCTTTATTTATTGTCAGCTTTTGGGGTTTTTTTAAGTTCAGCCTCTTTAGAGGCTGCCCCAAAATATACATACCACTCTGAGGGCAGTACTAAAATGCTTATGTGAGGATATATGTATGAACAAAAATCTCTTCACAGCTGGCTCTCTATTTGCCCTAAATAATTGAAAAGTATTTTAACTTATCCTGGGACTGGCTTATCTTGTACGTCTGAAAATGGACCCACAGTGGAGTGTTTTTATTAGCAAGTCTTTACTAAAAGTATTTGGGCAGTCTGCCCAAACTCTCCCTTTTTGGGCCAAACTGCATGCTGCCTTGTACTCCATCATAGAAAGACATATGGTTTTGTGTGAAAATACAGAAACTTAGAAAAGTCACTGTTACTTGTAACATAATTCCCACAAGTAATGCTCCTGTCCTGTATTTCCCAACCTAATCTGCATCCTCTCTCCTTTCCTCCTCAAGTGAACTTGCACAGTCAGACTCTTTTTGCCCAGCCCTTTTCCTCAAGAGATTGTGTACAGGTTTCTTCTTCCATCCTCTTCTCATTTGGAGAAAGACCACCCACCATGAGCAGGGACAGCCCACTCCCCATGTCCCCTGAGAAAGGTTGCTGTGCTGTGTGGCTGCTGCAGGATCGCATCCACAGAGCATTAGGTCAGTGCTACTGTTGGAAATGCTGGAAGGCAGCCTTCTGCGTAGCCAGATGACACTGAAGTACTTTTATCTTGAAAACTATTTTGGAGAGCTCCTTGAATTTACCCAGGAGAATAACACCAGCCAAGGAGACAGGAAGGTCGACTCAACTGGACGTTGCAGTCACTCATTAAGATCATTATCTGTGTTATTGCCTTCCCTGTCCTTCCCACCCTAAACTGACTGCCTACAGTGTGTAGGCTGGACTCACATCCTTCATGCTCCATCATTTCAAAGAACTAGTTTGTGTCAGTCAGTGGAAAGCAGTCTTTCTCTCCTTTGCTCTGGTAGCAGGTTTAAACATGTCACTGTTTCCATCTGAGCAAGAGCAAAAGCTTCAAGATCGTTCACACAGGTTCCCGAGGACATTTGCATACTGCTACCCATCAGCAAGAGGTAACCATGCATCTTGCATTTTTCTGAAGAGTGCCATTTTCTAAATAAACTGGGAAGATGAACTAATTTAATATTGTCATCTAATGATACTTCTATGACCTAGTGATGCTCTTTTTCTTTTTTCCCTTGGGAGAACTATCAGATTTTTGCCTATAGGGTAAATTAAATGAGGCTTAGTGTTAGGTGTATTTGAAGAACCAAGTTCTTGAATATCTCTTATTTTAAAAAAATGCAGATTTGCAATACTGTATGCTTGAGCCCAAATCATTCTACTCCTCTAAGATCTGTTAATAATTTCTAATATCTCTCAATGGTCTTTTATTTATATTTTGATATTTCTCAAACTTCAGTCTGATAGTAGTGTTTTACACTTTGAGGGTCATTGTTATAAGAGTCTGTCATTCTCAACTAGGATTTGGTGTCACATCACCCCTAAAAGGTAAAAGTTTCCTCCCACTTGGCATTAACTAAACTTACAGACCATCTTTATGCTATGTATGAAGCACCATGCTTTAAACCTCCCCCCAACTGCTATGAAATTGCATCCTGTCTTTTACAAAAATCCATCGAAGTAAGTAATCTGTGTCACCTCATCAGGTTTACCACATTCAGTGTCTCAGACTCAGATTTTGATCTCTTAAAATGCTGATATAAAATACTGGTGGAGTTTAATCCACCCTATAACCATTGTACCTTGGCTCCTAGAAGTTGTTCTTTGTAGCTGATGTCCTGCCTTCCTGACTGTGAGGCCAGAACAATTGTAAGCAGATGACATGACGGCCTGCTTCCATCATCCACTACAGCTGTATACTAGGTCATGTTCTTTGCTTTACTGAAACTTTGATTATAGGGTGTTTTAAACAGAGCAAAACCAAGAGGTTTATCTCTTTTCCAAATTAACAGCCTTGAAAAGAACATACACCATACTGAGTTATTCAGATTACATCCTGCATGTGTGAAGCAGTGTTATAGTCCAAATTGCTACTTTTGCTATTGTTAGCTTTCAAATCTGAAACTGATTGTAGTTCTGACAATGAAAAATTACTTTCAGGTGAGGACCCCACATACTGTATTGCCAGCTATAACAATTGCAAAATAAACAGTGCTAGGAGACAGGCATGATCAGTGAAACTCCATCACTGCAGCTGAAGTTGTTTGAGCAGTCCCTGAAATCAACCCACTTGCTGGCTCAATACAATTAACATCTTCCTACACACTTTCTAGGCACTGTGTAGGAGTTGGCATGGACCCCACATTATTCTCAGAAGACAGTTCTCATTCAGCTGTCCTGTTTTGGGGTAAAGTGTGTTTAATGATATGGGCACAGCCTATCCAGTTGACCCAAGTGCTAGAGCCTGTTAAAGTTGCTGCCTAGGCATTTGGTTATAAGACAGTATCTGGACTGATGCTGGGTTCAGAAATCAAAGGCTTATATGCATTTCTTTTGTTCTTGTTGAAATGAAATAGTCTGTTCTGGTGACTGACAGAGAGGGAACTTTCTGTTTCGTTAGGACTGGGATTTATCAGAGCTAGTCTTTCTTTCCAAAATTCTCTTTGAACATTATTTTTGCTGTGTATCAAATAGGGTTCTGTGTCAGATTAAAGCTGGTATGTCACAGATCTATTTTAGAAAGAAAATTTCATACTTTCATGAACCTAGAAAATGTCAGAAACTTTCCTTTGCCATGAGAAATGCATATAAAATAGTTTCAGAAGATCACAGAGAAATCAGCACGTTATTCACTTGTCATAAGTGTTCTGGTTTCCTGAGCAGGGTGATGCCATAGTTGCTTGTGAAGTTTCACTTTTTTTTTTTTTTTTTCATGGTAATAGTCTGAAAAATAAACTCATGAGCAAAATCAGACGTGTGCTTTTGATGACATAGAAGAAGCTATATAGTATAATGCTATATTTATCTATATATATAGTAGAACGCTCTAGCGAGTCTAACAGTGGTCAGTGTTGGAAATAAAGTATCTTTAGAAGGGTTGTGTCAGTGAGAAGTTGCACATGTGGATACTAAGAGGCATATCCCTATCCCTCCCTCTGCCCATCTGCTGGAGAAGATGTGTTGTCACTGGGGTCTCTTTCTGTCTGAAAGGTTTTCAGTAGGTCTGTGACAGTGGCTTGTCACAGAGGCCCTTGGTGCCTGCTGGTGGCTCACTCCAATTTTCTCTCACATCTGGCTGTGACTGTTTTGGGGTAGGGGCACAGCAAGTAAGGGAAACACAAGTCAGGATCCTCTGGAAAAATAGGGAGGATATGATCATATATGTAGAGGAAGCAAATATGGTTGAATAAATGCCAAGGAAATCTGATTGCAGTTTTTTTTGATCTTTGGTGGGAAATATCTGTGTTCCTGTGATTATAATATGCATGTATACGTACATACACACTATGATACAGCAGCAGAAAAAAATCCAATTATTTATTTAAGATTATTAAAGTTAATAACATCAGCTTTTCTTAAGGCATATGAAATTATTAAATAATGATAGAGTGGAAATGGTAAAGGTTTGCAAAGAAGGCAGCATTCCTCCTTGGAACAATATATGAAAGAAACAACCCCTTATATTTTGAAATAGTGGTCTGTAGCAGATGCAAACAAAACTGCCTGTTAAGAAAAAAAGTTCTCTCATAAGAATCATTTTTCTGTCAAAGTACTATAATTTCCTTTTTTTATCTATTTCTCCTGCTCAGGTGCTGCTGATATTTCCATGGCATGGCAGGAAGCACTATATAGAGTTATTTTGTCTTTATTTCTTCTCTGAAGTATTTTTATTATATGTCAGGTATATGGACTCTGTAGAAACTATAATTACACTTTTTATAAGCTTGTACCATAATTTTTTTTTTTCATTTTCCTCACACTGGGACAGTGTATTTGACCTCTTGTTTCATTAGAGTTCTTCCTGCAGAGACACTCAAAGCAATTGGAGACTTTTGTACTGTTGCTGGTTGTTTCTAGGTTTTACAGCTCCATGTAAATGTCACGTACGTGCATTTACATGTGACAGCACAGTAACAGTTGTTACACAACACTATCTACCTGTAGATAAAATAAAGATAAATGTTTTACTTTTGTTAACACCTCTTTGATGTTTATATCACCCTCCAGGACTATACTGTGTCAGCAAATCAATTTCTAGTTTCTAATTGTATTTAAATGTAGACTTTTACTTGTGACAAAACTTTATTTATGGATAATTATTTTCAGGAATTGGTGCAGGAAAGAAATAGAGATTAGCAGGGGATAGCTATTTAGAAGAATGAAAAAGTGTGTTTAATATGTCTCTTCTAAAAGAGACAAACTAAACTTAGATATACTTCTCAAGAATCATGAAAAGTTAAACAAAAAAGGTTCCAACAAGTATTTTCCTTATGGCTTACAGCTAAGCAATAAAAGAAACAAAAAAAACCCCAAATCATCCTCATGAAATCATGATAGATCCCATCTGTAGGTGACTGTACTCTTCTGCAATAAACATCTCTGATGCCCAGTTTCATTGATACAAGTTAATTAATGGTTTCTCTCACAATAAATGGGGAGACAACGATCTGTTTATCCATGTGCTTTCAAGAGAGAGGAGCCTTTAGCATTAACCCCCCAGTTGCAGTCCCTCAGTTTTCCTCAGGAGTGTTGGGGAACTCTGTAGGTAGTAAGAAACTGAATAATGTGTGTACATTGTTGTGGGTTAACTTGACATCTGCCTGACAGATGAAATAGAGCCTGTGTTGAGACCTAAGTCTTTGTCAGGCGATAGCTGGAGTCAGGCAGGACTCCCTTCCACATCCAGCACCCAATCTACTTGAGTTTGGGAACAGGGGAATGAAACGCAGAGTGTCTATGGCTGTCCATGGAATATGGCAGTCCACCTTTCTTGTAGGTGCCTCCTTGTGAACTACATTTATGTCTGTTAATTTGGACCTGAGCATAAAAATTTTCACCTCCTTGAACTGAACTCGCGGTTTTGAAATTAAAGAATGAAAAGCAAAGTGGTAAAATACAGTGCATTAAGAATGTGATATCTGTGCAATGGATATGAAATTTATTTTACTTAGAGAGAGACTAACAGAACATAATCCACAGACTGTGCAACCTCTAGTAGCCCATCCTGCAGTGAGAACTGGGAAATATCTGCAAAGGATTGTGATTCCTTAGCTCCTGTATATGGATGTGGAGGAGAGTTCCTTCTCATATGTCTTCTTTACCTTTCCCTGCCTATGTCAATCTGTGTTGATCTGCTCTGTAAAACAAAGAAAACAAGTCACTAACAGCCTTTGTACATCTCTCTCATCGCACTGCTTAAGAAAAGAGGGAGTAGATTAATAACTATGTTCCTCACAGTGTTTAATGGGTTTTGGGTTTTTTTTGATGAATGAAAACCTCACAATCATAAATATATATATTATAGCTTGTTATAGAATCTCAGCAGAGATTTTTTTTTAATGATTGAAGAAAGTGGAGGAAAATGCAGTGTGTTAATGCAGCTTGTATTATCAGCTGAGAAAATCACAAGAAGCTAGGGTTCTTTCTCTAATAAGGTGTTCAACTTCCAACTGAACAGCAGAGGGAAATATTTTTTGTGGACCTTGTTCTTTGAGGTCAATTTTTTTTCTCTTTCTTCTTTTTCTTCTTTCCACGCTGCCCCCCCCCCCCTCTGTTTTTTTTTTTTTTTTTTTTTTTTTTTGNTTTTTTCTTTTTCTTTTTTTTTTTTTCCAGGTAGAAGGTAGAAGCAGGAGAAAATAATTTTGTTAGAAGGATGTTTTTGCAAAGTCCTTGGATAAAGTATACACAATAAAAACACAGACATAATATGCTTTACTATATGTAAGACTTTAGAGTTATTTTTAGCTGCTATGTTTCAGTGTTAATTCTTGTTTAGAACTGAGTAGTCCAGAATCAATACTGTGACTATTATCTACCAGTCCCTGGAAATTTATCTCCTATGGATTTTGTTTTTCCTTTTGGGTTCTGAGTTTTAACTTATAAGTTAGCAAGCTCTGGTAGGAAAAACGTTTTAAGTGAATGTTTTTCTAATAGCATATGAGATTGAATCAAAATCTTACTTAGGAGGCAAGCTCACCACTGAGCTGTGCAGTCTGTGCCTGCCACAGGTAAGTCAGGATATTTGAGCAGTGCTAGGAATTTGCAAAAGCTGTATTTAGTTGACCATACACAATCCTCAAGAACACATTGATTGGGTTGTTGTAGGATGTCAGAGGTGATCTCTCCAACAGAATTACCTTTTACCCACTCAGGATTGAGTCAGGATTGAGTTACCCACTCAGCACAGTTTTTGAGTTGCCTTTCCTTGTGGCCCATAAGTTATGCATCCTTTATGTCCATTATGAGCAATCCCCAGACTTTGTTAACCTCCCCCGAGGTCTGAGAAAACACTTGGACAATAGTACCACCTTTAACTTACCTCGAGTCCCTGGAGTAGTGATTTATCTTACAGTCCACATTCAAGATATCCACAGAAGCATATCTGAGGGGTAGAGAGAGGCTTTGGTGGTGGCAGATGCCATCTTTCCCATAACCTGGGATGATCTTTGTTTGACCAGTGATATGTGATGAGCAGTTGCTTCTCTACCCTTTGCTGCAGTGGGAATTTTGTGTCTGGATGCACTGACCAGGATGTGCAAACCAGATCTCAACTCTGCCAGACCTGGGGTGGTTGCCATCCTGTCGCTCCCTTCTGTGCTTTTCCCGTGGCAGTCTTTCTGTGGACTTTACAGTGTTTGAGACAGACAACTCTGCTCTTTAAGTCCTTGCAGAACTGAATTAAGAAATCAAGGAAGAAGTGGAGCTACACTTTTGGTGGTACCAGTGGTTGTATCATATGATTTGTTTTTTGCCACGGATTAAAAAAAACCCCAAAAATATAAATACATGATATTATGACAGATATGCTTTGACTTGGTAAGTTACAAATAAGCAGTGTTTTTTTTTGGCTTCCACTTTTGCTTACATGTTCTATTGGTAAACAACATTTTGTGCATATTTCCACATCACTTTTTAGTATGAGTTTTAAATACTTACATATTGCAAATATTACTTTGGTGCACCATGCCCCCAAGCTCGATTATTGATTTTATCTTTATTTTCATCTTGCAGAGACAAAGTATTAGAATGGCATAAAATATGGCCCAGTTCTACTACAAAAGAAGCGTCAATGCTCCCTACAGAGATCGTATCCCTCTTCGCATTGTACGGGCAGAATCCGAACTGTCTCATTCAGAGAAAGCCTATCTGAATGCCGTGGAGAAAGGAGATTATGCCAGTGTAAAGAAAGCTTTGGAGGAGGCAGAAATTTATTTCAAGATCAACATTAACTGCATTGATCCCCTGGGAAGAACTGCACTCCTTATTGCAATTGAAAACGAGAACCTTGAGCTCATTGAGCTGCTCCTAAGTTTTAACGTGTATGTGGGAGATGCTCTGTTGCATGCCATACGGAAGGAGGTGGTTGGGGCCGTGGAGCTGCTGTTAAATCACAAGAAGCCCAGTGGAGAGAAGCAGGTATGTGCAGGATTTCCTGAGTTTGTAGTCTGGTCTAATGTAAAGAGGCGAACTGTGCAAAGGGAGTAAGAAAAAGAAAAACAAAACCAACTATCATCCTTGCACACAGTACTTTAAATCAGGAAATCAATTACTTTGATACTGTAGGTATTGTATTAATCTATGTTTAAACATCGTAGAGTCAGAAATTGTTTTGAGTCAGAAGGACCTTTAAGTCTAGTTCTAACATCCTGCCATGGGCAGAGATATCTTTCCTTAAACAAGGTTGCTCAAAGCCCCATCCAACCTGACCTTGAACACTTCCAGAGATAGGACACCCAGAAGTTCTCTGGGCAACCTGATCCTGTGTCTCACCACCCTAATTGTAAAAAATGTCTTCCTTCTGTCCATTCTAAACCTATCCTCTTTCAGTTTAAAATTGTTGCCTCTTTTCCTGTCACTACAGGCTTTGGTTAAAGTCTCTCTTTGTCTTTCCCATAACTCCCCTCTGAATAATGATAACATTCCTGCGGATAGTGCAGTGAAATCTTTAATTGTTCAAAGAAACAAATAATTCAAAGAGAATAGTAGTGTTAATATGTAGTCCATTTGAATTAATTATGAAACTCCTGTAAAAGACAATGACTCTTTTAACCCATCCATGTAGAGGTCATCATATCCTAGCTCAGAAAGGCAAAAGTGGTAGACATGACCCACCTGATCAGAACTTCAGTCCTGTCTCAAGTAGTCATCCATCCTATGAAGTACAACTAAAAAGGTGTGGACTCCCCTCTCTTTCTCCCTGTCTTCTCTCAAAGGAAAAATTAATTATATATAGTCTCATTCATGATCTGATACCTACTCTCCTTTTCCTTGAACTGCATTGACGCATCTCTGTCTACTTCTATGGATAGTATCTAGCCTCTTGCAAGTCTTTCTCATTTTAAGAAAATAGTGAAGACAGGATAACATAGCCCATAAATTTTGATATTCCTAGGACTATGCTAGGAAGAAAAACTTTAAACCTAGTTATACTATTGTGTTCTATTTTCATCATTTTCAATTTTTGTGTGTTATAGGTACTCTATTAATGTATTTCAATGAATAGTATGAAATGATTACAGCCCTTTTACAGATACTGCATACAATATACTTTAATTACAGTATAATGTACTGTATTATATTGCCATGCATAGAATTGCAGATAATAGGTAAAAAGTATAATTTTTTTCTGATAAAATAACATGAACTCTATGCTTGTTATCGAAAGAAAGAAATATACTAGGTCTTTCTGCAAATGTGTGTGCCTGTCCTCTTTTAGATAGCAAAAGCAGAGCTCCTGTAAAATGACAACAGATTTATGTCAGAGAAAGTGAAGAAAACTGTATTCACATTATGTTTGTCTCATTTCATTATTCCTCAACTTCCAGTGTAGATGAGAATACTGTGCAAAGGCATTTCTCAGTGCAATGTACCAGGACCCTGAAGGATCCATGCACAGCCCCATCCCAAAGCAGTTAAAACACCTGTGTCTCCATTATCCAGCCTCTGTAATGAAGTTGCCATTTGCAGGGCACAGTTCATGCCATTTGATAGTAGCCATCCAAAGACGTGTCTCATCTCTGGTCTGGTTCCCTGGGCTTCCCGTAACAATGGAGAAAAACTGAGATTCCTGGTGAGCTCCTCCTGCTGTCCTTACCAGTTATTTGTTTTAGGACAGCATAAACCACTTTTTTGGCTTTGGGAGTCTACAAATTCACCTTGCAATAGCTGCCTAAATTTCAGTCTGTTCTTCAGACCTTCAGGACTAGTTTTTCATTTGTTCCATAGCCGCTGTAAAGAAAATGTGAATACAAATAGTAAAACTTGTACTAGGTGAGCTTCATGCTATAGCAGACAAAAGATAGGCTTACTTTTTGTGTGAGTACTACCATGTTAAATTATCCACAAACTACTTTGCTCCAATCTAGAGGATCATTCTCTGTGCTGAAGCTTAAGCATGTTGTTTCAGTGCCAGAGTCTGGCTGGTGTGAAGAGTGCTGCTCCTCCTATGCTTTCTTGGTTTCCCTGGTTGCACTTGCTGTAAAGTGTGAAGAATAATCATGGATCATTTAAACAGAGACATCTCATTTTGTGTCTGTACAAGGCTGGGTTTGCCCATTGCCAGTGCAAGCACTGCTTGCAAGCCAGTGCTTACAAAAATGGCTTTTTAATGAACTGGTTGCTTATGTGTGTTCTCTGTTGTGTGCACTGGGGATCCCAACAACCATTAAGCTTCTATGGGTGTCATGTGTGTAATAATACACTGATAATCACACTGGTTCATTTTTAGGAACATGGCAGGCTGAAAAGAATGTAAATGACAATGGCATTTTTGCAGTAATGCTGCAATGAATTTAATATAATAAAAAAGTACCTTCTGGCTGAAAAATCATTCCAAATTGCTAAAGATAAAAAATCTGAATACTCATAGTTATATACTTTTATATACTTTTATTTTATGCTTTTTTCTTCCTTCAAGTTTTTTTCCCCTTCAACTTTCTTTTGAAACTATTTCAAACTACAACACTACATTTTGATTACTGGCATTTATAAATATTTGAAATATTGTTTAGAAAATGATTCATTTTCAGGGTGTGTGCTTTTAATAGCATGATGTCTTTGGCTGTTTGGTTTTCCTTCTTTCTATAAATCTGGTCATGTGTGGTAAAATGCTGGCCCCTTGAAGTTAGTGGGAGTTTTGCCATCACTTCAGTGAGGTCAAGGTTTCACCTTTTTTGCTGGTTCTTTGGTCCCTGATAAAAAGTTTTATTTCTACAGAAGACAGATAATAATAGAAAGAAAAACACCTTGCTAAATACTTCCAAGCACAATAATCAGTTTCCCAAATATTTAATTAGTGATACAAGTTATGAACGTTGAAATTCTGGAAAAAAACTGATATGATTCACAAGTAAATGAATTAGGTCTCACTATTTTTTATATTCATGAGATAACATCCTATGTATGATGCATAGCTAATTTCAGCTTCACCTCGTACAATAATGTAGCTATATTTGTAAAATGAAATAATTTTTAAGTATAGAATTTCTTATATAATTCAAGTTCTCATTGTCAATGTCAGAAAGCTAGAAGAAAATGTCCTCTTGTATCAACAGAAAGCTACCATTCTTCAGAACTGCTGAAATGTATCTTTGAAAAGAACTGGTTATCTTCCAAACTTTAAAGTTTTAAACATTTTAAGTGCTGCAAAAGAAAAGGGACAAATGTAACAATGTGTTAATTCTGACCAAGAATCAATGCATATAGTTAAAGTAATCTGTTTTTTGCAATTTTGGAAAAGTTTTGTAACCAACATCTCCAAATTAGGAGATGCCACTGAACCTTAATTTCCACTTTGTCCGAAAAGAAACAAAAAGGCACAAAATAAAATAAAATAAAATAAAATAAAATAAAATAAACAAAAACACAAACAAAAAAACCCCACACCACTCCAACAAAAAAAAACCCTAACAAAACCCCAATATAACAAACAAACCCCAGCCCCCAAACCTGCGAACTCTAAAACAATATTCAGATCTTGTTAAAGTTAGAGCTAAACTCTCTGATTCATTGATCATTCAGCTGCAGGGCTCTACCTAACAGCCATACATGATGTGCTCATCGTTTCAAAGACAATGGTTACAATGGTTTTAACCTAATTACCAATATATGGGTACCTCTGGTGCCACCTGGTGACTACAGATCAGGCATGTAGGTTTAGCATTCTGAATTGTCTTTGAACTCCGTTTCTCAGTTTTTAAGTGAGGTTTTTGCACTATACATTAATCCAACTCAGAAAAAAAGGGGGTTTTTTTGTCACTTTCGTTATATTCATTATATTTTCTATACTTTTTAGCTGTACCAGCTGCTAGAGCACAAGTAAAAGAGAATAGCACAAATTAATGTGAATGAGTTGAGGAAACTTGTCCAAGTACTTTTAAATTACCATTCTTCAAAGCCATATGTCCTGAATTATCTGCCAAGTCACTTGTTGCTTACCCTGATGGATAGCTGAATGCCAAATTAAGAGGGAGAAAAAAAAACTTGTTCTTTTAAATTTAGTATCTGCAGGAAACATTTTTGTCTTGTTAAATTGCATGCAGCATCCACAGATGGGCCGGGCGTTAGGCAGCATAAAAAAATTAATACCTTTATCTAAATCATAGTGTACTCTACTGCTTAAGGCACACAGGCAGGCATTGATCGTTAGCTAGGTGGTTGACCATCTGGACACTTGTGTATATTCAGGAAAGACTGAAGAAGCGTAGCTGCCTTCTAAGGATGCTGCAAATCACACAAGTGAAGCTGAAAACTCAGTTACTAGACTTGAATCCATGTACTATTGTATTAGCTTGTTTTAGGCCTTGGAAACCTGACTGCAGTGTTTACAGCATTGTCTGACTAGCAGGAAAAACACATGACAGTGCTTTTGTGCCTTCTGTTCACTATTATATGGCAGCCTTGTGATACTTGATGGTATTTTTAATGGGTGGACGCTCTAGGGATAGATGTGAAAGAAACACTGAGCTAATGCCAGACTGACATTTGCAAATACAAGGGAATTACTAGAGGAAGGAGAACTGTGGGATGGGGAGGGATGTGATCACTGTGATTTGTGACTGGCAGAGAAAATTAGAAATCATTGGCATAGTGCTGGAAGTAGGAAGCTGAAAATAAACTATTTCCACATGCTGCAACACTCGGAGACCTTTTGCTCTCCCAGGACAAGCAGTGAAGTCACATCATAAACTAATTTATACAACAGCCCTGTCTCTACTTACTCTGCCAAAGTCAAGCCAGAAAACCAGGCTTCAGCTTGTCAATGTGTCGGCCTCTAAAAATGCAAGTCCATGGCACATACAACTTTTTTGGGTTGGGTTTCATGGATTTTCCTGGCAATTTCTCAAAGGCTCAAGAAAGGGTGAGTTCAGTCAGTTGTCTAAATATTTGGTAAAAAATATTTATTTGAAGAGGCAAAAACCCAATCCTCTGAAACTTTAAATGTAGACATTTGTGGAGGACTGAAAGAGTCACCTTATAGTTCACCATTTTCTCTTCAGACAGACTGTGAGCAGTCCTTCTTCATCAGTATGTAGGGGCCTCTTAGTATTCTCTCTGGTCATGGTAAGCTTTAGGTACGGTATGTTCTAGTCTTTATCTGTAGGGAGAGAACTGAAAGGAAGGAGATGAACATTTTGTGGTGGGGGTAGCCACAGCAAGCTGTGGTTTTGTGCTGTTACAAGGAATGGCATCTGGAAGAGATGGGTGAGGTGAGAATTCACGTGTGAGAAGATGGCATCTCTGACATCTCACAAACCAGATGTGAATTCAGGAATGCTGTGGTATTTATGTGCTTTTCGGTGTGCTAGCAGCCATTGTGAACTCTTGGACAGGAAGAGTTATCAGGTAATTGCTAAGAAAGCTGGCTACTGTGGGACTTTTTGGGAGGTAGGGAGAGAAAGGGCATTGTTTTACTGTCAAAGGCTAAAGTTATATTTTATAAATCTTGATGCATGTATCTTATTGATAATTATTTGGAGTGTGGGAAGGTAGAAAAGAGGAGGAAAACTATACGAGTTGTCTTTCACTTAAATCTACTGGTGCAATTCTCATCAGAAAAAAAAAGTGACTGATCTTATGCCAAACTGTGTCTCAACATCTGAGATATATATATATTATTTTTTTTTAATCAGTGTTGCTATGTAGTTATGGAAAGAATGAAAGACTGTAAGAGAACACCCAGGATGAGGGAATGGTGCTGTGTGAGGAAGTGTCAAGGATGTTGTACAGTATAGTTTCTAGGCCAGTGGAACAGACTTCTCTGTGGATGTTCAGGCACTCACCTAAGCTAACTGGGAAAGAATACAGACAACAAGGCTAGACAGCTTTGCAGGCAAAGTGCCTTCAGTCTGGCAGCACTCCTGGAAACAGAGAAAAAGTCTAGAAGTGAAAAGTCACGAAACAGCATGAAAGTAGCAGAGAGCCTGAAGAGTCATTTTCCATTCCTGAAATACTGGCAGCATAGATGCTGCTCTTCTGACAGAGCTTCTATCAGGCCTGACAGAGCTCCTATCTCCTAGGAGATTACCTACATGCGGCCACATCACCCACTCTGTTCTTTTAATGTCTCTCAGTATCTTTGGACTTCTTGAAATTGCCCTTTGAAGTCCGGGGTCCTGAGATGATGCCAGTGCTCTTCTCTGCAGCTGCACTTGTAACCCAGCTTCAGTCTCAGTCTCCCTTAATGTGTGCAGAGCATTTAGGCAGGTTTGACTCATTGTTTTCTTTCCAAGCTTCACGGGATATAATTTTCCCAGTCCTACATTGCCACACAGCCCAATGATGTATGTGGGAAAGAAAGGTCCTGTGTCAGCATTGTACTTCCACCTGGTGACAGATGGAGAAGACCAGGGAATGTATACAGGTTGCAGGCCCAGCATGCCTGCAATAGACTTTATGTAGATGTTAAACCTGATTTTTTAAAATGCTCTTTTAAATTTTCCCCTAGTAACTGAACTGGGAGTTATGTTGATCAAGAGGAGACAGAAGGAAAGATTTAATGAGCACTGCATGATGCCTGGTAGTTTGCTAATCTAAACCTTTCTCCAGAAACTTTGCAAAATACCAGTCACAATCTCTTGTGGGATATTCATTGTCTGTTGAGATTCAAGCATCATTTTTGTTTTGAAAATGATGCCCACAGAAGTTTATGAACTAAATGTCTTTTTTGATTGTTGTGATTATGACAGTCTAGCTAGTAATGAGTACGGAGGAGGCGTTGCAGACATTCTTTGTCAGGCTTGAAGTACACATTCTTGAAGTGGAACGTGAGGGCAAAAAGTTGTTTCTTTCCACTGCCAACTGCCTGAGTGAGTAGCTGAGTATTTTTTTCCCAGTGGTGTCTGATTAGTTAGAATTTTCTGACATATTGATAGACGGATGAATAGGCGAGGCTGTGTAGGGGATATTTAATTTTATGGATGAAATTGATACAGTAGGCTATCCACATATCCAGTCTTTCATATAACCATTTGGGCGCATGAAAACGATATGTAGCACAGGTGCACCATAGAGGTGGAGCTGATTAATTGTATATGAGATGGAGACAAGAATTTACAGAAGTATTGTTCTTGAGTTTTTAGAAGGTTACTGGCTGTTTTCAAGTTCAAAAAAAGCTGCACATAAATGTCATTATGTCTTGGCAATAAACCCAAACTGTCTGTGTTTATGTGCATCAGAGGTAAGGTGGGTGGATGAGTAGAAAAACCTGTGACAATTACTAAAGAAATACTCCAGAAGCTGCTAGCAATTTCAGTATTGAGGTAGGCAATATGTTCTACAATATGCATCCATCACCTTGTAACAAATGCTAAATCATAATATTCCACAGTTGAAGCAATAGCAAAAGACAAATGCCAGAATATGGGGAAACATGTCATTTTCTTGACCTGCACAAAATGATGAGCCATTATTTTTATTGGCATCATAAAGAAAAATTCTATCAGGATCCTTAGAGATAAATTCCCAGAAGGTAGTGTTATTGAGGATGACTTTTCCCAGCTGTGAATTTAATCCTCTGGTTTAACAGTTTGTGAAAATCCAGAAAATTTTCCAATCTTCCACCTAAACTTTAAGTGATACAGATTTGGAAATATTAAGTACTTTTCTGTCATTATTTGCTGACATTTTCATATTTCTTGTTTTAAGCTCATGCTAGAAGTGAAAGCACTTTCCTACCACGAGGAGATGAGTGCAGATTACCAAAATATTTGAAAGTAGAATAAATCAAATCCGTTAGAAAAAAAACCCCTCCAAATCTTTAGAAAGTTTATCAACAAATAAGATCTGTGTAAAAGTCAGATTTCTCTTCAAGAAGTCACATTTTCTGTGCTGATTTCTTTTCCCTTCTTTTCATGTTTTTTGATGATCCAGTCAACTACATCAACCACGGGCCCAGCTCAGTAGCTTACATGTAGTGGGTAAGTGAAATATGAAGCAGCTTAGAATATCTGTGAGACATGGCCTCACAATTATGTCACATAACCTGTGACATCTGAGATCAGCCCTAGATTTTCCTGGGGATAATAGGAGCTCAAAAACACAATTTAGATATAGAGCTATCTTTGGGTTTTGAGATCTGAAGATAAATAGCCTCCTGTTCATTCTTCTGCAACACATCCTCTTTCTGACAGTGCCCAGTGCAGAAACCCAGGAAATATTTTAGGAACATGACCACCTACTGTTGAAAGAAGCTCAAGGCACAGCAGTTTCTGATGGACACAAACCTCCAGGCAATCCAACACTGAGCAGTGGTCCATTGAAAAATATTTTCAAAGAGCCACCATTATAGAGTTCTGTCTGTGAGGAGCCACTGTGCTCAAATGCAGTCAACTTGAACTTGCCTGCAGAGATACTTCTTAAAAAACGCAAGAGTAGAATTTGACAGACATTTTCAAAGGGAGCATTAGTCTTTGAGAGTCAAGCATGCAATCATACATAATAATCTATAAAACAAATTACTTTTCAAACCTTCAGCCACGGGAAAACCCTAGGAAAATTTAAAAAACAGAAACACACCACTGTCAAGCAGCTTGTTAATATATGATCTTCCACACCATACCATTATCTTTCCTTGTGACACAGGGCAACTCTTGTCAAATTTCTCTCTGAACAGTGAAATTTATGGAATTTGATTTCCACCTAACTATATTCATTGTGATTGAATTTCCTCTTTTTGATGTTATGAGCATTCATCAAAGCTTTTGAAGAGGCTTATACACTCCTAGTATCCTGCTTTTGTATGAATTCTCTGGTGTCTAGTAACATAGCACTAGCACTCCAGAATTTTCTTTAGATCTCAAACGTCCATATCTTTTGGGAAACTTGCAGGAATTTAGTATTTCTAATATTCCTTCATGTTAACACCCAGCTGGAGCAATCTAACAAATTCAAAAGTCACAATGCACTGACTGACAAAGCCCATTAATGTGTTAACAGAGGCTTACTTGTCTTGGATACCAATTTAGCTTGTCAATTTACTGACTGTTTTCTGGGTAGAGGGTATGTATGTCACATGCTGTGCTGACAGAAGTGTTTTAATTGTACTTTGTGCCTGTACCAAGATCCATATCTTCCATATCTTCACCCCAGATTGGCAGGAGGCAAAATTAGTTCCCCTTTCAATTCATCTACTAAAACACTACTGAGGGTTGGTAATAAAATATTATCTAAGTTTGCAGGCTTGTCACAGTGTGTGAGGCAGGGGAAAAAAAAAAAAAAAACAAACAAAAAAAACCCAACCTGAAATATCTACCCTCAAAATGTAACATCTCATATTATGTACTGCTGAGATACAGCTGAATATTTGCAGAAAATGTAGAAAAGTCTGACACCATTTTGTTTGGAAAAAACTTGTTTTATGACACTTACTCCAAGTACAAGCAATCTGGCTGATAAGATTAAATTTATCTTCCCTGCTCCTTGCTCATTTAGACCTTTGTTTATTAACTCTCTGCTTACTACCATACCCCAAATTAGCATAAATATAGTTACATACTCTCAAAGAAAAAAAAAATCCATATCCTAAACCACATTAGGAATACCTCTTTATGCATGGATGCACCATGTGTGTAAGATCTGTACAGATCAAGATCCAATCAGTTGGTGAACTCGAGGAATACAATACCACAATAAGCCTAACTTGAAACAAGGTGTATTAAGGAGTTTGAACCAATCCATTCCTCTTGGCTTTAGTTTCAAAGGCTTCCTTCTAGCAATGTACCCTTAAATACCTCTAATTAACTCTTCTGCCACTGTCTAGGGCAGGTTATAATAATGCATGTCTCTCCCGTTTCTCCTTTGATCTCTTTGCAGTGGGAATTCAAAGGGAATATTTTTATTCCTAGCAATCTTTCTTGTTTACTTGCATGTTTCCAAAACCTCATAAGCAGGAGGATTGTTCAATTGATTCTTGTATGCAAGGAGGATCTTAACATGTCTATTGTTATGGAATTGAATCCAGCTAAGAATATAATCAACCTGTAATAAAATTCAGTTTTCAATTCTTTGCCTCTCAAATACATCTTTCATTCTCAGCATATCCTAGCATAGTTGTGTGAACCTTGGTCTCCTCTGTATACTTCAGAAAAAATGTTGTGTTTTGTATCTGTGAAATATGGGAAATTTACAGTATGGTTCAAAATGTAGAGCTTCTGCTAAATAACAAACCACTGAATAACATACTGGGAATAATGTACTTTTGAAATAGCTTACTGTGAAGCTCTTTTGCATCCTCTGAAGCTACAGGTTTCTTTGTCTCTGCCATAATCTTTTGTATTCCTTTCTCTTAATATTTTTAAAATAGAGAAAACATTCCTCTTAGTTTTTCTAATTTGCCTGTTTCCCACATTGTTCTTTGTGAGTATAACCCTTTTAATTTTCTAAAACATTAAATTTACTTCCCAGCCATGAAGATATCACAAATTACTTTGCAATGTTAAATAGTTGCAATCAGCTGCAAAGAAGTTTAGCTAATTCCCACCCTCTGAGACACTTGTATTCCCTAACAGTTTGTTGATACCAAGGGAGGCCACCAATCTGTTATTGTCTTTTCTGCAAAAGCTCCTTTTCAAAAACAATCTTTATAATTCTGTAGCCAGAGAGACAGCTTTTCTTGTTTTTAGATCTAGGAAGCTCGAGGATAAACAAAGGATCCTTTTTAGATTCTGAGAACTCTTTTGTTCTGACATTTGTCTGAAAACCTCATTGTTGAAACAAGCCAATTTCTTTCCACCTCTCTAGCTGACTGTTGGAACCCTTTTGGGACAAGAACATGAACAGGGAAAAGCAAGAGCTTTTTCCACATTTTACTAATCGGACCAGAGACTCAGCTTCTCAGGAAATGGAATATCAGACCTAAGCTTCATTAAAATTATTTTTCTTTAGGAATCATTCTTTATTTGGGAAAATTATCTATGTATCTGTTTAAAAAATTCAGATGGGAATTCTCCCCTTAGATCTACTTTGATCATTCAGGACATTTCAGTATTGGGTTTACTCATCATGCAAATTTTGAGAGAGGTATATATGAGCTTTATCAGGATGGAAATAAATAATTCAAGTTCCCCTTTAATCCTTTCCATAATAACATCTTTTTTCTTTCTAAGCTCTTGTGTTTTTTCCAAACCATTTTACTTTTGTCCTTTCACTGTCCCTTGAGTGAAAACAGCTTTTGCTTGTCACTCCTCATTATGAGCAGTCAAGCAATGCCCAGAACTCCTACTAGAAACACTCCTTTACCTGTTCAAAAATTGTATATGGAGAGAGCAAGTGTAAGTTCCATAGCTGAAAACAAATTCTAAATATCCCGGCAGTCTTCTATTGAGTGTCTCCTTTAAAGCAATTTACAACCCTTGCTCAAGCTACAAGCACAGACTGATGAAACAGCCATCCATAATGCTCACAGAAAAACATTAATTGGAAATGAGCAGTTTTGTATACAGGCGGTATTTTGGATCAGAGGTCTTTCAGCAATACAGGGAGGAGAAATAAAAAAATAAAAATCAAAATAAAATAAAATA
>VYXD01012081.1:0-11235 GCA_013397195.1 Hylia prasina | reverse complement strand
AGGAATGGACGAGAACGGTGTTTGGGGAGAGCAGAACTTGGGGGGGCAGAGTTTAGGATGGCAGAGTTGGGGGATAGAGTTTGGGGAGAGCAGAATTTGGGGAGGAATGGAGGAGAACAGTGTTTGGGGAGAGCAGAACTTGGGGGAGCAGAGTCTGGGGATAGAGTTTGGGCAGGCTGGAGTTTGGGGGAGGAAGGAATGAGAGCAGAGTTTGGGATAGCAGAATTTGGAGTTTGGGGAAGGCAGAGTTTGGGAAGGAATGGATGAGAACAGTTTGGGGAGGGCAGAGTTTGGTCAATTTATGACATTCACAAGTCCTGCCCTGCAACTGACAACCAGCTCCAGGCCCTAAAATAGTTTTAATCTCAAACTAATTTAATTTATCTGCCTTATTATCCTGTTAGCCAAGGGCCAGTCCAAAGAGGAACAGTTGAAGGATTATTTTATTTCCAACATCCCTTCTTGAAAAGAACCACTTTTAATTTTAATAAGTTTAGTAACCAGTAAGGTGCTTTTCCTGCCCATTCCTCAGTGTTTTGTCCCTGCTAGTTCTGTGGGAAGATCCAGGAGGTCCCCCAGGAAGTTCTGGATGTGTTGGTGGGCTCTGTCAAGTCCCTGAGCGTTGACCCACGTCAGTAAATTGTGTTTGTTTTGCTCTGCAGTGGGGTTATGGAGACCAAGAGTGATCAGGCCCTGCTTGGAGTCCAGAATTATTTGGAGGTAGGTCCTTGCTAATCCTGTTGTCAGGAAAATGAAGCTTTTAGGGTCTCATTGTTCAGCTGCAGAGATTACCGGGGGTAAATATTGTTTTGAGGTGGACACTCAACAAAACCAGCGCTGTAAAGTTCAAAACAAAAGACTTAAAGTGATGTCATCACACAGATTCTGACCTTAAAAATGTGTGAGCCCTTCAGTGAGATTTAACTGAGCCCAGATCTGACTCTGAGAGCCCCTGGCCCACCTGAGCTTTGTTAGGACTTGTGGCTTTGCCTCCCCTTGTCCTTAGAAGTGCCTCGGTTCTGCTTCATGTCCAACTACTCCATGGATTTAGCAGCTGGATGCTGTCTCCTCCCAGGAGAGGATGTCCCTGACAGAGGTTTTCAGAACAAAGCACAGCAGGATGTGCATTGTTCCGTGCTGCTTCCATTTTTTCTCTGGAGTGCTGTTATGCCAGAGGAAAAAATGTTCCAATCCTGTTATCCCTGCACTGCTCCCAGGGATTCCCTTGGACCTGGGAGAGGTTTGAGGACCCCAGGTGCTGTTTGGGCTGGCAGTGAGTGTGAACAGGAGTGTGAAAAACCCATTTTTACACCCAGGAGTGGAAAATGGGTCACCTGAGCGTCACAATCCAACTGTGAATTAAAATTGTAAATTAATTACAAGCTGCTGTTGAGCTGCTGAGTCTGGTGCAGAGCAGGAATCAAAAGGAAGCTGAATAATTATTCCTCTTGTCTTGGAAGCATCACGGAGTTCAAAATGAAGCTTTGTGCCTGCTTGGAAGATAAGAGGTTGTTGAAGGGCTGATTTCTGCAGGTCAGGCCACACCTGGGCATTAAGTTTGTCACTCATTTGTGGTCAGTCTTCCTGACCCAAATCACAAATTGCAGCCCTGGTGGTGTGAAGGACAGAGCTGGCCAGGAGCAGCCTGGGTGTCCCACCCAAGTGACACAACCAGGATGTCCCCACACTCCCTGAGGCTCAGAATTCCTGCTGCTCTCGCTCCAAAGGAAAGGGTGAGGAATTATGGCTGCAATCAGAATTCTCAGGGTGTATTCATGTGGCTTCTTGCCCCAGACCGTGGCAGAGAAAGTGTCTAAATATTGTGCAGACCCTGCAAGAAGAGCCCAAAAGGATTTTCTGTCCCATTTATCTCATCCTCTGAGCCTCGGGCTCTGGACTTGGGGTGAGCCCAGCAGTTGTTCTGCATTATCCTAGAGATGTCTGAGCAGGCAGATGGGTAGGGTGGGTGGCTAGAGGAGAACAGGAGAGGAGAAAAAGACAAACATGAGCTTATTTGGTGTTGCCTTTTCCCAGTATCAGCACTTTGCAGGCCAGCTCGGCGCTTTCATGTGGTGCTCTTGATGCTGGGCACTGCTGTGTCTATTGGAACCACATGGGAAGCCTTAAAGCAGCTTTAACAGAAAACTTCTGGGGCCTGCAGGAATTTCTCTTCCTTCCTCCTTTTCTCTGCAGCCTTGAACTTCACTGCTTTCCCCAAAGCCAGGAAGGCAACCGAAGGGCAGGGCAAAATTAAAGCTGTAATGAGATCCTTACTGTGTTCTGAGGATGTTCAACCATTTGTTTGCAGTTCCAGGCAAGCAAAAAAATAAAAACCTGGGAGGTGCAGGCTTGGTGTTCCAGCAGCTGTCTCGTGGAAATTGGAAGGGGCTGCTTGGTTTTGTGTCACTTTGTGCTGAGGGAAAATCTCTGGGCTGAACAGATCTCTTTGTCACCCTGTGTCGCTGCAAAGCTTTTTTAGTCCTTGGTGCTGCTCTGTGACAGAGCCCTGGCACTGTCCAGAGGAAATGGAGCCTTGTTTTAATCCAGAGATACTTGTAGGAGCTTTTCAGCTCTCTTTGAGAGGGGTGAGCTTTGCTGGCAACATTTTATTCCTTGGAGACAACTCTTGGAGCACCGGGGAGTCCATCCTGGGCTCAAAGCAAATTCCAGGCCTTGTTTCCGCACATGGGGATTTGGCTCCCTCCACTTATTCCTGGGAGCTTTTCACATCCAGGGCTTCATGCTCTGTCTCTTGTGGGAGCTTTCCATGTCTCTTTGACGGGGGTGAGCTTTGCTGGCAACACTTTATTCCTTGGAGACAACTCTTGGAGCACTGGGGAGCCCAACCTGGGCTGGAAGCGAATTCCAGGCCTTGTTTCTGCACATGGGGAGGTTGGAGCTCTGTGATTTGGCTCCCTCCATTTATTCCTGGCAGCTTTTCACATCCAGGACTTCAGGCTCTGTCTCAATTCTCACAAATGTCTCTGCTGTAAAGGAAGATCTCACCTTTTGCTGCTGCTTGTGGTAAAAAACCTGCTTGTGATCTGCAGAGTTCCCTGCTGGGCCTGCCTGGAACCGTCTCCCATTTCCCATTTTGCTGGGAAATGCTGCCCAAATTCATCTTCCCCTCACAAAACCCTGTTTTGGCCACAGCCTTGTGCCAAGGGCAGAGATTGTTCCTCGTGAAAGGAAAAGGGAGTGGGAGAAGAAAGGAGGAACTCCAGCTCCTTACTATGCAAGGCAGCTCCGGTACAACCTCCTTCCCCACATCCTTTAAAAAAAAAGGAGCAAGAAATTCAAACAGACAAAGAGAACTGCCATCTTCAGCCTCTGTTTTGATAATATTCCAGTGACGTTGGAGGATTGCTTTGGAAACCTTCTCTTCTAACAAAATCCACATTCTCAGCGTGTCCTTCCTGGCATTCACTTCCATTTCATCTAGCCAACTGAAAATGAGCTGGATTTTTAATTAGCTTCAGCTGACATAGCACCCAGTGAGTCAGGGGAGGCTGGGATGACTTGCAACCAGGAGCTAGCATGTTATTAATTATTAGGACAGGGTAATTAATAAATTGTGCAGCTCCCTGGCAGGGCACTGCAGCCCCTGTGTCTGAGGCCATTCCAAATGATGAAACCATGACCAAACCAGCTGCTGGGGAAGAGAAATTTATTCCTCCAAAACATTCCCAACGCCTGTAAAGCTCGATGGAAAATCTGGAGGATTATTATTATTATTATTATTAAGATTTCAGGAAGGGAAGTGGATGAACTTTTGCTCCCCTGCCATGGGTGATGTTCATCAGTGGGCCTGTTCTTCCTCCAGCACGAGAGGAAAAGTGAGCTGGGAGCAATAAAAGCAATCTGGAATGTGGATCCATATCATTCTGGCAGCCAGCAGTGGAAATTCCAGCGTAATTCAGCGCTCAGTGACCAAAGCCTGTTAGCAGGACAGAGCAGCTAAATGCAATTAATGCTTTCCCCTGCATCCCTGGCGTGGCTGAGGGATAAACTTGCAGCCTGGCTGCTCCAGCAGTGTGGAAAAATTCGGGATAAATGCAGATGGGTGAGATGTGAGAGGCCTCCAGCAGGTGCCAAAGCCATGATTTCAGTGTTTACAGCACCTGCTAAAGGAAAAAATATTGATGTTTCCTGCAGCTTAAAGGAGGGAGCAGAGAGCTGTGAACTCTGAGCACAGACAGGACAACCCTTTATTCCTTTTTCTTCCTCGTTTCTTTTTTAGCTGTGTGAAATGCTTAACTCCTGCTTCAGCTCCCCCCTGGGAACCCACAGATGGTCCCAAACAGGATGAGGATCTGGATTAACAGCACTGAAGCCTTTGGAGTTGCTCAGATGAAAGCCCTGCCTGTTTCAGGGGTTTGTTTTTTGCTGCAAGGGCAGGAAAAACTGGTCCCTATCCCAGCAATTCCTGCATGTAAATAATGCACCTTTTTTGAAATTCAGGCTGGGGGATATTAAGAGATGAAAGTGCACAGAAGTGAGAGGAGGAAACCTCCAGTGCTCAGAGGACTTTGGATATTCAGATAGGAGATGTTTGCAGAGGTGAAGGGGTCACCTCTGAGCTGCCTGCAAAGAGAAGTTCAGCAGTTCAGAAATGCTTTCAGGAGGTTGCATCCCACCCAAAAGAAATGAAATATTAAAATTGAAGCTGGAGGCAGCAGCTGGTAGAGTATTATCAGTGTGTCTTTGGGTGCCCGTTGTGCTGGAGGAAAAATCCACAAAGCTTCACCAAACTGGGATTTATTTGGGGTTGCTGGTGCTCACATTCCTCCTTTGGCTGCTCAGAAAGGTGGGAGAAATCTGATGCAGAAGGGCAGCTGTGAACATCCCATTTGTGGAAGGAGAATCCCCAGTCCTGCTGCACCTTTGTGGATTTGCTGGCTGAGCTGAGCAGGGGAAATAACCAGATTTACTTGAGACTCTGCTCCTCTTTTCCTCTCCAGTCTGGTTTCCAGTGGAGAAATCCAGTGCTGTGGTGCTGCAGCTCAGTTCCTGATTATCCAGATGGAGCTGGGATGCACTGAGGGATCTGCTGCACCCAAGCCCGTAGCCAAAAAAAAGAGGATGTTTTCCATGTTCTCTCCTGTTGTCCCTCTCAACTCTTGTTTCCACTGGCTGTTTTTTTCTGTCTGCTGAGGAAGGAGGGGGAGAAAAGGGTGGAGAGAGGGAGGGAGGGGCCAGCACAACCCAAACATCTCTGGAGAAACTTTGCTCTTAAAAATCAGCTCCTGCTCTCAGACAAATTGCTGAGGCACAAGCCAAGGTCTGCTGCAGGAAACTATTTCATTTCTGTCTGCTCCTCTCTGCTTGGGGGTGATAAATAAAGCTTTTTTTTTCCTCCCCACTGTTAATTGTAACCACATGTGAACTCCAAATGGAAGGATTAGGAAGGGAGAAATCACTTTGGTTCTGTTTCCCAGGCCTCCCCCTGCAGCTTGGTTACATTTTTCTCTGCCTCCCTGTGCATTTTCGTGGAACATTTCTGAGAGCCCAGAAGCCTGTCTGCTCCAGCAGGAGTCTGGAAGGTATTTGTGAGTCAGCAATTCGAACTTTATTGACTCTTGTAGCAAATTAAAATCCAATAAAAACCGCTGGGTTCAGTGCTCGGGAGTGGGGATGGGAAGGAGAAGGAAATTCTGAGTCATTCCTCTGGTTTCTCTGCCTCCTTTTGTGGTTTTTCACTCTTTCAGATGTTTCACTTCTTCCCTGTAGTAATTTTCACTGGATTTTCTGTCTGGGGGCCTGGAGTTTGGGTTGAAATGGGCTGATTTGGACGATCCTCTGTCTTTTTCCCCCCTCACCCAAGGACACAAAGCAGAGGGTAAAGCGACGAATATTTTTCACTTCATTTTGTGCACTTAGGGAAGCTCACACGCCACAAAGCAGAGGACAGAGGGATGATCAGTTAGATTTGACTTCGTTTTGTCCACCTCAGGAAGCTCCCATGGCATTTTGGATGCTCTGTGTGAGGTGATTGCAGGGCAGAAACTGAGAACCCACTACTTTTAGGAGAAATCCCCCCAAACACTCTCCTCCCCATCCCTTCTTTTCACCTCCACACTCCTCTGGGAGCAGCCCCGAGGTGTGCTTAGCCAGGGGGAGGCTGTTTTTTGCTGGATTATTGCTGAACTGCCCCTTCTGTTGCCCCCAGGAGGCAGCACAGAAGCTGAAGCCCAGCGCTCCCATCAAGTTCCACATCTCCAGCCGGACGGACACCGGCGTCCACGCGCTGGCCAACACCGCCCACCTGGACATCCAGAGGGCTCCAGGAAAGGCACCTTTCACTGGCCAGCAGCTTGTCCAGGGGCTGAACCACCACCTCAGGCCTGAGCCCATCCGGTGAGTCCGTGGAGGGGCAAAAATCCTTTCTTTTGGCTTTTTTTTTTTTTTGGATCAGAAACGATCCCGCGCCTTCGTGCACAAGGTGTATTTTCTCCTGTTTTCTGCTGGCAAATCACCCCCTTGATTTTATGTGTTTCTGCTGCTGGCCTGGCACTTTAAAATCAGCTTTTGTTGCTGTGGGATTGTGTGCTGGCAGCCCTAAAAAAGAGGAGTTGTGGCAGTTTGGTGTCACCACGCAAAGGGCTGGATCCCCCGGGCTGTCAGCTCTCAGTTATTGCTCCTTGGGGAATTTACTCTGCATCAAACCCAGGAAATGATCATGGATTCAGCAGTTCCTGCCTCAGTTACAGAAATAATCACCACTCCTTGGGAGGGTTTCAAAAGATGGGTGGAATTTCACGTTCTTTGCTTTTCTTCCCAAGGTCTCTGTCATCTGTCACTTCCCACAGGTGCATTTGTGTGGTTCAAGTGTAGATTGAGGGGAAAAAAAATGGGGATTTTTGGGCTGAAAGCCAGATCTGGGCTGTTCGGCACGACTGGGAAGTCCACTCCCTGCTTTATTTCCTAATCTCTCCTTTGTGAGACAAGGCCTGGCCCAAAAGCTGAGTGGGCAAGGCCTGGGATTTGGAGCCTGACATCGGCCTTGCATCTCCTCTTGGCTTTGCCAGTGAGGATTCCACTTCTCCAGAGCCTGGGGAGCCCCAGATCCACCCCTGAACCTGCAGGGGCTCCAGCATTTCGGGGTCTGAGGGAGGGAGGGGTGGAGGGAGGTGTTGTTCTGTCCCAGGAATGAGAAATTGAAGGGGGAGTGCCCTGAAAATTGTGGGAAGTAACGTAATCACACCAATGTGGCTACATACGTTCTCCTTTATTCCAGGCAAAATGGCAGATCATATACAGTTCAGCATAGTTTACATTTCCAGCCATCCCCTCACTGGTGTGCAGCACACAGGAATGTAAATAAACATCGTTTATTCTATACTTGAGGTGGCTAAAGCGTTCAGGCTAACATTTTGCACCCATTACTAAATAGGTGTGCTGCTTTCTCCCTGGGCATACCTTAATTTCTAACAGCGCCACAGGCTGCAGGCCTCAACACAGGCCTGCACCTGAGTCAGGCTGGGCTGACCAGGCCAATTCAGCAGCAGGTCGTGCCCCTGCTCTCTGAGAAATTCCTCCACAAGAAATTCCCTGCCCAGCTCGCCTCAGACCTTCTCCTGACCCCGTAAGAATCAGGGGTGGGCTGCTGGGCCAGCCCTGGGTGGTGCAAGCAGCAGGATCGGGTGCAGGGACTCTGCTGTGTCATGTCCAGAGGGCACAAGTGGCTGCAGGGGACAAATTCCTGGTGGCCAGGAGCCTGGTGGGGCTGGCCTGGAATTCCTGCTCAGGGGGGGATGTTGTGACTGATCCCAGTCAGGAATTGCTGGGCTGCCTGCAGCTCTGCTGGCCTCGGGATGGGTTTTCTGGAGTGTCAGTCACTCAGCTTTGCATTTATTCAGCTGAATTATTATTATATAAATAATATATAATATACTGTATATTATAATAATATAATACAATATAATGTAATATGATACAATAGAATATACAATATAATGTAATGTAATATAATGTAACATAACATAACATTAATATAATACATTATTTATATAATGCAGCTGATTATTGAGCTTCCACAGTTGTGCAGGAGCTGCAGCAGCTGCATTCCCTCAGCTGCAGGCAGGCAGCAGAGGAGCCACGAGAGGCTGGAGGGGGAGAGGAAGTGAAATCCCTGGAATGTGAGCTCAGGAAGGCGCTGTGAGAGCCTCAGATGTGCAGGCGCAGAGTTCCTGTTGTTATCTCCTTCGAGCTGACCTCTCTCCACGCTGCCTGCAGTTCCTCTGGCAGTCCCCAGACACTTCTGGGCACGTCGTGAGGCCACCCTGGCTTTTCCCTTTGGTCCTGGCAATCTCCTGGCTGTCCTTGCTGGCTCAGGAGGGTGAATCTGCAGGGCTGGTTGGGTCTAAAAGCAAAGTGGGTAACTGACAGAAAAGCAAACTCGGGTTGATTTCCCTGCTTCTCCAGCAGAGCCCAGGGACAGGGCAGGTCCTGTGTCCCAGTCCTGAGGTGGGATGTGAGCAGGATAACTCAGGACTGACAGTTTGGCACTTCCAAATCCAGTTTCTCTTCAAGCAGCAGCTCAATTCCTCTGCAGTGAGAGGCCACAGGGCAGATCTCCCTCTCTCAGGCTGTGAGTTCCTGTCCCTTGACAGCTTTCACCTTCACGGGTGGAAAGACTCCAAAGCAGCTGCTGTGGGGTGGGGCTGGAGGCATTTTCCACCATTAAAACAAAAAGAAATCTTGAAATAGAATGAGTGCAGGGTTTTTTTGGTTGCTCAGACTGAAAACCAGGTCAGGACCTGGAAGTCCAAGCCCTTTTCTGGGTGTTGCAGCAGTCACAGAGGACATGGAGCTGGGTCAGGGCTCAGATTTCCTTCCTTAAAAGCACTTTGGGAGCTGATTTTACAGCCAGAGGGTACCACTGCAGTGATCAGTTTGTTGTGTCACCAACCAGTGAACCTCAGTCCTTCTTCCCTGAATTTGGGCCTGGAATTAAGTTGTATTTGCAAGTTCTAATGGAATAAGCTGTCCCAGAGAGCTAAAAGTGCTGCTGGGTGGTCAAACAGACCCCTCATCACATCTGGGTCANACCCTGAGTGTGAGCTCAGAGCTGCACCCTGGGCAGCACAGAGCCTCAAACACATCAGAGAGAAAACTTAAAGCATCAATACCTGCACTGACCAAACCAGACTTGAGCCAGAGAACATCTCCAAAACGAGCCAGGAGTGGGGGATCTGAGGTGGGGAAAGTTCTGTTTCACTCCGAGGTCTGCCAGGTACCTTTAGAGGGGTGATAACTTCTGATTTAACTGAGCAGAGCTGCACTCTGAGCCTGAATCCATCAGCTTTTCCTTCTCCCCTGGGCTGAACCTCCCAAAAATGGTTTCATCTGCTTCCCATTAGGGTGACAGGCCTGAGCCTGCACATGCTCATCCCTCCCTGTGGAAAAACCCCTGTGCCAGGAGGAGGAATTCTCTGCTCGCACTGAAAACTCCGACCTTTGATGTGGCTGCAAGCAGGGGCTGAAGGAGGGAGGATCTTTGTGACAGCACATTGCTGTGGATGCAGCTTGGAAGGGAAAGAATTCCAGGCTGGCTGAGTGAAAAACCCTCTTTGTGGCCTGGTGGTCACTGCTCTGCCTCTTGAAACTTCAGAAAAGGATCCCGTGCCCCCCCAAAAATCAGGGAATATTTCGGAGTTGGAGGCGTTTTAGGAGGACTCTGCTGTCCTTGGCAGTGTAGGAGTGTCACACCTCCTGTTCCTGCTTTTGTAAGCACACAGTAAAAGTTTTCTGAGCGACAAGGCAGAGCTGGGATTCCTCCCACCTCCTGCAAATTGGCTTTTAGATGCTCTTGTCAGTGGAGAGAGCAGGATGATTTTTTTTGTGTGTGTCATACATTGCCATGGCTAGTTAAATGTCTTTGGGTTTTTTTTTTTTTTTTTTCACCCCCTCTGATCTCAAAACTCTGTTGGAAAGGTAAAAAAAAAAGCCACAGTTCTTTATTTACCATCATTCACCCATTTTTACAAATGAGATCTCAGCAAGGCCTGAAGTGCAGCTGCTGGAGAAAATTCTGGAAGAGCATTCCTGGCTAAAAGGAAAATCTGCCTGCACTGAGGAATTACGTGAGCAGAAATAATCTGCTCTGAAAGAATCCTTCTGAAAGGACGGTTATTTAATCAAAACCACACAAGTGTTAACAGAAGCAGCTCAAGACACACTGTGTGCCTGTGGAGGCATGCAGACAGAGGGAAATAAATGGAATCATTTTTATTCCTGTGTTTAGAGGAGGTCCTGGCTTCAAACCCCACTGCAGGCCTGGAGGTTGGAGTTTGCATTTCTCCTGATGGTTTATAGCAGTGGAGCAATTCCCTGGGCTTGTTTTTGCAAATCTCTGTGGCTCAGCTTTCATTTCTCCCTCTGTGGTCTGAGTCAGGGGAGGGCTGAGAGCCAGAGGCACTTGAGCAGGCAAAACCCCCCTGAGCACCAACCTCCTTTAAAGTAAATAAAGACATTTGTGGTCCCAGATCTGTCCTGGGACTTTTGGCTGCCCTGGCTCCTTTTCTCCTCACTAAATTCCAAAGGCAGGAAGGCAAAACAGCAGGAGAAAAACCTCCCTTCTAAGGAGAGGTCTCTGAAGCAGCACCTGCAGGGGCTGTGGCTCTGTGCAGGGACTCCCTGCTGGATTTCTCCTGCAGGATGGAGAGCACCAGAACTTTGGGGTGAGGGACAGCCACGCCCAGTGCTTGGGGACACTCTGGGAGAGGTGCAGGAGCTCAGGGAAGCTCCATTTCCTTCCCTTGACAGGGAGAACTTTGCCCGGCAGCCTCTGTGCCCTCCTTTCTGGCTGCCAGGCTGTGCCTGGTGGTGATTTTTGGTTTGGAAAAACAGGGAGATGTCTCCCTGCTGCCTGCAGGAGGAAAGAGGGACGCTCAGCTGCCTGGGAAGCTCCTTGGATGGCTTGGGAGATGAGTGGACGTGTGCAGGGAATGGCTTTTGGGGCTCTCCCTGCGGGATGAGAGGGGTCCCTGCTGGATTCACTCACACCCCACCTCACTGGTCTGGGATTCACCTGCACAAAGTCCTGGAGGTCCTGAGGGGAGGTGACAGGGAGGTGACCTCTGAACCATCTCCCTCTGCTCTAGGAGCTCCCTTTGGGGTGAGCTGGGAATGTTCTTGGGGAATTCTTCCCTCCCAGTGATTGCCCCAAGGTCACCCTCAGCAGAGATGGTTCCTCAGGGGCTGTGGTGACACTGATCCCTTGGGAAGGCTGAG
>VYXD01012077.1:638-25412 GCA_013397195.1 Hylia prasina | reverse complement strand
TCCTAATATAAACATAAACAATCCTAATATAAACAATCTTAATATTAATATAAACAATCTTAATGTAGACATAAACAATCTTAATAAAAAACAATCCTAATATTAACAAAACAATCTTAATGTAAATATGAACAATCCTAATATAAACATAAACAATCTTAATGTAAACAATCCTAATATAAACATAAACAATCCTAATGTAAACAATCCTAATATAAACATAAACAATCCTAATATAAACAATCTTAATATAAATATATACAATCTTAATATAAACAATTCAAATATAAACATAAACAATCTAAACATAAACAATCTTAATGTAAACATAAACAATCCTAATATAAACAATTTTAATATAAACTTAAACAATCTTAATATAATCTAAATATAAACATAAACAATCTTAATATAAATATAAATAATCCTAATATAAGCAATGTTAATATAAACATAAACAGTCTTAATATAAACAATCTTAATATGAATGTAAACAATCCTAATATAAACATAAATAATCCAAATAGAAACCATCCTAATATAAACAGAAACAGTCTTAATATAAACATAAACAATCTAAATATAAACACTCTTACTATAAACATAAACAATCTATATATAAACAACATTAATTTAAACATAAACAATCTACATATAAACAATCTAGATATAAACTGTTGAAATATAAATATAAACAATCAATGTGAACATAAACAATCTTAAAGTAAACATCTAAACATAAACATAAACAGCAGTTCTCTGCACACAGACTACAGGTGCACGCAGCCTGGGAGGATGTTTTAAAAAATTGTCACTGCCTGATTGATGGATTGCAATGCACTTTTCTGTCAGGGGAGATGAGTCCATGGAGAATGACTTCTATGATATGTCCATGGCCTCTTATTTTTCTCCTCTTCATTTCACAACTCTTATTGTTCTTACTGTGATCTAGAGGATGAGATTTTGAATTAACATTTAACACTCAGTGGCAAACTATTTTTTCTTTAATTTCCCGATTATAGCTTACTGGCACAAGACTTGGAGCTGTGATATAAAACATCTCTATCTTTGGTATTTCTGTCATTGTCTCTTTTATATATGTATGTACTGGTTTGAAAGCAAAACCAGTGAGAGACTCCAAGTCAGAAATACAATTTAATAAGAGCAAAAGAAAAGCAGTAAAATAAAGTAAAATAAAGTAAATTCAATAGTATAAAAATACCACTGACAGAGTCAGAATACAACCTGACACCCTGTTAGTTAGGGTGTTAGTAGCAGTCCAGATGAAATGGTCTTGTTGAAGCAGTGATCTCGTAGAAAGTTCTGGTAGCTCTTGTCCTCCATGAATCCACTGGGGGAAAAAGCTGACTCTGCTGTCCTAAACCCAGGATTATATGCAGGTGGGAATGCTCGGCTCCTCCCCCTGGGTGGAGCATCTCACAATGGGCTGATATCATTCAATGAGTCATGTAATGGGTTCTTGATGGCCCATTAAACAGAAACGGCTTCCGGAGGGAGTTATCTATGAGTCATAGGGCAAGGCATTGATGGGCCATTAGCAGAAGATAAGGGAAACACTGCCCCACCTGGTTCCAGCACCTCAGATGGTGATAGAATACATACTTTGGGCGCATCTTACATTTTTAACCTAAGATAATGTATAACTGCTGATCTTTTCCATAGTCGCTGTGCTTCAGGTCACAGGAATGCTGTAAGTGCATAGATGATGTAAGTTCCATCGACAACCAGGATGAAAAGGGACTTGCAGGAGTTAGGGAAGGCAAGTCAGTACCACTCCTGATCTTCAGAACTTAAAGGCTCTGTGCCTGTGATGTGGCCTTGTTAGTCACAGCGACATCCAATAAATTAAGCTCTTTGACCTACCACGATGACAACACGGTATAAGCACAGTTACACAAATGGCCCCATAATTACAATATTTTACATATATAAAACCAAACTCGTTTATACAAACTTGATAATAACAACTGTCAATCAGTTGGGGGAGGGGGAGCATCCACTTTATTTTTGATAAAGAGAACATTAAAACTCAAAAAGTTCACAAGAGAATTACAAGACACAAGTCAAACTCAGTCAGCAAACATAGAGAAAATGTATAAATCTTGGGGAATGCAGATGCACATTCCCTTCTTTCCCAGTCATATAACCTCAAAGAATAGGACAATTCATAAACTCCTCAGAAGCAAGAAGGAGGAGGGAAAAGCTAGCAAAAATATGTCTAGTGAGATGAGCACAGAGATTTCTGTGGGAGGAAACAGCACTTGAAAGTGAAAATAATGCAGAAGAAATACAGATCATATGGCATCATACATTGTCATTTTCTAGCTCGTTTGTAGCTAGCTATAATATTTCCTGTGAGCATCATTTCTCATGTTTAGGTATTTCTTATGAGGGAAAGCTGTTGTATTTGGCTGATTAGAGGTTAAATGCTGACATGTTAAAAACAGTTGGAAACAACATTTATTTTTTTTTAGTTCTGTGACTTCATCCTGCAAATACTTCTGCTTTTGGATATGAAAGAAGGGCATCTTTTCCTTTGGTACCTGAAGCAGATTGAGAGCAAGTCCCTGTTGATTTCTTAGAAGCAAAAGCAAAAGTGTTCAGAGTAACTGACCTCTCAATGAAACTGCCAGACATTAATGCACTGGCAGACAGGCTTCCAAGACACATTGATGGAGTGACAGGTTGTTAGAAAGTATTGTCTAGACGCCTTGCTTGAATGGTGCTGTTTTTAAGATTCCAGAAAGCTTTTTTCCTCCTTCTTCAAGTGGTGGGTGGCTTTGGTGATATGAGATCTGGACAGAATCAGGGGATTATGGAATTATAGAATCAGATTGTGTTGGAAGGGACCTTTAATGGTCATCTAGATCCTGCACTGAGCAGGGACGTCTTCAACTAGGTTCTTCAGAGCTTCTTTCAGCCTGACCTTGAATATTTCCAGGGATGGGGCATCCACAGCTTCTCTGAGCAATCTGTTCCAGCGTTTTACTACCCTCAGTGTAAGAAACCTTTTCCTTGTATCTAGTCTTAATCTACCCTCTTTTAGTTTAAAATCATTATGCCTTGTCTTATAGCTACAGAGCTTACTAAAAAGTTTGTCCTCATCTTTCTTGTAAGGCCCTTTAAAGTATTGAAAGGTTGCTGTGAGGTCTCCCCAGAGGTTTTTCTTCTGGGGAAGAAAGTCTGAACAGCCCAAATTCTCTCAGCCTGTCCTCATAGGAAACATATTCTAGTCTTGTGATTGTTTTTGTGGCCCTCCTCTGGATCTTCTCCAATGTGTCCATGTCTTTCCTGTCTGAGCGCTCCAGAGCTGGATGCAGTACTCCAGCTGGGGTTTCACAAGAGTGGATCTGGACTTATGGGTGCTCTGTGTTAAAAAAATATATTTTCAGGTTTTCACCAAGCAGTCATTTGCACCTGAATTCATCACACCTTTTACAGGTTCCCTAGTGAAAGCAATAGAAGAGATTAGGCAATATTATCTATGTTTCCACTTGTGCATGCAGTCTGTGGTGCACCTTACTGTGCACAGGATCTTCTTGCATATCTGAGCCACATCAGCTAGTGAAGCTGTCTCATTTATGGAACCCTCTGACTCTTCAAATGGAGATGATGTTGAGTTTTCTCAAGTGATTTATTCTTCTAAATAGTGAGTATTTCAGAAATACTTAGAATAGAGTTGAGACAGGTGGGTCCTTTTAAGGATTCAGTCTTGATTTTCTGTATTTCTCCTGTACTGAAGGAATCAGGTTGAGAGTGTATCTAATTATTCACGTGAGACTGACTGTGAAGGGTGTTTTCAGGCAAGCCATATAAATTAATAAACATAAATGTGTTTATTAAGAATGTGCAGATTTACACCTCCCTTCACATCTTGGAAAATATTTCACTGTCACAAAGATAAATTGCCTTCTGAGTAGAAGGAAATAAATTCTAGTTTACATCTGTATTCTTTAAAACTTTCTCAAAACCCTTCAGCTCCTATTTCAGCAACAGCCTTTTGGATAAAATTGGAACTTAAATTAGCCACTGTTGTTAAACAAACAAACAAACAAAATTCTATAAATACATTGGCAACAAAAGGAGGGCTAAGGGGTAGCTCAATCCTCTGCTGGATGCAGAGGGTAGCATAGCATCTGGGGATAAGGAAAAGGCTGAGGTACTTAATGACTCCTTTGTTTCAGTCTTTAATACCAAAACCAGTTGTTCTCAGATTTCCCAGCTCCCAGAGCTGGAAGATAGTGATGAGGAATGAAACCTGCAAAATCCAGGAAGAAAGGATTATGTCTCTTATGCCAATTAGACTCCCACAAGTGTATGGGTCCAGATGGGATGCGAGAGTAATGAGGGAGCTGGCAAAAGAACTTGCCATGCTCTTTTCAATCATTTACCAACAATCCTGCTTAACAGCAGGAGTGCCAGCTGACTGGAAATTAGCAAATGTAGTGTCCTTCTGTAAGAGGGGTCGGAAGGATGAGCAGGGGAACTACAGGGCTGTCAGCCTGATCTCAGTACCGAGGAAGGTCATGGAGTAGGTCATCCTGAGTGCCATCACAGCACGTGCAGGACAACGAGGGAATTAGGCCCAGTCAGCACTGGTTTACAAAAGGCAGGGCCTGTTGACTAACCTGGTCTCCTTCTATGATGGGGCAACCCACTGAGCAGATGAGGGAAAGACTGCAGATGTTGCCTATCTAGAGTTTGGTAAAGTGTTTGACACCACATCCCACAGAATTCTCCCGGAGAAACTGGCTGCTTGTGGTCTCGGGGTCACCAGTTATGGTTGCGGTGAAACAAGACTCATGGACTCCATATCAGAAGGCTTAACAAAATTTATTAAAGTTGAGTCCATTCTTTCTGAGCTTGGCTATTTCTGCCCAGGTGAAGAGCAAGCTGCTGCTTCCTCCCTGCTCCCCTGCTGAATCCTTCTCCCCCAATCCTTCCCATACCAGGGAGATAACAAAACTTCACCCATTGGTTAGGAAAGAGAAACAAATCCTCATCTCCTGGAAGACAGAGATAGAACAGGCACTGGAGAGAATTGTTTACAGAACTTTGCGCTGTAAATTCTGCTTTCTCATGAGAATACTTTTCAGCAGGGAAATTCATAATATGTTCATACAACAGCTGCTCATGTCATGGATGGGTGTAGTCTTTGCTTGGTGACAAACTGGCTGGCAAGGCCCAGAGAATGGTGTGAATGGAACCAAGCACAGCTGGCTGCCAGCCACCATTGGGGTTCCCCGGGGCTCAGTGTTGGGGTCAGTCCTGCTTAATATTTATATGAATGATTTGGCTGAGGGGATTGAGCTCACCCTCAGTCAGTTCACAGATGACACCTAGTTAGGTGGAAGTATTGATCTACTGGAGGGTAGGAAAGTCCTGCAGGGAGATCTTCAGTGGGCTGGATTGGTGGGCTGAGTTACACCACATTCAGTGAGGGAGTTTCAGGGTCCCGCACTCATGTCACAACCCCCAAGTGGCACCACAGGCTGGGGGAAGAGTGGCTTGAGAGCTGCTCAACAGGAAGCAACTTCAGGGCACTGGCTGACAGCTGGCTGGATACAAGCCAACAGTGTGTCCAGGTGACCAAGAAGGTCAATGGCATCCTGGCTCGTGTCAGCAATAGTGTGACCAGCAGGAGCAGGGCAATGATTGTCCCCCTGTACTCAGCACACACTCCAGTCCTGGGTTCAGTTTTGTGCCCTTCACTACAAGAAAGACATTGAGGTGCTGGAGTGTATCCAGAGAAGGGCAACAGAGCTGGGGGAGGGTCTGGAGCACAAGTTTTAAAAGGAGTGGCTGAAAGGTGGTGCTGTTTAATCTGAAGAGGAGGAGGCTTGGGGGGACCTTACTGATCTCAGATGTGATGCTACATCTTTTTTAATTCACCACAACCATGGCCCCAGTGTACTTGTACATCCAAAAGGCCAGACATGCCTAGAATTGCTCTAACACCATATAGTGTGTCAAGCACACAAATAAATTGAGGCTGGAGAAAAGGATTTGAATGGTTTTTGGGAAAATATGAAGCACGCATTGCTCAGAATTTTACAGTTAAATTGAAACCACCTAAACTTTCTCAGCTTGTCATTGTTTATTTATCCCCTCTTCAGGCATCCCTTCTGTCCCCTTTCCACCTTGCATTTTGTAGTAATTAGTAAAATATGTAGAATGTAGAAAGATATTTATTTTAAACTGAAAAATTAAAAGCCTAGGCATTCCCTGCATTTTTATCCAAAATCTTTCAGTGGATGACACATTTTTGGATCCCGTTTGATTCTGGTGTCAAACTGCTGGCAGTAAAAATATATTTACTCTTGTTGTGCCTAATCATATATGCTAGCAATGTCTGGGAAGATATTGGCAATGTAGGTGAGACATCTGAAGGGCAGATGATCAAAAAATTTAAATTGCTCCTCAAGAGGGGGAGTGTCTGGAAAAGAAGTTAGCCATATTAAAAATGGTTAAGTGCTAAACACAAACACATTTTGTTCCAGACAGATATGTATTTTGGCACAGTATGACACCAAAATACATATCTGTATGGCTTCCCAGAGCCTGGGAAGAGAATTGCATCAGTGGACAGAGTGCAGCACAATGCAAGAGTGAGGCCATTGGTGTGCAGGAATGTGGTTTTAGTAGCTGATTTTTAAAATGAAAGCTGATGAAATCCACTTTTTCTCCTCACTTGTCCTCTGGTGTTGGCCATGTTGTTTTAGAAGGAGAATTAGGCTAAGCAATAATTTTGTTCGTCCTTTTTGCCATCAAAGGATGAGGCAGCCTTTCCAAGCCCAGTTCCAGCACCAGTGACCCTGACCCTCAGGCACTCCGGCCATCTGCCACATTGGACCAGTATCATGGAGAACCTCTCATCAGTGACCAAATCAATCCAGTGACAAAAATATTTTAATCTGGACTACTATTTGGAAACAAAAATTATGGAAAATGTTGTTTGATATGTCACTTGAACCTGATTACATTTTGATAATGTCGTTTTCTATCTTTCCATTTACATATCCAGCTTTAAAATGTCCTCATAACAACGTAGGTTTTCAGATGCTATAAAACTGTGAGAATGATCAATATATCAGAAAATAGGGCTGTCATTCAGAGAGATCTAGACTGGATGAAGAAATGGACTGATGGAGACCTCATGAGGATGCCAAAATTGGGACAAAAGTAACGTCATGTAGCAGGAGACTTTGGGAGCTGACTGGTTGGAGCTCAGTTTTGCAGAGAAGGCCCTGAGAGATCCTGGTGGATGGTAAATTGAGTGGTATGACCTTCTGGTGATGAAGACTAATCACATGCTGGGTAACATTTACAATACTACACCAGCTGAAGAAAATCAACACAGCACTTGTAAGGTCACTCCTGGAGTACAATGTTCAGTTTTGGGGTGTCCATCAATAATTTAACATAATCATAGAATCATAAAATTTTAGAATGATTTGGGGTGGAAGGAACAGGAAAGATAATCTAGTTCCAACTGCCCTGCTATGGGCAGGGATGTCTTCTATTAGATCAGGTTACCAGAGCCTCATCCAGTCTGGCTTGAAGACTACCAGGGATGGGGCATCCATAACTTCCCTGGGCAACCTGTTCCAGTGCCTCACCACTGTCAAAGCAAAGAATTTCTTCCTACCATCTAATCTAAACATGTTCTCCATTTGAAGCCATTACCCCATGCCTATCCCTACAATTCCTTACCAAGACTCTCTCTCCACCTTCCCTGTAGGACCTTTCAGACAGTGGAAGGTTGCTCTGAGATCTCTACACAACCCTCTCATATCCAGCCTGAGCAGCCCAACTTTTTCAGCCTGTCTTCACAGAGGAAGTGCTCCTGTCCTCTTATTAACTTCATGGCCCTCCTCTGGACTTGCTTCAACAATTCCATGTCCTTCTTATGTTGGGGGCACCAGAATTGCATGCAATGTTAGATTAAGTGTGTTCCAGGAAAAGGAGAAAATATGCAAAAATAGTATTCTAAAGCATAAATCTGACCACTGTAGGGTGGTTTCTAAGTCAGATATTCAGGTAGCACCACATTTAGAGCTCACAAACAGCACAGCATCCTGTGGTTGCTGGGAAGCAGAGTTCAGGCAACAGGTTGATTTGGCAGGTATTTTGAATGAGCTTCATATAACACAAGGCATATATGGAGAAGGGCTACAGTGTAATGTTGCTTTCTTCTGTAGGAGGACAGTGGTGTATGTAATATCTCTAATATCTTTGAGCCATTTAAGCTTACACACTGTCATCTTCCATACATATCAGAGACAAATCATCTCTTTAATGATCTTGCATTTCTGCATGTATTTTGAAAAAGCAAAATAGTCCCCTTGCCTCCTAAACCTTCAAAAACAGAAGCAAAACAACAGAGCAGACATTTTGAAAATTTCTGTTTTCTGACTTCTTTTTGAAGGCACATTTTAGCAACGTAATTTCATGCTTCCTTTTAAAAATATAGGACTGTTTTTAGCCAAAATATATTATCATGTCACAATGTGTCAGTTGTCATTAAACTACAGGATACAAAATAAATAAGTAGCACTTTACCTGGAAAATAAGTTCTTGGACATTGGAAGACTCATTCCCCTTCTTTGCCTCATTTGAAGGGTTTAGAGAGTAAAAATAAGTATTACGAGTTATTGTTTATTTCTAGTCTTATCTGCCCAGCTATATTTTTTGTGGAAGGGCTTGATTTTGTTCTGCATGAAGTCTAAAAATTCAGTTTGTTCTGAAACTTTGGTCACTAACCCAAAACAATGTTGCGCTGCTGGTCCACTTTAGAGCTCAGTGTCTCAGGGGCAATGCCTTGATACTTTCTTCCTTCATGTGGGGTCAATGCAAAAAGAGGTAGTATCTGTTGTTTCAGAATCTACAGAGAAGTTGTCTGAGAGAGAAATAAATACTTGATGCACAGTCATAAACCGTGCAGAAGAGCTCCTTTTATTTTTTTTTTTTGCATTACTGTGAGATACCTTGCTTACTTCTCTACTTCCCTTTCCACCTAATTCCCCAAAGTAAATGCATTACAACTGATCATCATTTTAAAGTAATACTGTGTTTCTCTCCCATTCCTGAAAACATCTGTTTTTCCCATCAATTCTTTTACTAGAGAAAATCACATTAAATAAGGTCTGCTCCAAGATCTGCTATCAGGCAAGATAAAAAACAGCTTTCTGGACATCATGAACTATTAAGAATGGTGATGAAAAAAAGGTAATTTTCATGATATTTTTTGTGATGTAAAAATTTCTTTATGTTACAGAAATCAGCAACATAAAGCAGAAACAGCTTAGTGAAAAATTACTGTGTGCCACTGTTGTCTTCGACAACCAGAAAATGAGAATTTTTTCAGTTGGTTTATAATTATAAAAATCAAGCTCAGATCAAACATGACAACTGAAGTAGGTGTTTTAATTACACTTACAGTAATACAGTGCAGTAGAGTATATAACCACTATTCGTGCTGCAGTTTCATGAGACAAGAACATCTGATAATATGACATTATACTAAAAGATAACAGAATTGCTACATCCTGAAGTGATCTTCAAGGAATCATAGTCAACAGGCACTCAGACCACATATCAGTTGTGTGGTATTTAAATATTAGGAGTTTCAAGGCCCAGAGGCTGGTGTAGTTATTGCATCCTATGTGAGTGTTCTCAAATTGTTTGGTTTGGGAATCACGCATTCCCCTACAAGTAGACATATATGGTCAAGTTTGCCATTATTTTCCATGTAAACTCTGAAAAAATTCTTTTCCTGTAAGTGTTAAGAATACAACTTCAGGCCTAAAATTAAACACTGATTTAGAGTAGAATGAAACTGAAGAACAGCTAATAAGGGTTATTCAGAATAGTTAGCTACCATTACACCCACATCAGCATTTCAGGGATATTGCAGAAATCTTTTGGTGAGTGTAATACTTCAGGGCATCTGAGTAGGACAGAGCTACCTAAAAACATATGTCTACAATAGATCCTTAATCCAACATGAGCATTTTAAGACAAATGACTACATGAAATTATTAGTTTTCAGAACATAAGTAGCACATAAGCATTGTTGATCACATCTCAAAGGGCACATTTGATGGAAGTTTAGAGCTCTGTGACATTTCTATCTCTCTTAGATATCCTCATTCTAGAAGGCTTGTCCCTTCAAGTTGAAACTGGACGTACTATCATCTGTTGACACCTGTGAATAAGGGAAAAGCACTTCTCTTCTGTTGCACTGTAGAAGACTGAAATGTGCTGTACTGATGATTTTATTGATTTATCTAACTAGTGCCACAGCTGTGCACGGAGAACTACTGTCCAGTCTCAAGGGCTTTACAGGAAGGGTGATAACTACTGTTACTTATTACTAACATGGTGAAGTTTAATATTGTAATCTGTAAGAAAACAGGTTTTATTTTTCCTCATTCATCTCAAAAATTACTATCAGCAAGTTACAGATTAAGAGGAAGAAAGTTGTTATTTCATTCTGCTTCACCATGACTCCATAGAAGCCAATTAAGCTACCCCTGTTTGCATCACATAAGACAGATAAACTGACACCATGTCAGTGTGGGTCCAATTTTACTGAGAAATAATTCCAGTAAAAGTGGAAATGAAATGCTTCTTTCATGCTCTGTGTCAGGGGGATGATTAAGACAATAAAAAGTGGTTCAGCTTCAGCAACTGCCATGGCTTTGGATTTTGGAGACTTCTTTTGCCCTCTTGTATTCACATCTTCTCATCTTGTGAACCCTCCTGTCCTTACAAATGTTCCACTTCACCACAACAGCTCTTGCATTTCTTGTTGCTGATATCTAACATAGAAAATCATTTTATAGTGCCAGATTTGCTTGGCAGATACATAGACAGTTTTTCAACATATACCCTTTCCTGCCTTCTCCAAGGAAAAACAAAAAAACACCCTGTGTGTTTTCCCAACAAAACCCTCAAAAAATATAAATCTTGAGTGTCTTGTATAAAAATGTACAGACTTCCTCAGCAATGTACAAGAAAAAGGAAAAGACAAAGAGAACAAGATTAATTTGATCCAGTGTGGGCACGCCAGGTGGAAACGCTAATTTCTGCCCTTGCCACAGTGGAAGTACAGAATGGGTAGCAACTGGTCCTCAAGTTTTGTATGTCACCCCATTGTCACCCCACAGCTGTGTCTGGTTATTACTTTGTCTTCTTGTTCAGATGTGTTCAGCTAATACACTGCATGGCAAATGCAGGGTCTTGGTGAAAGTTCCATGCTTACTTCTGTTTGAAAATAATTTTTCTGAGTTTGTTTGTTCTTCCCTTCAGGTTTTTAAATGCTTATGCTTCAAAATACTAGTATACTAATATAGTTTCTACTTTTGTAATTTTGTGTGCTTAAGGTTACCACATGTCTAATTTTTCTTACTCAAACCAGGCAAAGTTTCCCAAATTGATAGTTCTTTACTGCCTTTTCACCCCTTTACCAATGTCCTTGAATGGAGAGAAATTACAGACATCCTCATAAAAGAAAACCAAAGCCCAAGATGCTGTTATGAACTGCTGAAACTAAGTGCTCAGGAATTTCTTTAAAACCACCATTGACCTTGTTGAAGCCTGTTAACAGACATTTTCATACAAATAGATATTTCACTGCCTTCTTTCACAGCAGTATTATTTTAGAGTTTATCGGGACACATCCACTCTCCAGTGACATTCCAATCGTTCAAATGAGTCAGTCATATTTTAAGGAGTACTAGTCATATTTTAAAAACTCCTTTTTTGTTTGTTTGTTTGTTTTTGGTTGGTTGGTTGGTTGGTTGGTTGGTTTTTTTCCCTGAGGATTTGGGGTTTTAGTGTTTGGGGTTTTTTTAACTAAAACAGGTATTTAAATCTTAAAAGTATGGTTTAACGGATACATGCCAAAAGCCTTTAAAATCTAGTAAAAGAGAGGCAGTCATCAGTTTGCTTAGCATCAAGAAGCTCTAGAAGGTGATTTTAGTAGTTAATACCTTGAGAGACAGATCTCTGTCTCAAGAATTTCTGATCTTTGTACTAGCAGATGACAGAGATCAAGGTGTTCATTAGTGTGTGGCTGGCCCAACTCTAGAAATATTTTCTTGGCTGGATAGCCCTGTTCTAGTTAAGATATTTAAGCCCTTAATTCACATGGAGAAGCACCTTATTCATAGTTTCTGATGACACATGGGCTTATGTACACATCTTATACTTTATATTTTACAAGAGAGTCTAAACAAAACAAAACAAAAAATTCTTGTGGCTTTCAGTGAGATAGGTTGTTACCCCTGAGAATATATTTAGAATTAAATAGGATACAAAGAAGTGATTTTAATGCATGTTCTGTCATTGGTTTAAAGTTATCTGTCCGTACATACGTAGTATAAAAAACAACAGCTAATTCTCCAATATACATCTAAGATGAAAAACAGGAGAATGGGAAAACCACCAGATTCTAGTCCTATTTCTGCAGTAGAATAGCTTTCAGTAGATATATTACTACTCATATTTTAACCTGCACTTCTAACAACTTTACTGCACAATTTAGACTTAGGTTTTCTGGGAGGAAAAAGATTTGCAGGTATTCCTCTATGAGATTTTTGCTTCACACAATTTGGGCCAGGGTCACAGAGTCATGCTGCTCAAAGCTGGACTGAAGTTTGCAGGATGAAGGAGTCCTGACAGAGTATGGCATGAAAAACCATCCTTGTAACACAACTGCAGGTAACAGTCTCTTAAACTTGTTTGTTGTGTGTGTAGGTATAACCAAAACCTGATGAAAGTAGGCATGTATCTGCTACTCCCCCAGGAGAAATATTTAATTTAGCTGTGTTTCTTGAGATGTCTGGGCCTGTCTAAACAGGAAAATTTACCAACTTCACTATACAGCTGTAATTCCCTATGGGGATGGAAGGAACAAACATATCCATGAAGACAGTTGTAGTTCTGGCAGTAAATTTCTCTGGGTAGACAAACCCTTCAGGTTCTGTCCATAACTTGAAAATTCAGACCTGATATGCATAAAACATAACTGATGAAGTTGCGACACAGAGACAACACAGCTGCTTAACCTTAGGGAAAAAAGCAAGGAGTCCTGTTTGTTACTTGACAATACATCCCAGCATATAAAACACTATCATCATCATCTCATCTGGTATTGCTTTGTGCCCTCTCAGTTCTCTGTAGATCTCCATTTTATTTGGATTAGACATTGACTATTTGAATCAAACTCAACTAATCTGGGTCGTTACACTCAACTTCCTGAAGTAGCCTGTGCTCTTCCCATCCCTGTGGAGGAAGGGTCAGTAAAGTAGCAGGCTGTGCCAGCAGAGGGTTATCAAGCGTGAGAGGCATTATACTGCGATCCTAAATGTGTGCAACCTGTCCAGTGAAGCAGACCTACAAAAGCACACTCTTGCCTTAGCTAGTGACAGACATTACGCAGGGATGCTTTGCAGACTCATAAAAATGGATCCTACCAATCTTAACTTGCATGAATTTGCATATCCAGAGCTGCCTTCAGAAGCTTCCAAACCCATTTCTCTTTTTGACAGACCATGTAGACACATTATAACTTCTCTTATTTTTCCTCAGATGGTGGAACAAACTACTGCCTGTGCCCAGAAGAGAAGGACCACATTGAGACCACTTACCAACCCATCACCAGCACCAAATACAGTTACTCTTCTAGTTGTAACCAATGAAAAAATAAAAATAATTCACCACCAGTAATGGCAAGACATGAAGCATATTTTAATTTAGCAAATGCACAAACATTGCCATAAAACATCAATAGCTTGAGGTCTTCTTTAGAAATGAGCTGTCAGAAGGGGAAAGGAAAAAAAAAAAAGAGCTGTTAGTATCAAAAGGGCGTTGTCTGACCTGCTGGATTTACAGGCTTTTTTCCATAGTACATAGGTCCTATTTAGGACTGGGAGTCTTTCAAACTGATCAGTATTCTTGCCTTCAGAGAATAAATACACACTTTTTACATTGAGCTGAATATGAATGTGGCTGCAGACAATTTTTCACCTTTTCACTCAAGTGCTTACTCCCTCTTTTCCTCATCCATAAAATATGCAACTAAGCAGACCCCCTTGGAACTAACACTGACAGATATAATTAATTAGCAGCATAATCTTAAATTGTTGTTCTAGTTTTTATATTAATTTTTGTAAGAGGAGATTTAAATCATTAAACTGAACTCTTGGTGCTAAGGACTGTAGAGATGGACCTGATTTGGAAACACAAATCAAACAAATTAAAATCTGTAAAATATTTTTTTCTGGTTTCAGGCTGCATCTCAGCTCAGTTCAAATTTAACTTATTATTTAGTGTTTTAACTATTTTCAGTCTCAATTTAAATTGCTACAGGTGGATTTTAGAGGTTTGTTTTCCGTCCCTGGATACCTCAAATGTTTGCGTCCCATGCTTCAATTTCTCTTTGTGTAAGTCTGTATTACTGCTAACTACTTCAAACTTAAAAGTATCTTAAGAATAAGGGATAGAGAAATCCTAATAAGGAGCAAATATGACGAAAAAAATTGTTATGATAATGACATTTTACAGAGAACTTTAATGATTGTGACAAATTTTCTTTTGTCACAATCTTTTTCTTGATCTGTATTTTCGTTTACACATTTGAAGATAAATTATAAGTTAATTGACAATGTGGTTAGGACACATTGTGGTAATACGAAGTAAGTGTAGGTGCACAACCTCAAGGCTATATTTGAGCTTATTTAAGGGTCAATTGGAAGAGAAAAGAATAGTTACTGGTTTTATCAGTCAGTTTTCAGCATATAACGACATTAAAATTTCGTGGCTTCCTTATGAGTTTCCTTCTGCTTATTTCCTGGAAGAAATATCTGCTGGTTCTGATGAAGTATCCTGCGGAGCTAAATGCCCAGAATAGAAAATCTCAACCCATAATAGAACACTGCTTACTCTCTTAGAGGTGTAGACAATCCCACAGCTGCCAAGCATGTATCAAAATATCAAGAAAAGTTAATAAAGCGTGTGTCATTGATGAACTGTACAAATAATCTGAAAAATAGACTGCTTGAGTTTCAATTCCTTTTGATGTTGAATCCTTCAGTACACCCTGTTCAATAAAGATCATTACTACAAATATTTGGAAAATGGTAGGATTTTTGGTTTGCATTAATTGTGTGACCCATGAAATTATTGAAGTTACATGAAGGAGGAAATGGGAGCGGTAAATGCTTTATTATTAATCAGTCATGTCATAGGTTAAGAAATTAGAAATGCATTTTTAGATTTGTTGAAGTACTAAAGATCTTCAAAAGTTTTGTGGCTAAATAAATAAATCTTTTTAATGCAGAATAATCTTAGCTGAAATATATAAGTATAGATACCTGAGGCACTTCTAAATGTCCTGTGCCAGACATGGCCCACTTCTGAGTTTAGGATAGTCTTATCTTCTAAAAACATTTACTGAACCATAACTAATTCACACTGTGGTGTACAAAGCCTAGAATAAACACAGCTCAATCTCACTTAAAGGATTTATTAGACTTGCAGGTGGAGTGTCTAAAGCAGACCTTCAACTTTCTCAGCTACAAATAGGTATCCAGTGCTGAAAATTCCTAATCATCAGCAACCTCTGCCTCACTCTCCGTGTTGAAAGGACTGCTTTGCCCTGATACCTAACCTAGAACAACTTTGCTGTTCATCATCATTTTCTGCTGGATATTTCCCAGCTGGCACACACCCTTCATGAAGTCTTTTGCCCAAAGCCAGGTTGCATACGCTAGCTGAGGCATTTGCAGGGCTGAGCAGAGCAGAAGGGTTATTTGCCATGCTTTGCAATCTGTATTCCTGCCTGGTGTATGTCAGGAGGGTGTTTTGTAACAGTATGACATTGTTGCAACCAGTGACTCCCTGCTGAGTTTAGTTCCTAGAACTTGTTCTTATTGAATATTGCCCTATTTTTTCAGACAATTTATCCAGTTAGTCAAGGTAATTTGGAATTCTAATCCTGTCCTCCGGCACGCAGTCTTTCTCGACTTGACATTTTCTGGAAATTTAATAAGCATGCTCTTCTTGCCATCTAGGTCATTAATGAAAATATTGAATATAACACAGCCAGGGCAAACTCTTGCAGAATTCCATTTATGCATCTGTTTGCATGAGGAATTCATGGCAGAGCAATCAGTAAAAGTTAGTAAGCATTTGCATCTAACTGTACAATTATCTCCTCTCCTAAGTCAGCACACACTTTGACTTGAACGCAAACAATTCAGATTCAAGCTGTACGGTTTAAAAATCCAAATATGATTGCATCTGTTCTCATCTGAGCAGTCTGTTTCACAAGGGACCCATTTCAAAGCTCGTTATAGCTAATGAATGGCTTCTATAAATTTCAGTGGGCCATGAATCAAGGTTGAAAAAAGGCTAAACGTGTTCCTTCACTGACACTAAAATAATGTTTTGCAGAAGTCAGCATTTGATTTCTTTTAAAAAAATTTTTGATTAATTAAATTAACAAGCCAGCAAAATTGGTCAAAAATTGATTTTTCTCAAACTTTGTATTTTCACCAAATGATCAAGGAATAAATTAAGCACATTTCAAATTTATTATGCAAACCTCTAAGACAAACGTATAACCCACTCAAATCTAATTATCAAAAAATATCTCAATGAGCTGATGGTGGGCCTCATTGGAACTGATCTGTGAGTTCAGAGTCAGCCCCTTTTAGCTCTCACAGAGTTTGAAATGTTAAATACAGATTAGAGTTTCCTACAGCCTCTGGTAGTCAAATAATTCGGCAGTTTTGTAACTGATGACTTACCTACATAGATTCAAAGATAGAAAACTCATTGTAGAGGACTGCTATGATTACCCTCAAATTATGTACCCTTAAACTAATTTCTGCCTAGACTACATTTTATTTTCTTTATAAAATAGAAGTGGTTAAAGAGTTAACAGTAGTAAGAATTTTACTGTAGTCTTTTTGATGATTCCAGAAAATGGTTATTTTAATTCCAATGACTAGTTATCATCACATCTGCTGGCTGGAGCCTAAACTTGGCTCATTTCAGCTGAGTTCACACACAATGACACTTGAGGGATCACAAGACCTTTTTCCTTTTATATTTCTGTTTTCCATACAATTACTTCAGGTGTAACCCTTAATTCTCCTCTTTCACTAGACAGAAGTGTCCTTACAGACTTTTTTATCCAGCCCCCAGCTGTGGATCTTCACTAAATACTCCTTATATTTCTCTGCATCACCCTTCAGTCTGATTTCACCATAAATTTTGCACCAGATTGTAGCGCTATCACTAAATTACAAGCTGAGGAAATCACACAAGCTGTGTATCTTGAACAGGAGAGGGTTTTTAAAAATAGCTTCATTTCAAATGAAGATGGTGAGACCCTGGACCAGTTTGGCCAGACATGTTTTGGATGCCCCATCCCTGAAGATGTTCAAGGCAGGGCTGGAAGCGTCTTTGAGCCATCTGGTCTACTGAGATGTGCCCTTGCCAATAGCAGGGAGTTGGAACTAGATCATCTTTAATGTCCCTTCCAACACAAATCATTCTATGGTTCTGTGAATTAACACTAGATGTCTGCAGCATTCAAATTCAAGTCATCTACCCTTACACACTGGAGGCAGGCATCACCACAGTTTCCCATGACTTATCTTATGCTCTTTGGACTATATTTACAGATTCTTCCAGATGCCCTTTTCTTTCCTGCCATATTCCAGCATGCATTTCTGTACCTAAACTTCCACACTGCCCTCGATGTGTGCACTGCTCTCTGCATTTAATGACAAGACCTGTTGCTTTCTATTCATATGAACTTGCTCAAACCAGGATAGCAGCAGGAGAGCAGTCACTGATGAGCGTAGGGCAGCCCACCAGACACTCTGCGCAAGAGACTGTCCTATAAAAAGCTGGAGTGACAAAACAAACAAACTGCAAATCAGACTGTTCTTTAAGAGGGAAATGGGAGGGAGGATGGGAGGGAAAACACAATCTGTCTATTATACAAAGGGGAAATATTATAAGCTTATCTTTAACAAACACAATCTGTCAATTTGAAGACGTGACTCCAGCCTGTTTCTCAAAAGTCTTCCTTTTCCCTCTTTCAAGATTCTAGTCTCAGCTTGTAATTTAGTGATAGCACTAGAATCTTGAAAGAGGGAAAAGGAAGACTTTTGAGAAACAGGCTGGAGTCACGTCTTCAAATCGACAGATTGTGTTTGTTAAAGATAAGCTTATAATATTTCCCCTTTGTAATTTTTGCATCAAAAATTATAGTATTTCATCTTACTGTGGTTTGGGGTTTTTTGGGTTTTTTTTGTTTTTTTTACTGTAAAAAGAGTTGTCTTTCTTTCCCTGAATTCCAATTGTCCTGATTGTCCTCTTTAGGGTGCCTTATGTGTCAGGCCTTCTGTTCATCTATCACTTTGCTATAGGAAGTGTTTCTCTTCTTTGGTGCAAACTGAGAATGTCAGAAGGGTTTGGCTTCTTGTTTGCATAATGCTGAATATTTTCCTTGTGAGAAGCAGTTTAGTAATTTGGTGGTCTAGCTGGAAATATCTGATTTGTAGTTTGAAATCTGGAAAATCTTAAACCACGTAACAGCTGTGAACCTTCAGCTGGGACAGCCACTTATGTACCCTGCACAAAGGTACTGCTGTTCACCTGTGCCCTCCACCCTCTTGTCCTGCTTGTTTTGACTTGTTTCGACTTGTTTCAGGTGCTTTAGGAAACAAATTGTGAATATGCCTATAGGGAAGGTGTTTGGGATTTTTGCAAATCCTCAAGTAGACACTTGCTGTGATAGTGTTTCTTCTACATGAGCTTTGCCAGAGAGTCTAGCCTATCATCCTATGAAAACATACTATTTATCTTTCAGTAGACAGGACAAGAGTTGACCTGAGCACACAGCGCAAGATCTGCAATGCTCACTGAAGTTTTCATGCTGATGATAAATCTAATTAGCAACTGGTAAAGAGACTCTTTTTGCGTCAAAAATATAGGGAGGAAAAAATCAATATATTCTTATAGACTTCACCTGTGATTTTCAGCTAGGAGCTTCAACATCAGTTTTTTAGTTTTATTTTCAGGAAGAAAAATTTGTCATATTTTTGTGGAAAGTGCTGTGAATATGTGAAAGTCTTCTCAAAATGATTTGCAAATAAAGCAAAATAAGCCTGCCTTCTCATAAAAATTACCAGGTTCATAACTTGGTGAAGACAGAGTTTGCCTAACATATATTTTATTTTCATTACAACACAATATGAAAAAAAAAAATCCATTTCAGTCAAAAGGCATCATTCCATGACATTTTTTCAGCTAAACCAGCTGAGATTTGATAGTTCAAATTCAGCCTATGAAACACAGGCTTTCCAAGGCAGCCATGTGGAAGTGAAAATTGCCTCTGACAGAACTGTATTACAGGCATATTTGGTGATTATGCAACACGCATGTGTGACTGAGACTTCTCTCCCTCCCTCAGCATTTCACATATTTGGCTCAGAAGAGCCAGTTTATGCCTGGAGGCAGAACTGCAGTGCCTGTTTTTGTGCCCAGCAGCACCGCCCTAGTGAGAGCAGGCATGGTCATCCACCAGCACCCCTTCCTCCTGCCGGTTTAACGAGCCTCTGACTGTTCAAATTCATTCCGAAGGTCACAACTCGCTGTGTTGGTAGAGTTCCATAGACAAGAGGTTTTATATGTTTAGATATATAACTTTCCGATTGGATTTTGAAAGTACTCTGAGAATTCCTGTAGTTCATTTGAACTGCAGTAAAACTCACGCGTAACTCCACTTCTACATAAATGTGTACTTCGTGCTGCTGCATTAAGCCTTCCAGCCTTGGAAGAAGGATCCGAGCTGCTCCTTACACAGTGGGAAAGAGTTTCTTTTCAACAGTCCTAAATCTATCTTAAATTTACAGCTTTCCACAACTGCTCTAGTCCTGTGATACAGAATGTCACCACAATAGAGGTTTTATATCCCCAGCTTCCCACAGGGAGGAATGAAACTGGTCCTGGTGGCAGGATTTGCAATATGTGTGGTGCCTTCCCATCAGATAAAAAAGTGAAATCTAAGGTCCTTATGCTCAGGGAAAATCACTGGCTTAACTTTATTTTAAAAAAAAAATGTATTCCAGAATTTTTCCACATGCAAAACCAAATTGTAAGGCAGTATCTCTTAAGAAAAGTAATCTGCAAGTCAGTGACTTTAGTTTGCAAGGCTATTTGTATCAGATTCTGAATTGAATGGTCTTTTGTTAATTAATTAGTTTGTAAGTCTGAGTTGTGTGCTACAATTCTCTTCTGAATTTCCCTTATCGAACAATCCATCCCACAGCCTTAGTTACACAGATCAGCTTTACATAATGGGAAAGGTACTTGTCAAATATAAATGTAACCTCAAGAAAACAGGCAGTCCCTAGTCATACTAGGGATATATTCTTGTATTAGTCAAAAATTGGAAAGATTATTCTAAGTTCATTAAATACTGTTTGCCAGCGTGCACATGTGGAAATAGATTTGTCTAGTTTGAAGTGATTTCTTATGGAAACAATTCTCATATAATCAAACCACCAGGCTGCCTCTGTACCTCTCCTCACAGAACTCTTGTTGGCTGGTTTGAGATGCAGTTAACTTATTTAAAATGAAGAAAATTAACAACTAAGTAGTGGAGTTTTTTCCTGTATCCCAATTAAAGAGAAGGCCAACTTCAAGCCTTGTTACAAGCTAAAGTATCTCTCCAGCCTGGCAGCTTTTGTTACTGCTCCCATTTCAGAAGAAGCTTTCATCAGCATTTACATCTCTGTTGAGATACAGATCTCTTTCTTCTTTGGCATGAATACAAGAGAAACCACACATCATTTGATCTCTGGAGCAAATGCTTAGTTTTGTCAGTGTGCATTTAGCAGTTAGACAGCGCCCGGGGACAAATGACTGAAATTGTGCTCACTTCTCAGCTTGGGCACCTCTGCTCTGACTGCTTGGAAGCCTACCTTGCCGGGGCCCGGGCCAGTGGTGAGTCACAGGAAAGGAAGGAACACTGCTGGGACATCCCTCTCATCATTCATTAAAAGCAGTTTCCTGTACATCGTGTGGGGAGCTAAATCCTCATAGTGTACAGAGGGAATCCTCAGAGTGTGTGAACAGGGTCAAGCTCATAAGGGTTGAGCAGGATAGGACACCAAAGTGGCCATACAGAGCCTGAGAGCATGTAGGGACATCCATACCTAGACATGCAGGGACCTGTACAGTAAGGTGCTTGCTGGGTTTGGCAGCAGCCAAATACCCATGTTTTATTTCGTGTTTCTGTTCTCTTCACTGGATTTCATCTTGTCTCTTTTTTTTTTTTTCTTTTTTTTTTTTTTTTTTTTTTCTTTCTTTCCAGAAACGGAAAAAACTTTGCCGACTTTCTCTGCTGGTAGTGTACTCTCTAGAAATGTAGATTATGCCTCAGAAAACAGAAATAACAACCTAGAGAAACCCATGCCATCCGGGGAAGACCACAGTAAGATCAGCCTTGAAACCCACCCGTAACCCTCCCTTCTGCCATGTGCTTGTGTCCTATAGCACATTATCGTGAAGGCACAGCCTGATGTGTTACTGACTCTTCAGCTCAGTCTTCACCCAGGAAAAGCCCCAGTAAAAACAGTGTTTCATGAGAATGAAAATTTGTCCAACACAGACTAAACTGAGATTTTATCAGAGAAGTTACTGCAGTTGGGCTAGAAATGACAGCTGACACAAAAAAACATAAGGGAAAGATAGCAGGCTTAGTGAGATCATGATGATTACTACAAACAGGGGAGGTGTGGCTAAGTTATGTTCCAAAAATGTATCTAGTTGATGCAGCTATTCTCTTCTGATCTCTTCTGTGCCTGAAGAAACGCAATAAATTATATGAAAGTATTTCTAACAGAACTTGCTTGAATTAAGCCTGGCTTCAGAAGTGCATTTTCCTCTGCTATTGAATGGCAAAATCCACACATGTAATTTTAAATTTATTGCAGCAGATGAAAAGTGTGTTTGGCCCACAATCAGTAAGTACAATTCACCAACTATTTTACAAAAGGCTGAAATTTTTTCATTTATATTTAGCTGTTAAATCTTTACGTGAGAAGAAGTGATGATGTGCATATTTTCTTGAGGTTTTAAGTCCCTTTTAAAACTTTTGTTAATTCTCCCATGAGGATTTTGATAGCAGGTCAACAATTACATTATGAAACAAACATATCGTTCTGCCTCCAAATGGAAAAATCAAAACAAAATAGATAAATACTATCAGATGAAAAGACTTGTTAATTAAAACCATTAACCATGGGGTTTTTTTCATTACCTTCATTTTTTATTAAGTTTGGATTGGAAGATATTGAAAGTGAATAGTCTAACCTGTAAAATGTGTATTATCTCTAGAAGGCAACACAGCTTCTCCTATCATCCACAATCATTTTATGTAGTATTACTGATGACAGGAAATCATTGCCTGCTGTACATTTAAGATCAAAAAATACTGCATTGAGAGGAGGAAAATCTTTTGTTCTGTGTATCTATATTTCAACTTGAATGTATATGTAATAGATTTTTTTATATTCCCTCTCTGATATGCCATGATGCTGAATGCAATGTACCTTGACTTACCTCATGATAGACTAGAGGATGTGGATGTGGAAACTTAGAATCTTAGAAGTCCATCATCTTTTTTACCTGACTCATACAGTCAAAAAAACTTAATGTCTGCCACAGCAAGTGAAAATTAGCAGGGCCTGACATGAATGCTAGCCAGGTTGTGATTTAATGTCTATAAAACATTATGAGCTCTTACATACCATGTTTTGTAACTGAAGTCATGTTTGGGTACTCAGTAGCTCTCCAGAACAGAAGCAAGATCCACAGCACGACTTTGACAAGCTTTTCTCATTTATGAGCAGAAACAGGTCAGACTGAATTTTTGGGTTTCATGTGTCACGAAGGGAGAAAGACTAAGGCAGAACTAAAAACATATATATTGCACTTACATTTTTAAGGGTGTCCTTGATGAGAGCAATTTTTTGAGGATCCAAGTCTTTCAGCATTCACAGAGCTTTGAAAGCTCTTTTTTAATAAAGATATGCTGCTTGCATGTGTTTTCAATTCGTGCATGCATGCATTCATTCTTCTAAATATTCTGAGCTTGGCAAAATGGGACGTAAATTTAGTCTGCAGCTGTTCCCACAGGCTGTTGAGTTTAATTGAAAGTAGCAGTGATCCAGTGTCAAAGTGGGCATTAAAACAGAAATCTGCTGGAAATCTTGGGCTTGGTGTATGATACTGATAAACTCCCTGACGGCTGAGGCATGGCTGCGGCATGTGATCAGTGACGCCAGGGCTCTGGAGGCAAGGAGTCCTGCTCTGCACCCCTCTAAAAATTGAGACCTGTGTTTGTCCTAACACAGAAGATGGCTGTAGAGAGTTAGCAGTGTGCTGCATTCAGCACAATTGAAAACTGTGTTTGGCAAGTGTTTTCTCCGTTTGGCTTTGTCCTTTCATATGCATATGGATAAGCAAATTAAACCCCATTCTTACTGTGGTGATGGTTGGACTATGCAAAGCAAAGCAAACACACAGCAAACAGTGCTGCTGGCTCTTACCAACTTATTATTATTATTTCAGGTACCAACTTATTATTAGGTGGGGATTTCCTCCTCGGGACAGCCTGTTTGCATTGTCCACCTAAAATCCGCATCAAATGTAGCACCCTTTGCTCTTCAGCAGTCCCACTTTACTTATTTATCTGGAGAAACCAAAAATCACTACTGGCAAATAATTGTGGCTTGCCTCCTTTGCCCTGATGAAAGAGAGGTTGACAGGACTCACTTGGCAAGTCTGAGAAGGCAGATGAGTAAAGTGTGATGGCAATGTTTTTGCAATAGGCAAGATTTGCAAGGATAGGCAGCATCCTCACGACAGATTGATTGCTTTAATGGAGAAGGATATCTTCATACCTGTTGCGAGGCATCCATGTCTGATCTTCGAGTATGAGCATAAAATACCTAAAAACAAAAACCACAGACAAACAAAAAAAACCACCACAAAACAAAACAGACAAACAAAAATCCCAAACCCTTGAAAAGTAGAGGAGAGAAGACGACTAAGGGGTTAAAAATTTCGAAAGCTGTGTAAGAAGGGACAGCAGTGCAAAGGGGAAAAACCCTGCCGTTCTGAGTGTTAAAACTTCTTCCTCCGTGTAGTTAGAAATCCGACCGCCTGCTCCATGCAGTCGGAGGCAGGGAAGCAGGCGGCGATAGTACGTATTTGCAGGCTGAAGGGGTTTCCTTTGCCGGCCGCCTTTCCTTTGAGAGGACCCTTTTGCCCGCTGTGCCCACGCCGCTGCATTGTCACCGCGTCCTTCCGTCCCCCCGCGCCCCGGGAGCCGCCGCCAGCGCCTCCCGCGGGGCTGCGCCGGCCCCGTGAGACCTTCCCAAACTGGGTGCCGACAGGGTTGTAAGAATTTAATAACACGGTAAGCATTTTGGTTTAAAAAAAAAAAAATCCTTTCTAAAACTAAACCCGGGAGCAGCGTTAATTAACTGTGGAGCAATTTTAATTGTCAGGAACAAACTTTCTGCCTTACGCACAAGTCAGTGAAGGGAGCACCTGAGCTATCCAGAGAAGCTAAATTTACAAAATATAGAAAAGTACTTTGGAGCGTCTCCTCGGGACAGAGTTTTCTGCAATAAACTCGAGGGGGAGGGAAAAAAA
>VYXD01012072.1:127176-149851 GCA_013397195.1 Hylia prasina | reverse complement strand
CCCGAGGAGCTGCACGCCATGCTGGGCGTGCAGCCCGACACCGAGGACTGATCCCGGCCCCACGGGGGCTGAATCTGGAACCTCCAGTGGGGAGGGACAATGCCCGGGAGCCGCGGCAGCCGCGGTGCGGGGAGGGGAAGCGGGACCTTCATCCATTTTGTGACCGCGGGGAGCCGGATGGAAGCGGCGCTGCCGGTGGGGCTCTGTGGGAGCGGGCACAGCCCTGGCTCTGGCCTGGAGACACGGGGGGGGATGGATGCTCCTCGGGGTCAGCATTTCAGCTGCCTGCCCTGCCCTACGAAGCTGCCCTGTAAGGATGGGCTGGCTTCTGAAACCAAAGGTTGGCTGTGAGAAATCGGCGAGGCAGCGGAACTCGTGCTCGGATGTTTTCGAAACACGGCCGTCCTCGTGCAGTTTATTTAAGAGCAGACTAATTTATTCTTAATGAGCAGTAAGGAGACCGGTATTAGTTTTGTTTTAAAGCACGTTTTGTTATTATTGTTGTTATTATTGTTACTACTCCAGAAATGTGCTGCATAGGTACATAAACACTCTCGTGTCCAAAACCAGATGTAGCAACGGTTAACAAAAGAACACCACCCTTTAAAAGAAGGGAAGGAAAATCATACCATTTCAATATTCAGTTTGTATATATTCTGTGATTCCTTTGGAAACTCCTGATGTTCCTATTTAACAGATACTGTATAGTGTAAATTAAACTAATTGTATGTGTGTTTTGAAATGGGATGAATGTAAACTTATCAAACGTGGGAGGGTTTTTTCATGTTTGTCTAGGATATACAACCTTCTGCAAATATTTAATTGGCCTGAGAGACAGCAGAAATTCTGTGCTCAGTGTGCATGCATTTTGGGGGGACAGGGAGGGAGGCCGGGCTCAGGATTTTGCCAAGACTGGAGCTGGCAATTCTTTGTGCATTTTGGCATTTTTACAGGAAACTAATGTTGTATTCTGGGACGTAAAAGGGCCTGTTTGTGGTTTCTTCTGTAACTGAAAAATGAAAATATTAATATGGGTAAAATTACCTTTTTTCTTTATAAATGGCATATGTTTTTCAACTTCTATGCATGTACTTTTAAAAAAAAAATTTATATACAAGCCTTATTTTTTCAGTTCACTTGTCTCTTCCTGCAGTTTATTCTGTATGATTAAAATACGAATTCTATTTTTGGAAATAACTGTGACTCCTTTTCAAAGATCAGGAGGGTTTTATGTAGCAGCTATTTTTACTGCAAAAAAAAAAAAAAGGAAAAAAAATCACTGGAAAAACGTACTTTGTAAGAAAGCTTTATTTTTTATCTGAGCTTGATGTACAGTTAAATGTGTTGTACAGTGTGAGAGGTTTAAAAATATGACTCTTCATTAAAACCTCTTGAAAAGAAAATTTTGTGTGTGCTTTTTGATCTGGAAAGTTTCGGAGGGGTTCCTTCCTTGTGTGTTTGTTGGTTCAGTCCTTGTCCATCCTGCTGCCACAGCTGCAGGATGAAAAAAGGAACCCAAAAAGAAAACAACCAGCCAGGCTTAGGGCTTATTGGAGAGAACACTGCACAGGCTGATGGTCTGGAGCTGAACTCAATGGGTGCAACCACTCTCTCTGGATAGAAATTCAAGTTAACACCTTTGTGTTGTGCCTCTGAAAGAAAGCTGGCAGTTCTGTGGTGTGAAAGAGCGTGTAAAGTGGCCGGGGAAGATAAGGAAAAACAGAGGTGGGAAGTTTTACTGCAAAAAAGCTGTTCTTGTCCTGTGCAAAGGAACCCTCCTGTCTTCATCATCCTCTTCATCCCTCCACCTTGCAGAGAAGCAGGAAAATACAGGAAGATTTTCACACATTTAAAAAGTAAAAAATATAGCTATTAAATAATGCTGGCCCTAAGCCTCTTGATCTTTCTACCAAACTCTGTCTTGCTGTTGATTTTGGTGCAGTCACCATGTGAAAAAGCTTGGGGTTTTTTGGGGGAATGAATGTGCCTTTCTAAATGGGAGCAGTTGAGGGGGTTGGCGTGTGTCTTGCAGCATGTCCCTGGTCTTCCCTGAACAGCTGCAGATTTATTTTTCCTTGTCCTTTAGCCTTAGTTTTAGTTGTCCCTGTGAAGGAAAAGAGTCACAGAATGGTTTGGGTTGGAAGGGACCTTAAAGACCATCCCCTTCCAGCCCCTTGCCATGGACTGGGGTAGTGCTACCTTGTGCCTATGGCCCTGATCCTGAGTTACTTATGTGCATGAAAATAAAGTATGGGCTGTCATGATGAATGTGGGAATTTTTTTTCCCCTTTCTCACACCCTGGCTGCAGAGCACTAATTGTCCTCTCAACCTGGTCCAGTCTCATTTGCAGCCTTTTTTTTTTTCCAGAACACAGAACTATTTCTTTATTTAGACTGAAAACATGTTTGGCTCTTGCGTGGGTGATCATTGAAGGCTCCCAATTAGAGGCTAAAGGGAAGTTGTTTGTTTTCTTCCCCCAGCAGAAAAAAAGGAACTTCGTGGTAGTAGAAGTATCCTGATCCATGCAACCCATACTAGTGTGTTTTCCAGAAGTAAAAATGTTCCAGCAAAAGCTTTGGAAGGGGCTGCCCAGGGAGGTGGTGGAGTCCCCATCCCTGGAGGTGGCACTCAGAGCTCTGGGCTGGCGACAAGGTGGGGATGGGTCACAGCTTGGACTCGATGATTTTGGAGATCTTTTCCAACCTCAGTGATTCTGTGTGATCTATTCCATGAAAACCTGTGGATTGGGTCCACGCAGGGGTTCAAGCTGTAGCCCAGGGTGACCCAGAAAACAATCATTAAAGGATATTTTGTCACAGCTCACACAGAAAGCCCTGCTCTGTGTTCTCAGCCACCCAGCATCAAAGAGGCTGTTGAAAGCAGTCTGGGCTGAATTCTTCACCTTCTCCAGGACATGCCTCCCTGTGCTCCCAGCTGCCAGCTTTCCTCATGAGACAGCAGTCAAAATAAAGCCTTGCAGTTGGCACCTACCCATGGCTGGCATATCACCTCTAATAACACAGTTTGACTTCAAAGTCTTCTTTGCTTTTTTTTATTTTTTTTATTTTATTTTTTTGAATTATAAACTAAAAGAGAAAAACGTAGGATTCCATCCCAAGTAAAACACCACCTCTGGGCTGGGAAATCAGTGAGCTACAAATGCTCAGTGTCCAGGGGGCTTTTCTGGGGAACATCTGTCAGCTGCTCCTTATTCTCAGACTCACCTTAGGTCTGAGCTGTCAGCCACAGCCGGGTCCAGCTGAGGAGTGAGGATGGGGCAGATGTTGGATCACTTATCCCAGTACTTCATCCTTTATCTCCACCAGGGGCAGGAGGATGGGGTAAACCCAGCCACTCTCTGCTGGTGGTTCCCCAAGTGAACCCCCATCCCCTCATGGTGCTTGGCCTCTTGGAAAGGGACAACCTGCCTGTTTCTTTTCCTTCTCACTTTGGGATTTCTTACCTTGTCCAGCCTAAAAGGAAGGAGCCACTCTCTACTGACTTGTCCTCAAGCATTGGAGACCAGCACCTCACCGAGGCTCTGAGGTGAGAGCACACCAATGTCGTGCTCAGCAGCAAAACAAAGCTGTTTTATCTGTGCCCTTATGCTTTTTTGGCTTTTTGGCAGTCCCTGCACACTGAGCTGATGATTTCAGAGAGTTGTCAGCCACCCATTTCCTGGTAGCTACCGTTCCAAGTTGAGGATCACACACTCAGGTTGGGTTATTTTTCCTTGGGTAGATTTCTTTAAATTAACCTTCACTGATGCTTACCTGCCACCTTTTTGTGTGTTGTGAGGTCCTCCTGGAGTTCCTCACCAGCACTCTGGCATTTGGCTACTGAAACTAGTCAGCATTATCTGCAAACCTGGAGGTTTCTCAGCCCTGGATTTCTGGCCCTGCTGGCTGTTAACATGCCAAGGACCAAAGGGATGGATACAAGATTCAGCCCTCCTTCTGTTTCTAGTTCCCATCTCTTCCATGGCTTTTTTGATGCCCTTTCCAAGCATGGCCCAAATTTTGACAGGGGAAAGAATTGCCAGACCTTGGCCATGTGAGTTTATCTTGTGTCTCATGTTTCTCTTTTTTCCTCTGTATGAAGTGCAGCACAAGTTGAACTCCCCGTGTTCACAGCACCATGTGACTGCAGCAACGTTCATATGCCAGACACGTGAATGCTCAAAAGGCTAAAGAGGGAATAAAAGGTGTCCCTGTCAGCCAGAGGAATGAAAAAGTCAGCCTAGGGTTCACAGCCTTTGGGAAAGGAGGCCAGGATCTCATGTCCAATGTGTGCCATGTGATGAGCACTCTGCAGCCACACAGTAAGTGAAGTTATTAAAAACAAATAAGATATGCTGATCAGTAACACCATAATTTACTCTGTGCAAATTGAGATTTTCAAGTGATAAGCTTTTGGGTATGAATAAAAGAGTTATTAAGGAATTCTGTGCTTTGGGGAAGAAGCATCAGAGCATTTTTCTTCCTTGCGTCTCTACCTCTCTTGGCATTTACAACGAGGTGAATGATGAACTCAACAAAATATGAGTAGCAAGTATAACAAATATAATGAAACCTCTGCACGTGCAAAATGTGGGGGATGGTTTGGAACATATTTTTCCCAGCTGCTGTGCAGATAGCTAGAAAAATTGTCCAAAATCCCACATATAGAATGTTTACCATGGTTTTCTGCATCATGACCTAAAATGAGAGAGCAAATGTGAAAGTCCTCATACAATTCCTCTAAAGCCTGCATACCCAAAACCTGTTTGCTCATTACTGTTTTTCACTATGAGCAGAGCCATATGGGAAAACAGGTTTGTCTAGGCATTTCTTGGGCTGTGGAGGGAAATCCAGAGCCCAGAGGGAGATGGGCAAGCTGAGCCAAATTCACGTGGTTTGGAAATGGAGGGAGACCCCACCCTGAGCGTGTAGCAGGGCCAAAGGCAACACACAGAGGGGTAAAACCTGCAATCCCTCTGGAAAGCTGCTGGCCATGTCCTTCCTTTCTGGAAAACCAGAGTTGGATTCATGCTCCTGAGGCAGTGATGGAGCTCCTGACCCACTCTATGTACGACTCACTCACCTGCCTGTGGGGTCTGGGGTGGGATTGCTTTGCCACAGGAGGCTTTCCAGAGCCCATCTCCCACCTTAACCACCTGAGTGAAGTGCAGAAAGGAGGGAAAGTGTTTTCCATGAAATAGTTGCAAGCTAAAAGTCAGGTGCACTGAGCACAATTCCCCTTCTCCTTCATCTGGATGTTTGAACCTGGGAAGGTGTCCCTGCCCATGCAGGGGGTTGGAACTGGATGAGCTTTAAGATCTCTTCACACCCAAATCATTCTATGATCCACAGGCTAAAGAAACCCATTCCTGCTTGGCTGCCTGTCTTTGGCCTGCTGTATCTTGAATCAGCTTCATTTCTTTGTCTAACTTCTTTTTTTTTCCCCTGACAGAAGGCAAGGAACAATCCAGCAGATGCAGTTCTCCCATTTAGCTTCCTGCCATTTGCAGGGAGCTCTGGTTCTCTTGCAGGGTGCTTTTTTTTTTGCCCTGTGGAAGAAGAGGAGCTCTTCCAAGAGAAATATCATTCCTCCTACATGCCTTTGAACAGACCTGCTTGTTTGTTTTCCCCATCCCCAGTGCCAGCCCCAGGAGATGCCAAGAACAAGCATCTTGCTGAAGCCAGGAGTGAGTCCCAAATCCCCTTCTCCCACACTGCCCATCCCACAACCTGTCCTGCTGAGCCAGCAGGGACATCTCTGCCTGAGGATGGGCTGCTTTGGAACAGCTTCCCCAATGTCCTGTGCACAATGATCCTTTTCTTCCTCATCAGGGCTCTACATCTGCTGGCTTCCCATTTTTTTTTCCCTTTTTAAACACATACAACCATTGTTTATGTAGGGAAAATTCCACTTTCTCCTCAAGGGGCTTTGCCAGGTTCCAAAGGCTTGGGATGTATCTTCTCCATAGGCAGTGCCTTCCAGAATTCACAGGTCTCTCCTTCTCTTCTTCATGCACGTGAGCACTTCTCATTCCATGTCTTTAAGCAATCTCTAAAATCCCCAGCTAAGCCCAGAGCTGTGATTGAGTCCTCATCCCATGACTCTGACAGGGAAGGAGATTCCTGCTAGTGAGGAGTGGACAGTGAGGCTGGTGCCTGCACAGCTCTCCCTGTTTCTCTTCCCAGACTAGAATATCTCCAGCGTGGAGCAGCTCATGAATGGGGGATTTTCCATTCCCCCTGCAGGATCCCTGTGCAGAGCTCACCCAGGTGCTCAGTCAGTGCTGTTTGGTCTCATGGTGGCTTCTGTGAGGTCACTTGTCCAGGGTCAGCACAGCCAGTTCCCAGTGGTGGCCTTGCTCTCGCCTGGATGTTTTCCAAACCTTGAGGACTCCAGTGCCAATCTGCAGGTTGAGGGAGCTGATTCTCCCCCTCTACTCTGCTGTTGTGAGACCCCACCAGCAGTTCTGCATCCTGGTCTAGGCCTCCAACACAAGAAAGAGCTGGACCTGCTGGAATAAGGGGGAGGAGGCCACTAAGTCGACCCCAGCCCCTCTGATCTGGAGCCAGGCTGGGAGAGCTGGGGGTGCTCACCTGGAGAAGAGAAGGCTCCAGGGAGAGCTCAGAGCCCCTTCCAGGACCTAAAGGGGCTCCAGGAGAGCTCAGAAGGACTGTTCAGAAGGGCATGGAGTGGCAGGACAAGGGAGAATGGCCTTGAGCTGCAGGAGGACACAGTTGGGTGGGACATTAGGAAAAAAAATTCCTCCCTGGCAGGGTGGGCAGGCCCTGGCACAGGGTGCCCAGAGCAGCTGTGGCTGCCCCTGGATCCCTGGCAGTGCCCAAGGCCAGGTTGGACATTGGGGCTTGGAGCAGGCTGGGACAGTGGGAGGTGTCCCTGCCCATGGCAGGGGTGGCACTTGCTGTTCTTTAAGGCCCCTTCCAACCCAAACCATTCCATGATTCCATGGAATGACCCCTGCCAGTGGTAGCTCCAGCACTTGGACAATTTTGACCATTGTCATGTGACTTTACCCAGCTCAGCCATGTGCAGTGACTCATTCAAAACAAAAAAAAACCAACAAAAATCTCATCAGTGGAGACCACAGAGGTCCATCTCTGCTCCATCTTCCCATCCTAAGTGAGCAAAGCTTTCTGCCAGCAGGAGAAAAACGTTTATGGGAAGTGGGATGATGCTGCCAGCTCTCTGCAGAGCACAGCAACCGGAAAAGCCAGCACAGAACAGCCTCTCAGGGAAGAGCTTTCCACTGCAGAGAGGCTGGGCCCGAGATGTTCATGTTTTATTACATCCATTTTTCTCCAAGAAATATTAAAATGCTCTCAGTCTTTGAAGGGAGAGGGGAAATAAAGCACAGGAGGTGCCGAGCTGTCCCTAAGCAACCTATCAAATAAAACAATAAACTGTTTGCAGGCAGAATGGCTTTAAAAGGACCCACAGCCACTTTTGGGCCGTCAGGGGAAGAATAGGAATGGAAATGATTCTGAAAATTATTAGTAGTACCTTAACAACAGCCCCTTAATAACTCCCACATAATCTTCTGTCACCAGCACAGCCCCACTGCTGCTCCATGCCAATTACTGTCCCTGCATTTCCCTCTGCTTGAGAGGGATTTGCAGGGGATCCAGCAGAGATCTGAGCGAGATTCTGCTGCTGTTGCAAGTCCCCACTGCAGCAGCAGAGGTGGTGTTGGGTGGAAGGTCCCCCAGCTCCCCAGAAATAGAGTTTAAACGTGGCTCAGAAAAGGAACTGGGCCCTGCAGGTGCATTCCTACAGTTTCTCCACCGCAGGGAATGATTTCCCTTGCAGGAGCATAGGACACAGAGGGATGGCTTCAAACTGAGAGAAAGTAGGATTAGATTGAATATTAGGGAAAAAATCTTCCCTGGGAGGGTGGTGAGGCCCTGGCACAGGGTGCCCAGAGCAGCTGTGGCTGCCCCTGGATCCCTGGAAGTGCCCAAGGCCAGGTTGGACACTGAGGCTTGGAGCAGCCTGGGACAGTGGGAGGTGTCCCTGCCCATGGCAGGGGGTGGAAGTGGATGACTTTTAAGGCCCCTTCTTCCACCCAAACCATCATGATTCTATGATTCTATGGGTCTCACATGGCTCATAGAGGCTCTTTTTGCTTTGGTTTTACATCCCAGACTCTGCCAGTCAAGGATCTGCAAACACTACAGGCAGGAAGAAGGGAGAACGTGGCTTCTGCCTTGTCACTGCAGCCTGGCAAAGACTTTCCCTGCCCTGTTGCCACCACTTGACTTCTCATTTCCTACCATGTTTTTTTTTCTCCCATTTCTGGACAGCATGGGAGGGGCTGGGAATGCGAATGGAAAGAGGGTCGTGATCTTTATTGTTCCTTGTTCCTGTGTGTGGGAGGCAGGAGAAATAAAGAGAGCTGGTCCTTAGCAGCCTCTCTGGCCTGGCTATAAATCAGAGCAGTTCCATCCAGGAAATACCCAGAGCACCTTATCAGTCCCTGACAGCCACCCCAGCTCCCCCCTGCCCTTCCTGGGGACAGGGACTGCCTTTGGCTGCTCCGAGCTCCCAGAGCCTCTGTCTGCAGGGAGGGAAACAATCAGATCCTAAAGCAGGGCCTGGACATCCAGTGGGACCTGGGGTATCTCTGCTCCCAAGATGAGATAACAGAACTAGGGGATGCCACAGGGAATACTGCACTGCTGCTTTTCTGGTTCATTCTCCCACGTAGAAAAGCCCAAAGTTAAAACAGCTCCAGCTTTCCTTTTGGGCCTGGAATAGGAGGGAAGAGGGAGCATGAACTGGCACATAAAGTGTCCCTGTGGATACTTTCGTCCTGTGGGACACGAGGTTTTTTTCTGTGGAGGGGACAACCCTCCATCCCCTTGGATTTCAGGGCTGGCTACCAAGCCACCATCACCTGCAAATGGAGAGGAGCAGTGCTGGCCAGCCGTGTCCCCAGAAATAAATAGAGGAACAGAAAGTGGTCCCCATGTGAAGTCATGGGTGATAGCTGTGAACACAGAGTTCTCCACTGGGTTATGAAATCCCAGCTGAGCTGCTAGGAAAGGGGTTTAATGTTGCAGCATAGCCTCTACACACTCACCACTGCTGCTTTACTATTAAAAACCGAGGAAGTTTGCGACAGAAAACCACACTTACAAAATGTGGGAGAAGATTACATCACTGCATTGTAAATGTCCTCACTCTTCTGGCTTTGGCAGGCCTGCATGTCAGGAGCAAGTGCTCAGCTCTTGAGCAACCATGTGTGTCAGCACACAGAAAACCTGGCCAGACATTCAACAGTGTCACAAGGAGCAGCTGCTTAAAACATTTTAAGGTTTTTCAAAATTGTTTTAAGGCTGATTTTTTTTTTCTTACCTGTAGTGTCAGGCTCTTAAGTTTAGGTGTTTTTAAATGCAGCACTCCCAGGGAAGATGCTTTGTGAGCAGGAGACCTTTCTTGGCTGAATATTTATCTGTCAAAAAATGCATGTTTAGATGATGCATGCATCATCTAAAACCAGTTTAGATGATTCAGATTTGTGCCAGACTTGTCCCTGTTTCAGGTGGGTGGGGGGAAAATGTAGAGGATGTATTTGTAGTCTTATTTTTCAAAATGTTCTGCTGAAAGATCTGCTTTTTCATCTCAACATTTCTGTCCCCCTCCTGACTTTGCTCAAAACGAGAACTGAAAACAGAACATCCCATACTTTATGGGAATTTATGAATGAAAGGTTTTATCTGGTCAAAAGGAAACTGTGTGTTTGGAGGTGGGGGAAAAATACCATCAAAACAACACTGAAAAAAAAGAAAAAAGTTGTAATGCTAGTGTTTTAAACTAAGAGTATTTGATGTTTATCACCCTTTCATTTGAATTACTTAAGAGTGCTTTAAAACCAAGATAAGGTGGTTTACATATTTCCCTTGCTGGAGATGGGCTCTTTGTGCTTGCAATGTAAAAAGCAGTTTAAGCTTTACATTTTAATGTGACATATTTATGGGAAATAAAGAAACAATTTGCTTGCATCATCGTGTCTTCAGTTCTAATGCAAATTGGCTTTCCTACTGATGGAAAAGACAAATAAAACCAAGGCTCAATCCATGGAAGTCCTGACAGCATCTCCCTTCCTCGGCTGTGTTCATCTTTCTCCTCTCTCAGGATATAAAATCAGTCCTTGTTACAAGTCCCAAGTCTGGGCAAGGCCTGAATTTCTATGGAGAAAGACAAACAAACACTGAAAAATTTCATTTAGGGAACTAGTCTGTTCTTTGGTTGTTTGCTTATTTCAAAGGAAATAAACAACTGTGTAGCAATTCATAAGAAAACCTTAACAGATAGCAGGAGAGTTTTAATTGGGTTTCCTCCTTAGATCTGCAGAGTGCTAAGTCTGCTTTTTAGCTTTGTGAGTCAGGCTTGTGATTATTTTATTATTGGTGTCTTCCTATTTGAAGCTTCAGGTGGAATCATTAAAAAATCCTATTATTATCCATGAGTTTAATCCCACTACAACAGAGCATTACCAAGAGGAAAATCGTCTGTGTTTGGATTCAAAGGCAAGGGTAAACTCACAATTACAAACATTTTTAGCATTTTCCAGGTTTGGAAAGTTTATCAGCTTGGAAAACACCCCATTCCTGAAATGAAACACCCCGTGACCAAACAGAACTAATTTTCAGAAATACTTGTGAAATTTGTGTTCTAGCCTGGAACACAAACTTCTGGATATGGCAGGATGGGCCACCTCAGGGAGTGCACAAAGCTCAGAGACATCCAAGGTGTTCCCTGGACATCTCCAGGGATGGGGACTCCACCTGGGCAGCCCCTTCCAATGCTTGATCAGCTCTTTCTGTGAAGAAATTCTTCCTGAAATTTCTCTCGCGGGAGGGAAACGAGTCTGGTGCAGAAAGCTCAGCCTTGTGGATTGTTTCTGAGAGCTGCTAATCATCAAGGAGGGGAACAGAGAGGACAGATTCCTGATACAGGGACAGCTGGGAAGCTGAAATCCATAAACTCAAGATAACTGAGGGCAAAACCATAAAGCTTAGGGGGGAAAAAGCAGGCTAGGGAAGAAGCTTTGACTGTGATGATGTTTCTTTCTAGAATAGTCGTGCATAATCCTAGACTAGTGGAATGGATTGGGTTGGAAGGGACCCTAAAGCTCATCCAGTTCCAACTGGATGAAGGGAATCTTCACAAACCCAGGCTGCTCAGGGTCATCCAACCTGGCCTTGGATCCTTCCAGGGATCCAGGGGCAGCCACAGCTCCTTGGGGCAACCTCAGCACCCTCACAGGAAAGAATTCCTTCCTAAAATCCTTCCTAAAACCCTGCTCTCTGTCAGTTTGAAGCCATTCCTCCTCATCCTGTCACTCCAGGCTCTTGGGAATAGTCTCTGTTCACAAGATGAACTCCCCATAAACCCTTCTGAGCCGTATGGTAAAAAGTGTATCTCTGGAAAATGCAAATATAATGATAGAGTAGCTGATAAAGATTCAACAAAACTCAGTGTCTAAAAAATTAAAGGCAGATATGTTCTATGGAAAATAAGCACATTTTTCATAGTGAAGGGAATTAACCAATGGAAACAACACTTCATGTTGTGTACTGGATTCTTCATCTCTAGAAATGCCATCATCAAGACAGGAAGGGGTTTTTTTCTGCTGGTGTGCTCAGGCTCAGATGAGAATCAGTTCAAGGAAAATTCAGTTCAAGGAAATCTAAGAGATGACGTGCTAGGTCTGACATCAGATTGTGAGATCAGGTTGGCCCCTGTTTCTCTTCGAGCAGGAAAAGGTCCCAGCCAGCCCTGGGACTGTCTCTGAGCTTTGGCCTTTCATGGGGTGACAGTGACACAACCTTCAACAGGAACCTGAATTTTTGGAGCATTACAATAAAAAGCGAGGCAGTAACATCCCCTCATCCTTTCTTTTGCCGTTCTCTCCCCACACCCAGCACAGCTTCTCTGACTCCCCTAAATTCTCCCTGCTTTTCTCAGCGAACAGAGGCTTCAGCTTGGAATGCAATTTAATGGAATTCTGTTCGTGAAAATGCCTGGAAAGACCTTCCACAAACTGTTCCTACCAAACATCCAAAGCGATGCCCAAACACGCAGCTCTTGCTGTTGCTCAAGATCCTTGTGTCATTAAAGAGACACCGCTGCTCAATCCTCATTCTTTCCATGCCTTGAAAAGCAACGACATTTCAAGAAAAAGGGGGCAGGTTTTGTTTCTGGAAGTGTCTGTACTCTTTCAGTTTCCTGTTGAGTTTCAGGACAGCCTCACCCTTAATAGGTGCAATCTTGAGGCTGCGCAACTCTGCCTGCAGTGCTGGATTTCTGTGTCTGGGGCGTGTTTCACACAATTACAGCACAACCACTGGACAGGGGAGTGCTCCTGACACTGTGCCAGGTTGAGACCACACGTGCAGTGGCTCCTCTTCCAGGAGCCAGCTGCCTGATCAGCTCAGGAACAAACTACAGGGCTTTGTGGACAAAATTATCAGCGGGATAATGCAAACCCCTGGCTCTAAACCAAAATCAGGCCCCCAGCAGCCAAACCCAGTACTTGGTGCTGGATGGAAACAAGCAGCTGGTTTTGGTGCTCCAGCCTGGCAGGAGGTGCTGGATGGAGTTTTTTTCTGGGAGCAGTGGAGTTGTCAAGGGACTAAAAGCTGCCACAGAGGATGATCAGGGGCAGTCACCAACCATATGAAAGTCAGCAAGGGAATATGCCAGATTCTGCACAAGTTCTGGGGAATGAGATGCTGAAGAGCAGTGACATAGAAAGGGACCTGGGGGTCCTGGTTGATGGCAAGTTGGATGTGAGCCCAGCAGTGCCCTGGAAGCCAGGAGGGACATCCCTGTCCTGAGGATACCAGGCCCAGCATCACTGGCTGGGACAGGGAGGGATTGTCCCACTCTGCTCTGGGCTGGGATGGGATGGCCTCACCTTGGCATGGTGAGCAGGTTTGGGCACCAAAATGTAAGAGAGACATGAAATTATTAGAGAGTGTCCAAAGAAGGGCAATGGAGGTGGTGAAAGGCCTTGAGGAGAAGCACTTGGTGCTTGAAGAGCACTTGGTGTGTTCATCCTGGAGAGGAGGAGGCTGAGGGGAGACCTCAGTGCAGTCACAACTTCCTTGTGAGGGGCAGAGCAGGGGCAGGCACTGATCTCTGCTCTGTGCTGACACTGACAGCACCCGAGGGAGCAGCCTGAGGCCGAGTCAGGACAGGTTTATGTTGGACATCAGGAAAAAGTTCTTCACCCAGAGGGTGGCTGGGCTCTGGAACAGGATCCCCAGGGAATGGTCACAGCACCAAGGCTGACAGAGCTCGTGTTTGGACAACGCCCTCAGGCACAGGCCGTGACTGCTGGGGGTGGGCCTGTGAAGGACCAGGAGTTGGACTCCATGATCCTTTTGGGTTCCTTCCACCTCAGCCTGTTCTGTGATTCTGTAATATGTGGAAACCCCCATCTCCATCCACCCCTGTGAATTACTCACCCTCCAGACACTCAGGGAATTTGCAGGTGCTGCAAGGAGCAGGCAGCTTGCCAGCCCCAGACACTTGGGTATGGCACCATTGCCCAACTCAAGAGCAGCCTCACTTGAGCAGGCAATATAAAGACAATTAGGATATCTAATCACAGATCGGGCCCTCTGTTTTACTGATAGCAGGGAGGAGAGAAATACCAGCAGAGGTGGCACTCCCAGTTTGCACATTCCTTGTGCTGGGGTCCAGCTGGACAGGGCAGAGCAGCCAGCAGAAGCCACAACACACATGGCAGAAGTGCTCTTTGCTTTCATTTTTGCACTAGTTTCCAAGCCTGGGGCAGCAAAAGAAACAGCAGGAGCATCTGTGCTGCACTTCGGATCCAAACCCTGTCAGTGGGGTGCTGGATCATTTCTGTCACAAGATTGAAGGGTGCAGCCAGGTAACAGGATTCCACGTCCCATAAAAAGCTACTTTTCTCAGAAATGAGCCGTGTGTGTCAACATCTTTCTCTGAATCAGGCCTAGACAGCCACTGTGATCCATCATCCACAGACCCCTGTCAGCCAGCGATTCCACAGGCTGACAAATCCCTCATGATAAGGGGATAAACGATAATCAGCTGTTGCTGTGAAGATTGGACACACATTTATTGCAGATGCAGTTCACAACATGTCATGAGCTCTTCTGGTGGTGAAGACGTGTTCTCTCAAAGAAAAATGGAGAGGACAAGGAAATGAAATTTAAAAAAAAGGCAGCTTGTGGATTGCATGGTCTGTTTCATTCCAGTTAAAGATCACAAATAAAATGGATTCTTGAGTCATAAACATTTCCCACAAAGCAAAGCAAAGGCAGATTTGCCTGTGCATTGAATCTCATTTCAGAGCTTCATCAATGAAAATTGCTGCCACTGTTTGAGGGGGATCCTCCTGTGCTCTTCTCATGGCTGCATTCCTGAGTGATTCAGCACAAGCAACTCGACTGAAATACTGCTGAAGACAAGTAACAGGTCATTTCAAGCCCTGTGTGTTAAAACATTGTGAAACAGGAGTACTTGACTATGAAACAGAAGGCAAAGAAACTGCCCAGGGCTGGGCCATAAATGTGATGTCTCAAGGAAAGTTACACAAATGGTTTGAACTTCAAAAAAGAAAAACCAAGCCACACACCAACACTTTAGGAAATACACCTTTTTTTCTGTCCCTCATGAAGAGTCCTAATCCTCTTTTACACCCACAAGACACACTCTTTAACCTCTGGGGGATTATGGTGGCTTTCTTTGTCTAAGTCATTTCTCACTGTGATTCCCTAGAGCAATGAAAAACCTCCTCACAAGGGACTTTTCTTTGAAACCTGCCCTCAGGTGAAACTAGGATGTGACTCACCTCTCAGGTAGCCAGCTTAGGTGGAAGCCAAGAACATCTGAGGTGTCAACCAGAGGTGACCAGAAACCAAGGTCATAAAAATACCAGGAACACTTTTTTTCGTCATGGAAATTAAACTAAAAGATCTCCCGAGCCTTTCAAAAGCTACCTGTGAGCCTGCTTCCCAAAAGGATTCCTGGCACAAACAAGTCCAGCTTTAGCCCAGCTGGATCAGCCTCCCTGACCCTGGAAAAGCTCCTTCCACTTTCTTCCAAGCACCTCCCTGGGAGAGTCATTGCATGGGCACAGGGGAGGACAAAGCTGAAACTCTTCCCAGCCTGCCTGAGAGAAGAACTACTCAGTCAAGAAAAACCATTAACAAATGTCAAGCTGTGGGGAGTGCAGGCAAGGGGGAGAACAACAACAAGAGCCAATGCTTTTATAGTTTTTTCCTGCTTTGTAATTTGTGTGAATTGATCTTGCTAGGAGTTGCTTCCACGTGGTGTGATGTGACCTTAGAGAAATGTATGATTTTAGGAGGCAAATGGTGTTTTGTTTTTTCTATTTTTTTTTAATTAAGTGGTTGCTCCAGAAGTAAAAGAATCTTACATAACTCAAAAAATAGTCTGTGAAAATAATGAAATCCAAAGCAAAAGAAGCAGACTTCTTTCTTCTGCAGACTTCAGCTCATTGTACTTAGCACACTTCTTTCTTCTGCAGACTTCAGCTCATTGTACTTTGACAGACCCAAGCAGAAGTGAGGAAAAAATGTTCCTACCTTTTTCGTGCTCAGTGGATTCTGTTGACACGTGAGTTAGGGGTAAAATGTGCTGTGCAGTTCAGCTGCAGAAGTTTGCTGCAGATGTGATACCAAACTGTCATGGGGCAGAGTTGAATTCCCGGTCAGGACATCCTATTTTGCTTTTGATAAACTTCTGGTTTTGCTTTTCATGTGATGCCCATTAAAGCGTTTGGTTTGTTGACTGAAGCAGGGTTTTCTGCTGCTGAGTCCTTCCAGCAGCTATTTAGTAAAACCCTTGACATTCCCAGTTGAATTATCCTGATGCCAAGAAGTCCAGAAAACTGTTCAGGGACAGATTTCCAAGCCTTTCATCTCTGGGTTGCCTGTAGGAATGTATGACTTGAGATCTGTGGACTCTTGGTATATGCTCTCTTACTAGAATTTCAAATAATATCACTTAGAAACAATAATAAACTCAACTCAGAAACCATCCAGGGCTGCAAAGAAGTTGTCCCAGTACTCCTGCTGAAAACTGTGTTTGGATCTCACTGTTTTGATGGAGCAGGAGTGCATTGTTTCCTGGCTAAATTAAATAAAGGCAAGTTTGTGTGCATTCATTCCTGTGCCCACGCTCACTTCCCTTCAGTCCCTTATTCCCTGAGGGGATGAAGTGAAGACGTGCTGCTGTCTGCTCCAAATTATTCTCTGCTAGACCCATGTAGATCCCAGTGAGTCCTTCTGGTGACCCCTGGGTTTGTGATTATGCAGCAGTGGGATGGATGAGCAAATCAGAAGCACATTGCTTGAGAGTCTCTTTTGCACTCATTCCACAAATATATCATGGAGATAAAACTTGTGGGGATAAACTTCTGGCTGTGAGGAAGTGGCTAACACAGAACAGCAAATTTTTTTGCAGGGGCCAGGGGAAATGTGTCCTTTTGTAAGGAAACTCCAGTAATGCCAATTCCCATTGCAGCTCACCCTGATGCAGATCCTGAAGATAAAACAACTTGTCTTTCACACAGACTTTGTAAACTCCAAGTATTTCAGCTTTCCAGATGGAAATGCACCACCTAACCAGGACGAGATTTTGTGATGCGATGGTGTGCCTATGCTGGCAGCACTCCAGGCAGCACCAGTTCCCTGCACAATGCACTGACAGAAGTCTGGGTAAACAGGTGTGGAAAATTGGGTTAAATTCCCCACACACTGCCCATCACCTGAAGATTTAAGCTTTGTCCTGGTCACAAGATGCAAGATTATGACAATGCCCTCAAGCATTATCATGCCCTGCAATGAGATCCCTTATGTTGGTAAACTAAACTTCCTGACCTAAATTTGGTGCTGCTGCCAGCACTAACCCTAAATAACTTCGGGGCATGATTTGGCAGTTAAAGCATTTCAGGGACTGTTCCCAAAAGGTGGATTGCACAAAGCCGCCTTGTTTTGGGTGGTGAGCCAGTTCAGCAGCACAGACATGGGCTGCCCTGTGCCTTGTGGTGTCAGTGCTTGGAATATCCCTGCTCACGTTTCATTTACCAGCACAGGCCCAGGCTGTGCTGCTCCTTTGTTAAAACAAAGTGAGTTCAGTTCTTCCACCCATTCGGTGCCAGTGTGGATCGTGGAGGGAGAAGAGATAAATGTTTGTGGCAACTGAGGTGGCACAGTTAATTCCCCAAGCAAAATTTCAGCCAACCCACTGGGAAAAAAGTTTCCATGTTGGCTAAAAAAAGAGTAATTTGGCACTGAAAACCAACCAACTTACAAAGTCCTATAGTACAGGGATAACTTCGTCCTCTCTGTTCTGTTTTTTTTTTTTTTTTCTTTTTTTAATTGAAATCATACTTTTTTCATTTAACTGCTTCAGGAGTGTGAAACAAAGTGAGTAAACACAAAGACTGAATATTTAATTTAAAATTAATACATATACCTTGAAAAAAAAATAGAGTGTGTATGAACACACATATATATGAACAACTTTTAAATTTATGCATGGCTAAGTGTAGCCATTCAGTACCTGAAGGGAGCCTGCAAGAAAGATAGTGAGAGACAGTTTCCAAAGGATGGAGGGACAGGACAAGTGGGAATGGCTTCAAATTTCCAGAGGGCAGGGCTAGATAAAATCTTGGGCAGGAATTGTTTCCTGGCAGGGTGGGCAGGCCCTGGCACAGGGTGCCCAGAGCAGCTGTGGCTGCCCCTGGATCCCTGGCAGTGCCCAAGGCCAGGTTGGACACTGGGGCTTGGAGCAGCCTGGGACAGTGGGAGGTGTCCCTCCCCATGGCAGGGGGGTGGATGATTTCTAAGTTCCCTTCCACCCCAAACCCAAACTCCTTTGGAAAGAAGGAGGATCCAGGATATGGGAGCAAAGAGCTGCCTGCTGCAGACCTGGAGCCAGAGTTTGGGCCAAGTGAGGGTCCCCCAAGGCCAAAGGAAGCCCTGGGGAGGAGGTGCAGCCATGCCCCTGCCATGGAGTTTGAACCCTGCTGCTCCTGTGCCCCTGCTCTGCAGCAGGTAGACAACGTTTAGGACTTAATAGCTGCCAATAATGTTTTATTGTCTGCAAAGTGTTTTCAGAAGAAGCTGGTTTTGAGGGAATATAATCTTTCCGAGAAAAGCAAGCCTATTCCTGTAATTACCTTTGACAGCTAAATCAACCCTCAACTTACTTGAAAGGGATGATGGAGGAACAAGCCTTTGCAAGCTGAAGCCTCTCTAGAGCATGAAGCCTCTTTCTTGCCCTTTAAGAATAACATCCATCCCTCCCAGTCAGTATTCCCTGGAGACTTGGAGCATGCAGACAGACCTGCAGGAGCAGTGTGTTTGTGCTTGTGCATCCTCTCGCCTCAGCTAAGGCCTGGAAGGTCATCAAACCCTGACAAGACTTGCTACAGCTGCTTATGATGTCCAGAAATGTGTTGGGTTTTTATAATTTGCAGTGGGGAAGGGGAGGCAGGAGCTCACTAAGGAAGGTGTCCAGGCTTAAGCTCCTGTAGTGACCCAGTGCTACGAGCTGGCCTGGCCAAAACTGACCCCCATGGGCACCAGGGGTGGTTCCCCTCTCCTGCTGCCCCCATGGGCTGGGGGCTGAGCATCAGTGTTGGTATTCTCCTCCTGCCCTGCAGTGCCAGAAAACAGGATGGAGGGGTAAGAAGCTGGAGAAAACTTCCACTGCCCACTGGAAACGCTCCCTGCCAGTCACCAGAGTGGGATCTCTGCCCTCTGAGCATCTCCTGTGATAACACCCACAGATCATAGAAGGAAAAGGTGTCAGCAAGAAGGAAGGCACCCAAATGAACCTGGCTTCAGCTCCAGTTTTGGAGGCTGAGAGCTCCCTGGAAAACTCTAGGACTGGCCAGAGTTTGAGAGGAGGATTGACACCATGAGGTCGCTCCAGTCAAGCTGTTCCCTCACATTTTCCAAAACAATCCAGAGAAGGTGACCAAGCCTGTGTTGGCTCAAGGAGTACAAAAATTAGATACTCTTGGTCTTGTTGGCCTTGCTGCAGGACTCTGCAGCCCGCTCAAACCCAAAAAGCCCATTTGTGCTCCCCACAGCCAGGACCTGCTGTATCCCACCTGTGTGACACAGGCACAGCTCCTGAAGGAGGGAATTTTTCCCTCCCCATGGGGCACCAAGGAGATGCTCACAAGGGGAGTGACCACCCCTGCCAGGGGGAGCAGGGGACAGGCAGAGGGTGGCAGCTGGAGCCAGATCCCTCTGCAAGGCAGCAATTCCCGAGGCAGCACCTTCTTGCAGATGCAGAAAGTAAAGGCCAAAGGTGTGCCAACTTTTACAAGACTCCCTGGCTTTCATAAATCCATTTTATGAGCCGCCTCAGAAGTGAGGCTTAACACCTGAGGTCCTGACCTGTGAGTAAACCCAGGACAGGGAGCAGCCTTGTCCTCAGAGTTGCTTGGGAGCACAGACTATGTCAGCTTTCCATTTTTCTGTCTGAAGGAGCAAAGGTTTCAGCAGAGGGAGAGGGAGCAGCCCTCATTCATCACCTGAATCATACCCCAGTCACCCCAGTCTGGGCTTTATCTGCAGCCACTTGTGCACAGCCAGCTCGCTGCCTCTTTGAACTCTCCTCTCCCCATCCATCTGGACACACCTGGGAGGTTCAAGCTGGGAGCAGGTGTAGAGAGAGGCTGGGTCATCCCCCCTGTGGCAGGATCTGGGCAAAGAGTGGGACTGAGCAGAGAGAGTGGGATCCCAGAGCTGCACAGTCCCTTTCTGCTCCACATCCTGGGACTTCCAGGATGAGCAGCAGTGCAACAATACATAAATTCTGATCAGGTGTGGAGGACACTGCAGAAAGCAGGACAAGAGCTGCCCAAGCCAGCATTTAGCTGCTGTCAGCACCTGTGTGTTGCCTGGTGGATGATGTTTTATAGTCAAGCATTAACAGCTATCATTAGAGCTTTGGCTTTTCTCAATGTTTATTTACAAGCTTTTTAATGCAATTGGGAAGGATGTGGGCAGGCTTCTTGCTGAGGGAAAAAAAAAAAATAAGAAGGAGATACGACAGCAAAATTGAACAGGAGTCAAGAAAAAGAGCAAGAGAGGGGTTAGAAAAAAAAAGAAACCCCACAACCCAGAGGAGCCCCATGGCATCAGAAAGCTGATTCCTTCCCTGCTGGTGGTGTGGGCTCCGTGTGTGGGTGCAGCCCCTGGCCGAGCGCCCGGCAGCGTGGGAGGTGTGCTGGGTACAAGGGTTCAGGGCTGCCAGATGAGCCGTGTCACCCACACAGGGGACTTTGTCCTTTCAGCCACCAGCTACTCACCTCCCTGGAGCACACAGGGGTGTCCTGGCTGTGCCCTCATAAAGCAAAACCTGGGAATCTGCAGGCACAGCTCGCCCTGACACGGAGTGATGGCACTGTCAGGACAGAGGTGCCCCAGGGGTGGCCAGAGGCAACAGAAAGTGGCTGCACAAGAGAGACAGTAATTTTGGGAGTAAGGTGCAGAGGGATTCACACCCAGCACAGCAATGCTCACCAGCAGCATATTTACAAAGGCCAGACATGAGCAGTTGTAACCTTGGCCTGAGCTGGTGGGACAGGAACCAGCACAGCTCCGAGCCTTCCTCGGCTGTCCAGGCTCAGATTCACCCTGCAGCCCCTGCTCTGGGCTGGCAGCAATCCTGCAGCCCCTGCTCTGGGCTCTGGGCTCTGTGCTGGCTTGGATGCAGCCAGGCAGGACAAGCCAAGAGCTCGTTGTCACAGCCTCCAAATTTCTGTGTTTTGTACCAACAGTGATGGTGCAACACCAACAGGTCACAGTGTCCCCACAGCGCCACGCCAGGGTTTGCCTGGGGGACAAACACCCTGTCACCTCTGTCACCACAAAGAAAACTGGACTCAGATGTCTGGTGGCCATGACAAGGAATCCAGAAATCCCATCTACGCCTTTTCTGGATCTGAAGGAGGTGAAACTGTGACCTAACATGCTCTGCACGTGTCCTGGGGGCTGTGTCCTGTCATTCACTTATCTCTGGTGATTCACTGTCCCCCAGGGAGCCTGTGGAGATGCTCAGGGCTCTCTACACACCTCCAGACAAAGTGCTCTCACCAGACCCACGGCAGCATTTTTCAGCTGCCCAAGCCAAATTATTTGTGTAACATCTAAGACCAGGATATGCAAAAGCAGATGTCAAACCCCTTATCCACAGGTAGGAAAGCACTGGAAAGGGAAGGAGTTAAATCTCCCTGCAGCTGGCTGAGGTTGCTCCTCAAAGAATCATAGAATCACAGAATGGTTTGGGTTGGAAGGGATATCAAAGATCCTGCCCATGTCCAATTTTGAACAAGATAATCTTTAAGGTCCAGTGCAACCCGAAGCATTCTACAATTCTGTGAAATTTGGACTGGGCAGGAGGGACCCTCAAAAACATCTCAAAGTTTTCTCCTTTCAAGATGAAAAAGNATATATATATATATGTAATTTTTTTTAAAGGAAAGTGGCATTCAGAAAAGCCCACAACCCTTTTCTGCAAAGGTCTTCACTCAGGGTATTTTGCCACTGGGGAAAAAATAGCTGTTTCCTCAGTTTCTTCTCCCACATTCCCAACAGCAGGAGATATGCAAGATTTCAATATTTGCAGTTGAAACAGGGGCTTGTACTTGTAAGTTAGGGGAAGTACTGGTAAGTATGTAGATTTTCAGATGTGTCAGCCAGAGCAAAACTCCAGTCATCTCCTCCTTCTATCCAGTGCTGAGCTCCCAAATCCTTGAGCAGCAGATGATCAGCCCTGGCCCTGATTTTCGAACATGTTTATAAAAGCCCAAGGCGAGCCTGACATCTTCCTTGAGCTGCTGCAAGGAGCTTAACAGAAAGACTCCGTTCAAAAATTAAAAATAAAAGTGCTGGCCTCCAAAACCTCCACTGCTCTAAGAGTTTGCCAGCACTCCTCAGCTGCATTCCTGGAAACATTTAATGACAGTTTGCTTTGCTCTACATGCATGGGTAATATATAATCCTTGTGCCACCACTTGCTTTGAGTGTTCTTCATGNAGAATCATAGAATCACAGAATGGTTTGGGTTGGAAGGGATACCAAAGATCCTGCCCATGTCCAATTTTGAACAAGATAATCTTTAAGGTCCAGTGCAACCCGAAGCATTCTACAATTCTGTGAAATTTGGACTGGGCAGGAGGGACCCTCAAAAACATCTCAAAGTTTTCTCCTTTCAAGATGAAAAAGAAATAAAAGAGAAGTTGCCACTCTCTTATTCTGCCCTGAACTATACTTAAATTCTTGGGAAGTGTGTCACAGCACTGAAAGAAAAAAAATCCTTGGTCTCAGTGGTAGCTTTTGGTCTCTCTGCAGTTCTGTTGCCCTGATAAACATGAAGAGACATCCTGGGAAGTGCTGCAGTTCAGAGATGCCTCCAAGTAACCTGTGGCTGAATTGTCATGCTTGTTACTTTGCTCTTTTATTATTTTTTAATTTTTTAAAAAATAATTAAATTAATTTTTTTAAAAAATATTTTTTAAATAGGCCCTGCAATTTTACTCTATGACATATATATATATATATGTAATTTTTTTTAAAGGAAAGTGGCATTCAGAAAAGCCCACAACCCTTT
>VYXD01012072.1:112601-126932 GCA_013397195.1 Hylia prasina | reverse complement strand
AACATTTAATGACAGTTTGCTTTGCTCTACATGCATGGGTAATATATAATCCTTGTGCCACCACTTGCTTTGAGTGTTCTTCATGACTGGAGGCATTTTTTTTTTTTTTTCCCCTTCTTGCTTTTGATCTCAGGGAGACTGTTATTCCTGTAGTAGCAAAGCTATTTGTCCTTTTAAGTAAGCATGTGGTAATCCACAAAATCCATGATTCATAATGAAATTGGCTTCAGTCTGCAGGAGTTTAATGGTTGTCTCAACCCAGGACAACTTGCAATTTTGGCACAGAGCACTGCAGCCCCTCCTTGAAGTAATAACATCCAAAGTGTTGGACAAACTGGGTAGCTGATGATAACCAGTATAAAACATGATATATGGCATAGCTCTGGGTCAATTAGAGAGTGCTTTAATTTGAGCTTGTGCAACCATGTTTAACAGCAGTGGTTGTTTTGACTGTGTTACTTGTAAAATTAATATTACAATTGGGCCTGACTCTTAAAGATCTTTTAAGACCACCAGCCATGCTGTGCTTTCCACCAGGCCATGTGGAAAGAAGCAGTGTATTTATGGTGATGCTCTTCAATTACAGAACTAAAGGTGTTCACACCAAGGCTGCACAGGGAGCTGTAGCATTTTTAAACCACATTTGGGGTTATTTTTAAAGTGATATGTATACTCCTGTTGTATTATATACTCGCTGTGCAATATATTTATGTCTTTGTATTTAAATAAAAAGCCATGCTGGCACTACAAAAAGGCTTTTTAGGTGAACACAATCCCTTCATCATGCACAACCTTAAATGCACTTGCTGTGCCCTCAGCACTCTGCTGAAATGCACATTTGAGTGCCACTGCTTCCAGCCCAGTGTCCCAGAGTGTTTCACTAAACCTGCCATGCAGTGAAGCCACCTGCTCACCCTGATCTGCACTAAAAACCTGTCCCCTGCCTCAGAAACCATGGCTTATGAATGATAGGTGGCCAGGACATTCTTTTTACTTGCAGGGGGAAAGAAATAGTCTGTTTGTAGCTGTGGCTGAGCACACACAGCTTGCTGGGTTTGGTGAGTGAAGCTGAGCCAGTCCTTTGTTTCTTTTGATCCATTAAGGCCTGGACCCGTTTCCTTCTGTCGGAGCAACATCACAAGCAGCAGCATTCAAAGCAATGTTTGTTTTCTCACCCCTTGTTTATGCTCTGGCTTTCTCAAGGATGTTCCTGTTGGTTTGAAATTTCCCAGGATTAATTTTAGCTCACAAGTGATTTATTTTTTGTGTTTTTTTTCTTGGAAAGCCAAAAGCAGCGAGCGCCTGAACGGGGACTCTTGGCACTCTAAGAACAGACACTGTGTCCCTTTAAAAGCAAAAAAAAAAAATGACAAGTGGTCTTTGTCTTCTGCTGCCCCAGGAGAAAAAATAGCCTGTCCTTAAATAAGTGTGGAGGAAACCAAAAAGGACCCACCAGAAGGGTTAAAAGGAGACCTGAGAGGAAGAGGAGAAAGAGCATGAGTGTTGAAAATATCCTTGCAGAAAGAGTTTCATGTTTTGGGTGCTTATCTACATTTTCCTCAGATTTAGCTAAAGATGGAGGGAGCAAATTATGTGTCCAGCACAACACAAACCCAGGTCCTCTTCTGGTGATTCTTCTCCTGAGCAGTGCAAGCTTGGCTCAGCGGTAGAAATGGCCACATGCATCTCCTTGAGGCTTTGAAAACACCCACAAAATCTGTAAGCAAATACAAATATTTACCCAAACACTGCTATTTTTTGACATTTTCAGCTTCCTACAAAAGAGCTTTCATCTGAGTAGCCCTGGCTGATCCATGCCTGTGCTAGACCCAGGTGGCCAGAACTCATTTTTGTTGCCACTTGCAAATTCACCACCAAAATGAAGGAGGAATGTCAGAGCTTCCAGGAGGCACTGGGAGACCTCTCTTTACCAGGAGCAGGTCAGGCAGGCTGTGTTTCACCCACAGCACCACGTGGGTAATGTTTTCCTTTCAGGATGAAGGATTTTTTCCCTCTAGTGATTTTTCTGGATGGAATTGCCTCTCTTCTCCTTGGGTGTGTTCACCTGGAGCACTGAACTCCAAAGAAGCCTCTACCACTGGGTAGCCAGCAATGGTGTTGTTTAGGTCATCATCATTTAGATTTTTTTTAAAAAAAAAATCTTGGTCTCTCTCCAGCAGCTCCAAGTCCTCCTTGTGCTGGGCCCCAGGGCTGGGGCAGCTGTGCAGGTGGGCTCTCACCTGAGCAGGGCACAGGGGCAGAATTCTCTCTCCTGGCCTGCTGGCCACACTTCTTCCACTCTTCTTTCACAGCTCAGCTGAGCAGTCAGCAAAAACCAGCAGAGCTGTACCTTCCCTGTCTTTTGGATGGTGCAACCTCACTGCCACGACCTCCACATCCCCACGGCTTTCTAGCAAGGGAGCGTGGTGAAAAAAATTACAAATGGAAATGCACTGCCTTTTCCAGGTGATTTCCACTGTTGTCCTATGAAACCCTGTGGTTCCTGCCTTTTCCCTGGGTCTCGGCCCCGGTGTGGGCATCCAGAGCACAATCCAGGGAGGTGATGTCCCTGCTGAGGCATCCTGGCTCTCTCCACCCCTGTGGGAAGTGCTCCCGTGGACACAGCTCCCTGCGAGGTAATTAGAGCCTTTAATTCCCGAAGATTATACATTTCAGCCATCTATGGAGGGGAGGAAGTTGGCTCTTCCTACCAGCACTCCACCCAGAAGCAGTTTATCTCCATCCAGATAGGGCTCAAGAGGCACTTGAGCCTTTTGTAAACGTGAGCAGATCAGATAAAGGTGATTTAAGGCAGAGGGAGGCACAACAATCGCCTCAGCCCGGGCTTAGAAAGGTCTCCTGTGCCACTGGACACAGCCACATCTTCTGGAGATCTTTCAAAAAACACTCCCAGCAAATGCTGCTCAAAAATCCGGGCTAAGCAGATGATGCTGATACAACGAATATGTTATGACATAGCTTTATTCTTTAATTTACTTAGGCACATAAATAACTTTGTTAATTGCCATTCCTTTCGAAACATTGGAAGACATAAATGGTGTCTGCTCAGAAGAGTGGGGAAATATATTTGAATTTCTGTCGTGACAAGGGGGCACCATGTCCCAGCAAACACAACTTAGACAAGGTTCTACTGTGGAAAACTGTCCGGAATTTGCTTTATTTTTTTACAGCTTGATCTTGTCATGAACTCTCAGGCCCATTCAATGTACCATATCCAAGTCCTGGAATTCCTGGGAAGCAGAAGAATGTAAGATTTTGTTTAAAACAAAAAGACAGCACTGGGAAAAGGAAAGTGTGATTTCATGTAAGGGCTCCAGTAACAAAAACGCACAAACAAAACTGCAGCTCTGCCCAGGGCAGCAGAGCCAGGAGGTGGCTGGGGATGGGCTGGGGGTTTCAGGGGATGTTCCATGCCCTACAGGCACTACTGAGGAGTCCCCACCTGCATTTCACACTGGTGCCAAGCCAAATGCTGTCACCATCCCAGGGCTTATCCCATGAGGAATGTCTGCACACTACCTGCCCCTGCTGTGACACCACAGGGCTCTGCTCTGGCTGTGGGGGAGGCTGAGCAGAAGACCCCAGAGGTCCCTTCCAGCCTGAATGACCACACAGCCCTGCCTGCCAGACCTTCAACCCAGCCCTCCCCGCCCCTGCTGCAGCAAGGGGAAGCCCACACAGCCCCAGAGACACTCTGCTGCCTCCCCTCACACTTTGGCACATCCTCGTTGGTGCCAAACCCACAACCCTTTCCCACTTGGTGTGGATCTCCAGATGAAATGGAAGCTGAAATCCTGGGATGCTCCTCCCAGTGAAGCAAGGCAGCCGCACACGGGGTGTGGCCAGCTGCTCCCTGGCTTTTTCCCTCATTAGATTACTTTATCCATCCTTGTCAGTGATGTCCATGAGTAAGGCTGCAGCTGCAATCCGTGGGGATTGCACACAACACCCCTCACAGATATGTATTTTTCCCTCTCAGTGTACACCGTGCCACGTCTGTGTAAACTACAGGGTTGGTTTGTGAGTCAGCACTGGAGGCAGAGGTCATCTCCAGCTCATGCTTTAAATCCTCACCTGCCTCCATCACCTACTCCTCCTGGAGTCTGATCTCTCCACCTCCTTTTCCTATTGACATCACCTCCAAGAGACACCAACACCAGCACAGCTGTGACCTCGCTAACTCTGACCAACCCTGGTGCCAGCCCTCAGTTTTCCATTCTTTATTAAGGATTTTTTTTTCCTTTTCTGTCATTTTTCCTAGTAAATTAATTCAAGCTTTCTGGAATCAGTAAGAAGTTTAGTTTGGTGTTAGAAACACTGGTTGCCCAGAGAAACTGTGGACTCCCCATCCCTGGAGGTGTTCAAGACCTGCCTGGATGGGACTCAGCAATCTGGACTAGTGGAAGGTGTCTCTGCCTGTGGCAGGGGATGGAATGAGATGATCTTTAAGATCCCTTCCAACCCAAAATACTCAATGATTTCATGTTTCTAAGTTCTACTGAATTTTTCACAGCCTGGGGAAAAAAGTCTTCACTTCTTAATCTGTGCCTCACCTCTACCAAATGAAGAAGTGGAGAATAAATGGATTTTCCAATCTGGCAATGTGAAGCCTGCCCACTTCTCCTGCATGTCAAACAGCTGAATTTGAAAAACGCCCTGATTCACAGTGTCAAAAATAAGTTACAGGGGGGAAAACCTTATCAGCACCTGAGATTCTGATAGGAGAGGACATGCTGTGTCAAGCTGCTCCCTGCGTCACTCAGAGCACAAGTTCTGGCACTGCCGTGTCTCTCCTATCGCTGCCATCCCTGAGACGTTTCAGGTCTTGCACAATCCCCACGTGGTGACCGACCCCTCGCCCTCCGGCCAAAGCTCCTAATTGTGCTTGTCTCATTCCCCTTGTTTTGTGTTCCTCTCCCTCTGTCTCTGCTTAGGTCTTAAGTTTTCACAGAATCCCAGGATCCCTGAGCTTGGAAAATCCCTCCCAGCCCCGGCAGTCCCAGCTGTCCCCACCTTGTCCCCAGCCCAGAGCTCTGAGTGCCACCTCCAGGGGACACCTCCAGGGATGGGCACTCCAAAGCTCCCTGGGCAGCCCCTGCCAAGGCCTGAGCTCCCTTTCCATGGGCAAATTCCTGCTGCTGTCCAAGCTGAGCCTGGCCTGGCCCAGCCTGAGGCCGTTCCCTCTGCTCCTGTCCCTGTTCCCTGGCAGCACAGCCCGACCCCCCCGGCTGTCCCCTCCTGGCAGGGACTTGTGCAGAGCCACAAGGTCCCCCCTGAGCCTCCTTTGCTCCAGGCTCAGCCCCTTCCCAGCTCCCTCAGCCTCTCCTCCCTGCAGGGTATGCTTCGCCCTTTAGACTCTTCCCCAGCTTTTGGAGCTACCCTTACCCATATCAATCATTTTTCCGTCTACATTTCCTGGTTTTTTAAGTCTGTTTGTCTGCAGTTTTGTGTTGGAATTATTATTATTTCCTGTCTGCTGCCACAACTGGAAATCCCTAGTCTATCTTAACATTTTAAACTTGGGCTACTACAAATTCCTTCTTTATTTTTATGATCCTACTGCCAGAACCTCAAGGAATCCAAATTATTCAGACTAATTAGGTGTCCCTAAATCTCATTTTAGTTGATTCTCTTCCTTATTGTTCAGACCTCTAGAGGAGATGCACAAAAAAATTAGCTATGCAAACCAGTTTCTGTTTAGTCACAGGTGTGTACAGTATGCCACAATTTGAATCTAAATCAACCATGCTGGACCTGTGGGTGGATTACAACTTACAAAAACTGACTTTTAAACGAGGTTGAGTAAAGGTACCAAGTCACGGTACTGAATAAACAAATACACCTTGAAATTCCACTCAAGGGGACTTTGCAAGGGAAAATTTCTCTCCTGAGTCACATTCTGATCACCCTTAAAGACAAATAAAACCTGGGAAGTCTTTCTGACAGCAGGTACCAAGTTCTCACTGATGGTGCTGGAATAGGGACCCCCACAGAAATGCATTTCAGTAAAATTATCCTTTAACAGAAAGAGGCAGATCCTGGATTCAGGAAAACACTATCCCAGCTAAACCTGCCAAGAGACATTTGGTGGATGCTTTTTTGATGCCATTTCACAGGTGTTTCTGGCCTCTGCTGGTTCCAGTTGAGTGACCCATCCAGCAAATTCGCCAGGGAATGGAGCAAACCTTGTCCTACAGGAGGACGTGGCCTCCTTCCATTGCCTTTGACATGAGCCTGGAGCAGATGAGCTTGACACTCATGGTGTGAATGCTTGAATCTTCCCTCTTGTCCTAAAACAGACGATCCTAAAGGCCTTGGAGCAGATTTCCCAGAGAAGCTGTGGCTGCTCCATCCCTGGAAGGGTCCAAGGTCAGGTTGGACAGGGTTTGCAGCAACCTGGGATAGTGGAAGGTGTCCCTGCCCACAGTTCGGAACGAGATGATCTTTAAGGTCTTTTCCTACCCAAACCATTCTGTGATTCCACAGGAAAAGACTTGAATGCACATCTTACTGTATTAGTTACTGTTTTTCCCCTGTTGGTCACATACTTGCTCATTTTAGGAAGACAAGACTGAAATCAAGGTCTGTTATTTTTTGACTGCAGGCACCAAAGGCAGCCTGAAGTTCTCCTCTATTCAGAGTAAATATTTTCAGCATATGGAGGGAAAGGCTGCCAAGTGAAGGGAGCATTAGCTGAGCTGCCTCTCTGAATGGGCTGACAAATACCTACAGGTCCCTCATTCCTCACCTCCTGGGGTTGGCCCTGGCAGCCTTCACTCCAGAGCAATCCCAAAGCCAAGGAAACCACGTGCAGGGGTAAGGTGAGCCCAAGGTTGGCTCTGTCAGTCAAGGAGCAGGAACACGGTGCCAGCAGCACTCACACAATTATCTGGCTCAGGTTTTGAAACCTCTGCTCAACAGTGATGATTCAGCAGCTGATTGTTGTTCATTTACTGGAAACTGCTTCTCGTCACTCAGAAGGAAAAACAACTGGAAAAAAGATTCTATCACTCAATTTTACAGTAGGCAAGACCAGTATGGTTGACTGCAAACTTACAAAGAAAAAAAAAAAAGGCATGAACTGGAAAGCTCCAAACTCAAACCATTTTTTTTTTACTTTCAACAGCCATTTGATTTTCATGTTAATATACTGTTCCTTTTATTTGCTTTTTGTTTTTCTGGCCTTTTGGTTTTGCTGTTCCCATTTTTCTCTCATCTCATCAAGACCAGAAGCTTCACAGTATATATAGCCCACCCTCACAGATACAAACACCCACAAACTCTTTTTCCCACAACTGGGAACTGAGCACTACAAGAAAAAAAAAATGCACTTTTACCAGATCCTAGAGAATTCTCAAGAGTTCCTGTTGTACCTGGCATCCCAGCCAATGTGTCAAGGACTAACTTGAGACACTCCAGAGCAAAAAGCAGGAGTGGCTGACACCTGTGGAAACAAGTTTTAAGGAGCAGCCACACATGTACCACAGCCCACGGGAATGCAGGAATATGCCAAGTCCAGTCCTGAGTTTGATGAAATCACTTTGTAATTTCAGATGGTCCCATCCCTGGGGCTGCTGCTTCAACCATCAGTGGTGTCTGGTCCTGGATGTACCACACTGAAGGGCAGTGGTTTGATTTGGTACCTTCACCACAATATTTGGATGCATCACCTGTCCACTAAAAGCCTGACACCTGCCAGGAGAGTCTGCCCACAACATTTGGCACACTTTGCTCTTTGGGGACTTAACCAGTGGTTGGGAGCTCTGGGTGTCATTTTACAGGAGCATTTTACAGTGATGCATGTCCATTGTTCTGTGTCCTTGCAGTGACTTCAAAGTAGCCCAAAGCCCATTTGCTAACTCAGACACAAAAGTGTAGATAATGTTTAGCAAAAATCCTGTTGCTTCAAGTCTTTCTGGCCAGGTCATCTGAGTTCAGGTGTCAGCTACCAGGTACAAATTACACCAGCTATCCCAGCCTCATCCTGCTTGCTCTGCCACCAGCACAGAGATGTCCTGAGCCTGACAGGATGGTGTCCTGGAGGATGACACAATGCCCAGAAGGGCCCAACCACTACAGCTGACTGAAATCCACATCAACCTCGTTCCTAGGGCAGGTGTTTTGTTGCTTGGTTTGGTTTTGCTCCCCTCCTGTGCTCACATTTACATTTACACAGCAAAGCAAGGCCTGTGCTGCCCTTCACAGCATCCTGCTCCTCACAGTGCCCTCGTCATGTTTGCCACCCCAGCAGTGCTGCCTGCCAGCCAAGGGTGGACAGGCATTGCAGCATTTTTCCAGAGCAAGCACGTGCCCAAAAATCTTCCACTCCACAGGGGCTGTCCATGTAACCTGCCTGGCTCTGTGACACTTCAGGCCACATCCTGCTACAGGCAGTTTGAGATGTTTTTATCAGGCGTGTAATGGCTGCTAATGAAGAATTAACCAGTGGGAGTTGCACCAGACCATCCCACTTAGGTGATATCATCTTGGCAAAGGGAGCATCCCAGAGGGATCACTCACAGACACTCTCAAGGCTGTGTACTTCAGTCTCTGTCACCAAGACACCAGAAACTCTCCTCAGGTCACTCCTCCCAGGCTGATGGAAGCTTTGGTGCCACGGTTTGTCACGGCAGGTGGAGTGGGCAGCCCTGAGATTGGTTTCAGTTATGGGTTCCACAGCTTCGGACCTATCCCTGTTTGCCACAACATCATCATAAAAAAATGTTGGTTCACCAATACATATAACAAATCTTGATTTTTTTGCCTTTTTTTTTCCCCATGTGATTTATATTTGGAAATATTGCCACACATTCAATAACAACAGTGGTTTATGCCTGAATCCCTATCTGCTTTTACATATTTCTCCCAGTGTCTCTACAACTGCTGAACTCCAAGACACCCAGATGTATCCCATCCCCACATAAATTAATTATGAATGAAATTAATGAAACTGGAGAGGTATTTTAAAAATACCTGTTTTCTCAAGGTGGTCTGAGGGTTCCTTTATATTCCTTTACATATCATATTTATATCTATTATTCCTGATAAATTTTGAACCTCTTGGAAATCTGTGTGAATCCTCTCTGTGCATTCTCTTCATGCAAGTTCAGGTGGGTTTTGGGATGCAGTTTGTGAGTGTGAATTGCCAGAGCTCCTGAAGAAAACCTTTGTTCCCTTCAAGACACCTTTATCCTGCCTGGGGACGGGAAAAGCCCTGCCCAGCATTCCCCCTCCTGCTCAGCATCTTCTCTCACCCCTGCACACACCTGGGACTTGGTTCCATCCCCCCTCTCACTCAGGTTCTCCATCTCTGTGACTGGTGGCTCCTTGTCCCCACTGCTGATCCCTGAGGTGGAATTCTGCTTCCACAGAGATTCCCACCTGCCTCCCTGCTCACCCCTACAATTTTTCTTCCCCCTTCACTTCTCCCTCCACACCTCTGGATGCCAGTCCCAATCACCTTTGGATCAAGGGGCCTGTGGAGCTCCAGCAAATTAATTCAGATCTCAGTCCCAGCTGCTGGCTCCCTCCTGTGTTACGTGGTTTTGTATGGAACATATCTCACCTAAATAATTTTGTCATCTAAGAAGGTTCAAGTCTTAGCTCAAAATTCTCCTTAAAATCAACAGAAAGTTGTCTCGGACTGGGAGGATGCCCCTGAGCTGCCCATTTCTCCCTGTTCTTGGCAGGAGGATCTTGGCGTGGGCACCTCACTTGGTGACTGCTGGTGTTAAAGGAAATGGAACACATCTGGGTTCTTCTCAAAAACCACCCCTTGCCACCATCTCCCTGGATCTCTGGACTGCTGCTGGACCTGCCTCCAGAGTTAACTCTTCTGTCTCATCACTGCCTTGCAATCTCTTTCTTCTCTTATCCTATTTTCCTTGCCTCAGTCATCCCAGGCTGTAATTAAATTACTCACGGCGGGTCAAGCGAATGTGATGTCATAGGGTTGCTAAAAACACTGGCCAAATTTCCCCCTTGCTAAGCCAGTAGGATCTGAATTCTGGCCCCAACCCCATGAGCAGGCACATGCCTGTTTAATTGCACCCCTGAGTCGTGGTGTGACCTGCTCTGGGGCTGTCCCCATGTGTGGAGGGAAACACGTGCCACACGCCCAAGGCCCCAGAAAGACCCTTTTCAACTGTGCCTGGAATGCTGTTACATCCCAGATTACATCCTCTGCTCTCACAGACAGGGAAAACAGGAAAGTACACAGAGTCTTGTGGCCCCAAACCCTGGGCAGGCCCAGGGAACCTCAAAATGAGAAAGAAACAGAGGGCACAGATATAAAATAAAAATATTCTAGTGGAAGGTTCCCTGCCTTTATCAAGGGGGTGGATAGTAGGTGATTTTTAAGGTCCCTTCCAACCCTTCCAAACCATCCCGTGATGTGAAAATCCAGAATTCCCTCAAAATGTGTCCAGCACAAGGCACGGGATCAAGCTGGAAGTGAATCCCTCCCCGTGCATTAACATTCATCCATCACCACAGTTATTAGCCAGGCCTGAGCTGTAACATATTTTATGGCTTTTAGGACTGGCACACTTCCCTCTCACTTAGCGGTATCTCCTGTGAACTCCTTCAACTCAGCAACAAACTGTTAATGTTGTGATAAACAAAAGGTTTACACAGAAACCATCAGGATTCTGAGGCAGGGCTGAAATCTGCTCAGCACAGGTGCCTGCCTCAGGTGCTGCTGCCTCACTGAGCTCCCAGTGTGGCTTAAGTGAGAGCCAAAGCATCCAACAGAACCTTTCCCTTCTTCCTTTTTCCTCATTCCAAAGCATGGCTCTTCCCACTTCTACAAAGAGTTTTGAACGTTTTATGCTTTTGCAGGGATTCAGTCCAGATCCAGTCTGCTGAGTCAAAGAAAGGTCTGCCTCGGCTGAAATAAGCTTTGGATCAAGCCCCAGGAGGAGGGATTTTTGTGGATTTTTTACTTTTGATCCTTTTGAATGTGGATCACAATTTAAAAATAATAATAATAATACAGGAATATCACACCAGAGATGATATTTCCCTAGAAAAGAACCTGGCATTTTTATTTCAGGGCAAAGATTCAGAAGTTCTCCAGCAGGTAAAAATGTCTTTTCCATGAAAAAGCTTGTCAGATTCAGATCATTTAGCCATATGCCCAAATTTTCTCTTTTTTCTTGTACACTTCATTTCTAACTGAAGTAAAGCCATGAATGCATGCCAGCCCTTTATCTTTCCAAAAAAGGGGGAAAAACTTAGTCACAATATATCCATCATTCCCAATTCCTCCAACAGCCTGAAAACATCAACAAAAAGGCCCAGTCTAATGAAAAAAAAAAAAAAAAAAAAAAAAGGCAACTTTATTTGGAAAAAAATAGTAAGTAAAGCAAGCTTCCATATGTTTACCATAAAAATAACCTAGACTCCACCTTGGGGTGTATAAAAATACAGGCTACAGATTGTGTGTTTTGGCATTAGTTAAAAAATGCCTTTGTAAACATGCCCTATTAAAATTTAACTGCGGCTTTTATCATTGACTCAAGTAACATATGAAAGGGCTTGAACACTTATCACAAAAGCAGTTGTTTTATCAGGGCTTAGTAATAGCAGTGATGGATTGTGCAATTTGCAGGGCATGCCTGGTTTACAATTGCAGATGTGCTGGTAAGTACTATCATATACATCTGTAAAGTCTCCTTTAAAGTGTATCCAGAAACATTAGCACCTATTAAAAAAAGGGAAAGAAGGAAAAAAAAAAAAAAAAAAAGGGTTATAGGAGCAGCAGACTTTACAATCCTGAAGATAAGACTTAAATTAACACAAGAGGCTTGTGTCCAGATTTTTGGCCAAGAGAGGGACAAGTGCAGGTGGTGCTTTTTTAGTGGGTGCTGGGATTAAATTAGGACAATTATCCCCAAATAGCTCCGGATTGAGGCTCGGTGTCACTTTTTGGCCGTAGTTTTTACAGTATCAAAATAAATGTCGTAAGAGCCCATCCGACTCATCGGGCTGCCGTGTCGGGGTTCTCCCCACTCGGTTTGGATTTTAATGAGCCAGAGAGGCTTGATCTTCTTAAGAAGTAGCTTATATGACTCACTAATTTTGCATTAGCCCAGAAGTTGCCTGGCTAAGCCCTCGTGCCCCCCACGGGCCTGTGGCAAATCCTTGGCATCCCTCGGTGCCAGTGACAACCCCAAGATCAAGCGGGAACAGCAATGAGCTCACCCGCACCCCGCACTTCTACAAGAAATCCCTTCAGCAGACACATTCTGAGCCTCACAAAGCAGTCACTGTTCCTGCCTCAAAATAAAATAAAATAAAATAAAATAAAATAAAATAAAAGTAGGGGTTTTAATCGAAGAGTGACACTGAACCATCACTGCTGCCAAAGAGCAGATGAGGAACTCCTTGGTTACTCCGCCGGGGCACCAAGAGCCCCGTGAGCTCCTCACATCTTGGGTTTGTGGGTTTGAGGATCAGGCTGGTGTGAGAACAAGGTGTCAGGGTGGCAGCAGGGGCTCACAGCCACCGTGTCACACCACGGGGTCACCGCACAGCAGCAGCAGCATCGTGTATTTGTGTATTTACATAGGAACCAGACACCAAAGGATGAGGCACTCTGGGAGGTTTCCTCCTTTTCGGAGGTTGCTCTCGTGTTAGAAAAAAAAAATAGGGAGCTGCTATTTATTTTTAAAATTGAGGACTTTCTGTATCTTGACTGTGACGCCTGGAAATTCCTCATAGGAAGGTCTGCAATTGCACATAAAAGCAATAAACGCCCTTTTTGTGCTTTTGAGTGGAAAAGCCTTCATCATCACAAAGGAGGTGAAAGCAGGAGGACGCTTAAGAAGATCTGCAGGTGGACAGCACAAAATCTCCTTTGACTTCAGGGGCAAAGACAGTTGCTCAATAAAGACTCCACCGTTTTGGTTTTTTTTTGTTTGTTTGTTTGTTTGTTTGTTTGTTTGTTTGTTTGTTTGTTTGTTTGTTTGTTTGTTTGTTTGTTTGTTTGTTTGTTTGTTTGTTTGTTTGTTTGTTTGTTTGTTTGTTTGTTTGTTTGTTTGTTTTTTTTTTTTAACTTCGTGTGAGATTGGGAATTCAAAGTATTATATTCACCATGGTCCAGTCTCAATAAAGCATATATTCCAAGACCTGCACACATCACCAAATGTTCCAGTCCATTTCACAGGACTTGAATATATCACTCCTGTTGTTGTTTCTGTTGCAGGAAAAATCCCCTGGATGCAGGACAATGTTTGATTTTGCATCAAAGCAGATACTGGCAGTATGTGGATCAACTAATTACCTCCCCGTTTACACAAGGAGAGGTTTGTTTTGGTGGGGGATGAAAATGACTGGAAAACACGAGTCAGACATTTCATCTCTTTTTTCCCAAGTGCCAGGCACACGTGCTAACAATATCCCCCAGCCATTCCTCACACCTCCTGTTTGCTGTGCCTTAACCCCATGGAAGGAGGTTGTTCCCTGTGCCAAGCTGGGAATGCAAATTCTACAAATTGTGATCCAGAAGAGAATGTTTGGGTTTAGGGTTTTCTCCCCCTCTTTTCTTGGAGACTGGAAAAACGGGGCATTGTGTTCATGCCAGGTTGTTCCTGGAGGTAATTTATGTACCAATGAGTTCAAAGGGAAAGAATGGAAATTTTGGTTGGATATGTGGAAGGAATTGCTCCCTGGCAGGGTGGGCAGGCCCTGGCACAGGGTGCCCAGAGCAGCTGTGGCTGCCCCTGGATCCCTGGCAGTGCCCAAGGCCAGGCTGGATGGGTTTTGGAGCAGCCTGGGACAGTGGGAGGTGTCCCTGCCCATGGCAGGGGGTGGAACGAGATGATCTTTCAGGTCCCTTCCAACCCAAACCATTCTGTGGTTCCATGGTTCTGGGAAAGGGAATATCCAGCAGGCCATGCTGATGAAAAGCTTCCAAGTGGCAGAGAGCCAGTGGGATTTCTCAGCTCTCTGATTGCAGGAGGGTGTCTCCAGTCAGCACAACGTCACCGAGTCCATGGCAGAGTGGCCCCACAAGGCCACTTGGGGTAACCTGTGTTTGCACTTTAACATCTGCTCTGCTTTTTATCAGTGCATTTTACAGCCACTGCTGGTAAGTGAGCTATCTTGCTGCCCTGAGGTACCTCTGAACTCCAAGGCTGTTGCCATGAACAAAAAAAACCCGAGGCAGGTGGAAGAGAGAGCATGGGGAGGAGTCTGGAGCTACTCTGGTTATAGAATCATTCTGAAGAACGCCGCAGATAAAGCAGCAGCAGCCTGTCACCCTGGTTTTGAGGATTTTTCTAGGCCTTCTGATTTGTCTTTCATATT
>VYXD01012072.1:0-112272 GCA_013397195.1 Hylia prasina | reverse complement strand
TTTTTTTTTTTTTTTCCCTTTTTCCTTTTTCCTTTGCTGCTGCTGTAGGTGTGACTTCCAGCAAAATTTAAATCTTTCTGTGGTCTGGTCTATCCTGCCTGTGCACCTCCTGGCATTACTCATTTGGGTACCACCTTTAACCTCTGTGTCAAAGAGCACCAGCACCCTCAGCAGGGGCATGTTTCAGGGGTTTGGGTTTTTTTAATATCTGCTTTTATTTTCTCAGAGAGGCTGGGGAAGTATTTTGGCACACTTTTATGTGAGAGATACTGTAAATTCAAGGAACAAACAACACTTATTCATGAAGCTCTGATGACTGCAGTGGAGATCTGAGACATCCATGCCTTCTTCTTCCCCCATGGCCATGGAGAGGACCTGCAGGCTTTGCTGGGAGCAGACAGGTCCCTCCCCAAGGGAATTATGCAGTCAGTTGCCGGCCAAAAATCCTGTTTCAGCTGTGTGCTTACACAGATTCAGGGGAGAAGGTGTTTTCCAGCATGGGCATCCTGGTCCCAAGTCACTCTCCTTGTGTTCCCTACCACTTTTGATGCCAGGCAGGGATTAAAGGGAGGGTCACAGCCCTTGTCTCTCTTTCTGGGTTTGCATTTTAAAGCTGGGGAGTGATGAGGGTTATGAACAGGTAACAGGAGAGGACCTCTTGTACCACACATCCCAGAGGGAAAGCAGCAGAATGACCATTTCTCCTCAGATCAGCCCAATTCCTGCTGGAAACCCCTGGGGAGACCTCCCCCACCCTCCATGGTGGGGCCTGAGAAGATGCAGCAATTCCTCACACCATCGGCAAGCCCATTGTCTGGGCAGCATTTAGAAAGCTGGGATGAATAATTGCTAAATTGTGGTGAGCTGAACAAGGAAAACACCCACAAGAGCACGGAACATGCCGTCCAATGGTTCTGTGGGTGACCACAGCCATCCCTCCATCTTTCCTCCAAACAAATTGTCCAGCAAGGCCACACAAGCTACAGATGGGTTTGTTCCGAGGCTGGCAGTGAAATATCACACAATAATTCCTGGGGGATATTCCTCTCCTCCCTCCACAGCTCCGGGCTTTGGGGAGAGCCTGGCACGTTAAACTCCAGCTGGCACAAGCTCCCTGGAGAAGGTGGGCACACAGCTCTCCCTCATGGTGGGGCTCAGCGTGGCTGCTGACGTTTATCCACACCCCCACTGCCAATTTGTGGATTTTTGGAAGCATCTTTTTGGTCACTGGTGACCCAAAAACGCCGTGTCCACGTGGCGCCCGCCCAACACCCCGTGTGGTTTTCCTGCACGTCACGTTCAGATCACAAACTGGAAATATCTTACCTCCAGGGGGAGGGTTCTATGGCTGGGAAGAGTCTGTCCTTCCCAATTCAAAACTGTGATACTGCCAAGGAATTTATGGAAGCCTGGGTCGCTCTAATTATCTAGATGTTTTCCCAACTTTTTGTAGGTCGTGTTTTAGCAAATTGCAGTACTTTTGCATCTCAGCCCTTCAAGGAATGAAGTTATGCAAATTACAAGTCTAACTCCTTTATTCTATTTCCATTCTTTCTCTATCCAAAGATAACCTGCCAATAAATAGCAGAGGAATAATATAAAATTGCAGTGAAATATTGAAGAGGGAGGAGATAATGAGTTTGCTACAAAAACTAATAATTAATAGCCTAATATAGCCCAAACCTATTAGAAAATAAGAGTTGCCAATTTGGAGAAGAAACGTTTAATGTTGTAAAACAGAGGTTAGGATGAGCTTATTTCATGTTTAATAAACTGATTTTTTTCCTAATATCTGATCTAAACCTTGCCCTCTGTCAGTGTAAAGCCACTATCCTTTCTCTTAGCACTTCATGCCCTTGTTAAAACTCCCTCTCCAGCTCTTTTGGAGCCCCTTTAGGTGCTTGAAGGTGCTGGAAGGTCTTTCCAGAGCCTTCTCCAGGCTGCACAACCCCAATTGTCAGTAATAACCACATGTACTTTATACAGGATCAGTAGGGAAAAGTGCCCAGGGAAGGAACAGCTTTTTAAATGCTCTGGTTTGGTGTCTGCAGCACTCTGGTGTCTGTCAAAGCCTGGCAGATCTGCCCCTGGGTGTGTTCCAAAAGGTGCTCAGGGACAGGGTTTAGTGGTGGGTTAATGGTCAGAGTCGATTGTTGTTGCTGGACATGAAATAAAGAAGTTTGAGTCCAGTTTAAGGCAGAAGAAAGATCAGAAGGCTTAATTCACAATTCATCCAGCCTTTTTATAACGTGCTGCGCTAAAAAGGCAAATCATTGGTCCACAGAATTGACACTTCTCTCCACTGGTTAAGTAACAGAAACAACACCTGGGAGAGAGGTTGTTATGAGAACTCAGAAATGTTATGAGAAGAAAATAATTGTTTACAGGAACTGTCCTTGAAAGAAAATTCTCCCAAGAAATCTTCCCTTGGGAAGAAAATCAGCCACTGACAGGCTGAAAACCTCACAGACTCAGAAACATCAGGCCCACAGTTGATGATCTTAAAGGACTTTTCCCACCCAAACAATCCTGTGACCCCCAGCTCGTGAAAATCAGTGAATCTCTCCTGGTGCCACCAGAGCCACACTGGTTCACATTGCCAGTTCAAGGCACAGAAAATAATTTCCAATTAAAGCACAAGGGTGGGGGGCAGAAGCAGTTCACAGGTTTTGTTTTTAAGGACAGGTCAGGGTGCCCTAAATTGCAGGCTGACTGCAATTTCCCAAGCCCTGCCACCACCATCCCAGCCGTGGGAAAGGGCTGCACACAAATCCACTGAATGCAGGGTAGTGTTTGCAAGTGTTTGCAGGGGTAGGTGAGTGCAGGGGAGATGGAAGAAGGTGTCATAGAAATGGCTCAGCTGTCTGTGGCTTCTCCTGTGAGAAAGCTGAATGAGCCTGCTGGCCCCCAAAGAGACCATCTGACCCCTTCTGTTTTCTGAACAGTGTTTCCTTACCCACAGCCTGGAGAATTATTTGGGATATCACACTGGATATGCTGCCTGTGGCCTTGGTATGAGGTGAAAATCAGGGTAGTTCACTGCCTGACTGACAGGAGATGTGCTCTGAAAAGACTGTGATGGTCCCCAAGCCCCTTCTGAATCCTCAACCATTACTCACCATCAAAAATATGAATTTCTGAAGCCATTACCACATTATGAACCCTCAGCCATTACCCACCATAAAAATGCGAATTTTTGAAGCCATTACCCACCTTCTGAGCCCTCAGCCATTACCCACCTTCACAAACATCCCCCACGTCCTCCCACAGCTAAAACTGAGCACTCCCAGTTACCCTGAGGGGTCACAGAGAAGGTAATTCAAGGGGAATTGCTGTGACACAAAGCAAATCTAGAATTTCTCAGCTGAGAAGCCACCATTTCTCTGAGGACAGGCTGACACTTCACTGAGCCCTGCTGTGTGAAAACGTGGCAGTCTCACCTTTCAGTTTCACCTTGTGTAAATCTCTATTTGTACCTCCTTGGCAGCTGAGCACCTCCTAAGGCTTGGCATATGGTATCATCTGAAGCACAAAATAAAAATATTGCATCCATCTGTACTTCTTGTTTTGGCAGAGCCAATTTCTACACTCAGAAAAGCAGGTTGTTTTAAGACTACACTTAAAAAAATTTAAAAACTCATTGAAATGTCACAGAAATATTTTCAGTTTTGTGTATCTGAAGTATTTGGTCGGAAGAAACACTTCCAGAGAGAATGACATTTACTCTTGGGCTGTTATCCAAGTTGTTGGTAGGATGAATGGGCCCTAACATGGAATTAAATGCAATTAGTGCCTATGGCAAGGTTCCTTTGCACTCCTGTGAAATAAAGGAGAATTCATTCCTCTTGTATTAAGTCTATTCACGATCATTAAGTGCATTAGTTACTAATACTCTTACTCCTGTAGCATTTGTCAGCTCTTTTAATGGTCCAGAATCCAAGCCAATTAGAAAATAAGACCGGAACAACTGGAGATAAACCACCTTTGAAAGTCCCAGTTTCTCTCCACCGTTGCCTTAACGTCAAAAAGTGCTTTACTGGGGCAGGCAGGCAGCCAAATCCTGCCCGGGGAAATTCCCTGCCTCCCAAGTTATCTGTTGGATTCCCGGGGAACTATCCTCTAATGGCCCTTCCTGGTACTTTCTCTTTGCTTCTCAATTTAGCTGCTCTGCAAAAGCACTGCCTTTTTTTTTGTTGGGATTTCACGTCCTAGGGAATTTTTGTTTGTTGTTGTTTCCAAAATCACTGGACAGCCCCCCAGACTTTGAAAACTCAGGGTTATTCCTGGCTGTGTAAGTCCACCCCAGTTTCTAGGGAAGGCTTATCTTGCCAGCTCCAAACCCTTTTCCCCACCTGACCCTCTCGAGAACAAGACGTGTTGGCTGCTCATAATTCACGCAGAATGTCCAACGTTTCAGGGCAAAGAGAAACAGGCTGGATTATTTTTATCTCCTCTCCCGGAATAAATCCCCCCACAGTTCATTTCCAGGCATCCATCACCTCACACCAGAGGCAGGGCTTTGGGAACGAAGGGAGATCTAAGCAGAGAGGCCTCTGGAGCATTAACCTGCTCCGAGTGGGATAGAAGCAAAGCAGGACCACATTCCACTTCCAGAAGTCAAAACCTTGCTACATTTAAAGCAAAAAAAAAAAAAAAAATTACCAACACGTGCATGCAGTGTTCACTTAATTAAAAACCACCACAAGCAGCTTTGTTCTCTGCACTGGGTCTGTCTGGAAGTGTTGGATGCCAAGGGCAGATAGGAAACACAGCACACACACATCAAGGAGAGATGTGGGAATAATCTGAAAACAAATATTGAAAATCCTGCCCCTATCTGCCCCAGGATGACCACAAGCTGAACTGTAAATTTGCTGCAGCTTATCTCATCTTATATCATTTATCCCTGCATCAAATAATTCTTGGTCTGTGAATTATGTAAATTCATGTAAATAATGGCAATCCTGTCTGTGTTCACCAGCATTGGCAGGAAGTGATGTGTTACTGTTCCAGCTCTCTGAAATGAAAATGCAAACTCTAAAATGCTTTGAGAAAGTGTCTCTATAAAATAAAAGAAGTTTCTTTCATTGCTGCAGAGCGAGTTTTCAATATTTGGCATCGTTGCCACGGACATTCCTGTTTACCTGGCTCATCTTTTTGTGGGCCATTAGCATGAGTCGGGGACTGAAAAATTATCAAACATTAGGCCCAAGAGACTGAGGAAAGGGGCAAGACTTGAAGCAGGCTGGTCTCGTGGTTGGTAAAACCTGAACCATCAGAGAGGTGGAAAGGAGTCAAAAAATATATTATATAGAATATTATTCAGAATACACCTTTTCATAACATTACACTTTTTCAGAAACAGGTGATGTGCTTTTTGGTCATCAGCTTTCTTTCTGCCCAGACAAGCTGTGGCTGCCCCATTACTGGAAGTGTCCAAAGCCAGGCTGGGGCTTGGAGCAGCCTGGGATGGTGGAAGGTGTCCCTGTCTATGGCAGGGCCTGGAAGTGGATGGGCTTTAAGATCTTTCTGAACTTAGTCCTAATTGTAGAATTATTTAGGTTGGAAAAGGTCTCCAAAACCATCAAGGCCAAGCTGTGCTCGATGCCCACCTTGTCCCCAGCCCAGAGCTCTGAGTGCCACCTCCAGGGGACACCTCCAGGGATGGGCACTCCAAAGCTCCCTGGGCAGCCCCTGCCAAGGCCTGAGCTCCCTTTCCATGGGCAAATTCCTGCTGCTGTCCAAGCTGAGCCTGGCCTGGCCCAGCCTGAGGCCGTTCCCTCTGCTCCTGTCCCTGTTCCCTGGCAGCACAGCCCGACCCCCCCGGCTGTCCCCTCCTTTCAGGTAGAAACCTTCACTTTTTTCCTCCTGCACTCATGGAAATCCTGATTTTCAACATCAAGCCGTGGCACCAAGAGCTCCCAGGCTCCCTGTGCATTGTGCTGAGCTGGAGCCAGCATTTGCTCTGAAAACAGAGCTGGCAGCAGGTTTGCTCCGAGCCACAGCTCCCCATCATCCTGGCAGCCACTTAGGAAATCATTGCTGTCCTCGGCCTCCCAGCTGCTATTATTTATTTCATTAGTAAACAGCATGTTTTCAGTGCTTTCAGAAAGTAAATTTCCAGTTTCTGGGAAATAGGAATGAAATTAAATTAAATCAAAACTTTCACAACACTTCCCAGGGAGCAGAGGCCGTGCTGGCTTGGCATTTTCACCAGTAGTTCAGGGGAAAAAAAACCCAAAAACCAAAAACCCAACAAAACAGGCCTTATGTGCTGAGCTTGGGTGTGATTGCACTTGAAAATCTAGATTTAGGTTTGAATTTCACTCTGAATCACTCCACCTTCTTAAATACCTTACACAGATTTTATAAGAATGAAAAGCTTCACAGGCCTTTTAAACATTTAATGTGTATTTTTAAAGCAGCACATAAATATCTTGAACTTGTGTGAATTCATCCTTCCACCTGTCCAAGTGTCTGCAATGGACTTGAGAGCTCAGCACAGAGAATTATGGCATTTACTCCCTGGGGACAACCCCTGTTCCTCAATACAGAATTTGCAAAATTCTGTGGAAACAAGAGAGGAAGGAAGGAGAGGGAGAGGGAGAGGGAGAGGGAGAGGGAGAGGGAGAGGGAGAGGAGAAATTACTCAGCCTTGCAAGGATGGGTCACCCTGGGGTAGGAAACCTCATCCTCTGTGCTCACCATCCCTGCCCAGAGGGGGATCAAGGTCTTCCAGCCAACCTTGCAATCAGAAACATTGGTGAGACATCCCTTGCTATTTTTTCCCTCCACGTTTACGTATTTAACAGAATTTTATGGTCTTGGGACATTCAGCAGTACCTAGCCCATTACATGTGCAGCTGCATTCATACCAGAGAACCCATCAGGAAAGGAAATGCAACTCCCTAACACCAGCCCAACCTATTAACTTCTCTCACATCCTATTTTTTTCTTTTTTGTTTTCTTTTTTTTTTCTTTTTTTTTTTTCTATTATTCAAGTCAAAAAGTCATGACCTCTGGCAGAAAGAAAGGTGTGTGAGAAAAAAATGCTAGCCTGGTGCATTGACTCTCTCTCTAATAGCCAGGAATATGTTTCCAGAATCATAAAAGGAAGAAGGAAAATCAAATAAAAAATCAACCAACCAAGTGCAAGAAGCAAGGAGAGGAAGGGAACAGCAGCATCAGCGTGTGAAGGGTGAGTGAAGCCAAGGAAGCTTTACCCAAAGCCATGGAGGAGCAGTTCCCAATCCAGCAGCAAACCTGGAAGCAAATATCCCAAAGAAAGAAGAGGGAGGAAGAGGAAACATCCCCCAGCATGGGGGTGCCACTGGGTGAGGAGACAAGGAAAGATTTTTAAATGCTGGCTGTATTTCATATCAAACCATAAAAGAACCCTGAGGTAATGAGGAGGGCTGGCTGAGACCTCTCCCATAAATCAATTGTCTTGGGGAACAGGGTAAGGAAAAAAACCCTCCACAAAGAAATACAAAAACAAGAGATCAAGATTTTTCCCACACTTCATAATGTTTTACACAGCTACAATAAAGGATCTCCAGGGAGTGCAGCTGCTTTGTAGAGCCAAGACATGAACTTGGAAAAAAGCAGCTAAATTGTAATAGAGCTCTAGATGTTGTACTATGGGAAAAAAAAAAATCCCACAAACATATATATTTATATATATAAAAGAAAAGCTTTTAAAAAACCACTCCTTTAAAGAAAGAATGAGGAAAAACAAACAGAAAGGAAATGCATTTTCAAGCATCAATGCCAACCTGCTGAGAAGGCTGCTACAGAATTAACTTAGTTATTTAGATTATTATTTAGTTCAGAGAGCTGTAGGTCTTCATGGTGGAACTTATTTGGTGAAATATAGCAAATTTTATCCTGGGGAAAAAAAAAAAAAAGAAAAAAAAAAGAAGAGAAAATATTAAATGACTGGACAAAGCTCCTCGTGCAGACATGCAGTGACCAAACACCTGCCTGTAGTGGATGGAGTTGAGAAGAAATCGTGACAATCAGAGACAGCTCCAGACTTCAGAGGTTTGTACTAGTCCAATCAAAGACTTAAATTTAGGGCCCAAACATTAATGACAGCTCTGACAAGCAACTGACTGACTTCTTGAGTAAATCAGACCTCAGCATTACAGGTGTTTAAGACATAATTGATGTTAATAAAATCTGAATTACAGTAGAACTGGAAAGGAATTTTCCTTTCTGTGCCTGGCTGACACGGAAATTTTGAGCAAGCCCTGCCTCAGAGGCTTGCTTCACTCTGATGAAATGGTGACAATAATGTTTCTTTTGTCTGTTTAGCTCTTAACCTTTTTTTTGCAAGTGCTTTTTCCATGTGACCCCCTCGTGACAGCGGGCTCTGCAAACACACAGGCTCACCAGCAGTGTGGAATCCTTATGACTAATGGCAACTCCTTAAATGCACTGCAGGCACATTCTGCATTGTAATTTAGGTATTAAACAAGAATATTAACCATTAAGAGGCAACCTGGAAGTGTTCAGGGCCAGGCTGGATGGCGCTCTGAGTTCTGGTGGAAGAAGCTGAAGCTCAGGAGAGTTGTCCCAACATCCCTCCATGCCCAGAGGAGAAGCACGGGGAGGAGCCAGGTGATATCCCACACCAGCTGAAGCATTCAGAGAGAGAACTCAGCACTCCTCACTTCAGCTGAAGAGCAGACAGACACCTGGGGCTGAACTTGGAGCACTCCTGTCCTGGTTTCTAAAGCTGGGGGTGGAAGTTGGGTCTGAGCTCTGTAATTGTGTTTAATGGCACAGCACCTTGCAGACACTCCAGAGGAGGGGAATTGCATCTTATTTGCATTTGTTTCTCTCCTGTGAAAGGGATTAAGGGTGACTGGTTCAGAGGAATCCTGCCTGATAAGTCTCCTGGTGCTGCTCCCTGGGAACAGGGAGCACAGCAGGCTGTTGGCTTTATGAGAGAAAATAATTTAAATTTAAAGAAAAAAAAAAAAAGGCAAGCACAACACCCCGACTTACAGAGTGCTAGGATGTGATGCCTTGCTCTCTAATTTCTATTTCTAAGACACCAGGAACACACTGGGTCACAGCACACTTGGGAAACTTTGCTCTGGGTTGAGCAACCTCGCCGCTCCTGCATCACCATCTGATGGAAACTCAGAAGTGCCATTAAACTGAACCAACATTTTATGGCTGAAAGGCCATCTTATACTATGTAAACAAACAGCTTTTAGTCCCAGAACAAGAGGTCGTTGTGCAAGATTGTGCATCATCACTGCATGCCTCAGACACCACTGACCTGGTATGACTGAGAAAGAAGCAAAGTCCTGATAGCACTGGTTCATTTTAAAAAAAAAAGCAAATTAAGAAGGTTTTGACAGAGATCTCCACTGCTGGTGGACGCTGAGATCCCATAGTCTTTCCCAGAGGTGGGCCATGAGAAAGGGATTCAGGTTGGAATCACTTCCCATTCTTTCAACTATCTGTTGCATAAAAATCCCCTGGCCTTGGTTTATGCCTTGCTGCTCTCATGTGCTGTGAACTCCGGCCAAATCCAACCCATTTTTCAGAGGGATGCTTTGGTTTATCTCTTAAATGGGCATTTTTTGTTGGAGTGAGCTGCTATTCCTCGGAATGAGCTGGGGGAAAGGAGCATGGCACCGATGCTCAGGCTGAGAGTGACGTGCTGCAGCTTTCCTGGAGGCAGCAGGACTGTGCTGCAGCTTTCCTGGAGGCAGCAGGAGAAGAGCTGCAGCTTCCTCAGGCTTCCCACAGACCTCCTGGCACAGGCTGTGCAGGAAGACCTGCCAAGGAAGTGTCACCCTCCGGGTGTCCCAGCCAGCTCTCTCCACCTCGGGGGCTGCAGCTCAGCTCCTGGGCACAGCCAAATAAAGGTCGCTCCAGGTGCCAGCAGATTCCAGGCAATGAACACAGAGGGCTGCCTTCACCCACCAGCTGGACAGAAACACAGCAGCCATTGAATTTATTTTAAAATATGTAGTATTTACCCAGAAAGCCTTTATGGCCTTTTGCTCAAACACTCATGCTATTTGGGCTCAGGATAATGCACAGAGAGATGCAGGTCTCTTGAGGCTCGTGCATGATTTAAAGTTGCTGGCTTGGATTTTTTCTTTCTAAAACACAGAAGTCCCCTGATTCATCTTGGGGACAAGTATCTGGGCTTTGAATTCAAAAAGCAAAATGCCTTTTAGTCTCCAGCAGCAGCATCTGGCATTGCTGCCGGGTGGGGAGGGGACTGGTTGTCCCCCACTGGAGAGGCTTCCAGGTGGGAATTCGGAACTTCAGAGGTTGATTAGGTACTGGGGAGTTGAAGGGACATTCACTGGGGATGAGTGATTTCAGGATTGCAGGTGAACTGCCCAGAATGCACTCATTGCCAGGCCCCTCATGGTCCCCTTCAGCTCCCTCCAGAACTGCAGCTCTGCACACTGGTCCTCACTTGTTTTTGGTCTCATTTCAGAAGTTACATCCCCACTCCTTCATCCCTCACCCTTGTTCCAGTCCTGGCCCTCCATCTACACCCTGTCCTCTGTCTCCTTCATCTCCCATCACCCTCACCCTGCTGCTGGCTGTGCTCTCCCATTTGCCCAAAGTGGTCACTCCACTTTCACCCTTTCCCATCCCTCTCTCCAGATCAGAACTTTCCATCTGTTTCCCACTTTCTTTGTGCATCATCTCTCAATCCTTGCCTTCACACCCAGTCACTGTACATATGTGTTTTTACACTTTCCAACCTGTCACCACTGACTACTTTTATTTTGCTGGGACCCACTCCGAGCTCCTTCCTCCCTGCAAGTCAGTGGCTCGGCTCTGCTTCCTTCTCTCTTGCCTCCAAATCCCTCCTGCTGGCTCCTGCTTCCCAGCCAAGCTCTGCCCTGGCCCTGGCAGCCCTTGCTCACATCTGACACCTCTTTTCTCTGTCCCTTCCATCCTACTGATGCCTTTTGTTCTGCTGACTTCCCTCCATCATTACCCTGTCCCACTTTCCAGCTGTCCTGAGAGATTCCTACCTAGGGATCCACTCTGGATCCTGTACCAGAAAGCCCAGCTTTCTTCTCATCACCTCTGACTCATCACTACACCCTTCCATCTGCCTCCACTTCTCCAGAGAGAAGTTTCCTAGTCTCACATGGCAGAAGATGAACAAGAAGCCCACAGACCCTTCTGTCACTTTTGGTCCCTCTTCTTCTGTGACTGCACCATGGGACTGAGCACAAAGGAGATGAGGTTTGTTGGTGGCTTATCTGCACATGATCCCTCTCTTAAACTGTCTGCTGATTTCCCCTGGAAGGAACACCCATGCCTCTTCCAACATTTTTCTTTTCACATTATAAGTGCACTTCATTCTTTCTGATACTACTAATTCCTTTTAAACACGCTCCAGCTGTAGACTGGAGTCTTTTTTTCTTCTATCTCCAACTCCATTCACCATTTCGAGTGGTTCCTTTCTTCCTTTCTCATTCTAGGCCCTCTTCTAACAATGTTCCTGCCATGGAGACACACTGGAAACACACTCAGTCTCATTAAATGAGCTTTTCCAAATCTTCACCCAGCCAGTGTTTTCACTTGTACCACCCTTTACCCTGAGCTGCAGTTGCCTGTTGATTGTCTCCCTAGATTTTAAACTTTTAGCACATGAAAGGAGGACCCATCCCATATGTAGTGACAGAGACTGCAGAGCTTCTCCAGCCACTTTAAACCTGATTTTGCTATTTAGACTGGTAGAAAGATTTTTTTCCCCTGATGTCTGATTAATTCTTGCCATAATTTAAGCCTGGGACTTCTTGCCCTCATGACCACAGAGAAGAAGAAAGGATTCATCTTTGCAGCACCCTTTTATATTGCGATATTGTCTCCCATCCGTCACTTTTCTAGACCAACCACCCCAGTTCCTACACAACCATGTCCATCTAATCCCTGTTCTAATCCCTGTTCTAATCCCTGTTCTCCTTGGTCTCCATTCCAGCTGTGGATTTTTCCTGGAGCACACTTCACTCACATCTTTATTAGTGTTCACTACAGCAAAAGGATGAGTTCAAATTGTCCTGCAGACTCTCTTTAGCTCCACACAGCCCAGAGTGGAAGAATTGGTTTTTTTCCTGAAGAAATTCCAGACAGCAGGGAGAGCTACACGGTTGTTTTCTTCTCAACTAAGCCCAGTATTTTACATAAGACCTTGTTGAACAAAATCCCATTTTTCACCTGGTTTCTCCAACACCTTTGTATCATTTGGGATTTAAGCACTAAGATCAAAGGTCCCTGTGGTTGCTTTGTCCAGTTTACACAAATTCCCTCTGTCATCTCTCTAAATTTTGTGGTCTTCCACCCATCCAGGCAGCTAAAAATCTCCTCTGTGGCCTTTCAGTCCCTTAGACCTGTGCTCAGACAGCACATTTTTTCTTTAGCCTTAATAAATAAAAGCTTCTTCTGCTTCCACACATCTCAAGTACTGAGAGATAGTTTCCCTCACCAGTGCCCTCCCCTTGGTACACCCTGTCCATGGGGAACTTCCCTCACCCTCAAAACCACACCAAACCATCAGCATCTCATCATCCCTTCACACATCATCCCTTTTGGATGCTGAGCTTCCAGCCTGCACCCTCTTGGGCCAGCAGTGCCCCTTCCATCTTCAGTTTGCTGCTTCACAAGCACTTCTGGGTTTTCTCCCAAGTTCCCCCTATGTCCCAGGGCAGATTTGTGGAAAGAACTCTCAGGAATTTCATGACCTTCTTTAAAGTCTTCTTAAAACCTTTGTCTTTGCCAGGAAAGCTGCAATAAATAAATGCAGAAAGGAATACAACAATGAATGCTGAGAACATCAAATACCCTCCTGATTACTGTCCCCTCATCTCACTCCTTCACCTGCCAGATGCTGCCCTGCACTTCTAACCATAATTTTTTTTCTGGAAGGAGCCTCTCTCCAATATCTGGCTGGACAAGACCCAGTCCAGTGTTGTCCCAGTTTCTGACTGGTGCCCTACACCACAATCTAACAACAAATACATCAAAGTCATGGCAGACCATACTGGAACTTTGATACAGGTGGCTGCAAGAGGTTTGCAGCTGATCACAACCTGGCCCTCCCTGGGTTGTCAGGGTGATGAAAGCAGCTCATTTTCCCAGTAAGAAAAGATGTTAAAAAGACACCAAAATTAGCTTCAAAGTAAGTTTGATGGCATTTTATGCATGGCCTTCATGTGAAAAGGAAACTCATCTTCTAAGGTGGCCCCTTTGGTTTAGAAGTAAAATACCCATAGAAGGCAGCGGAGGGAAAGGAGCCCTCTTGTGATAAAGATTTCAAGGAATAGAGACAAAACTTCAGTTTCCAAAGCCCTTGGACATGGTGCTGCTAAGTAGAAAGCCCATAAGGAAATCCAGCAGCAAATAAAACATAACTCTCTCCTGGTTTCAGCCTGGAACAGCCTACACTGGTTCAGCAGCTTAAAAAGTTCAGAAAGAGTGAACACCTCCCCTCGTTTTGCAGGAGCTGCACTGGCCCTGCAGACCTGTGCCTGTAAATAAAGGACAAAAAACAGCTCTGAAGAAGGACACAGGCACTAAGAAAAAGCCCTCTGTGTGCAGCAGCAGTAGCAGCACTGGTGTTGCTCAGAAGGGAGTGCTCTGTATTTGTGTTTACATATTGATTGTTTTGAAGCCTCTTTCAGTTCCAGGAATGGGAGACTATAAAAAAATGATATATATATTTGTGGTTTGGCACCCAAAGAGAGCTTCAACTCATGCATCATCGCCGCCTGCCAACATCTGCAAATTATTACATGTTGGTTTGGTTTGGGGTATTTTTTTTTAAGCCTCAAACTACAAGACTAACGTCACTCGGTGGTTGCACCTACTGCCGAGGAACAGGGTGGGACTTTGGAAAGGGATTTTCACCAGGGCAGGTCACTGGGTTTACTAATAAACAGGATTTTATGGTAATGCCTGTCCTCACTGCTGCTGTGCTGGGGAGCAAATTCTAGCTGAATGAAACTCAGAAAGAAGCTTCAGTTGGTTTTGGAGAATGGCTGGCGAGTGAAGAACAGGGAGGTTTACTTTTGGTATAACCTTGCAGTGAAAACGTAACTGCACCGCGGCGTAAAGACACCTCGTTATGTCAGAGGAGGGAAATGATCTGCTCAGATGGTTTTGGAACCATCTGTGTGAGCAGTGGGGAGCTGGCAGAGCGTGGAGCCCTCACTCTCACTTGGCAGCGATCCGTGCGCAGAAAATCCCGGTGCCAGCAGAGCTCCCCACAGGCTTACACAGATCTCGTGACTGACACACGGCAGAGGAGATGCTGTGCACAGGTAACCATCCCTAACCAGCATCTGCCTCAGGCACAACTAAGGGAAAAAAGCACCATCCTGGACAATTAAGCCACAGCTGCCAGGCAGCAGCGAATTCAAAATGGACCAGGTGGCATCAAGGTGTTGGAGTCAAACCTCATCAGCCTGAACAAATGTAGTATTTTTATTTTTTTTCCCCTGTTTGTTGGAGTCCATGGCACGGGGAAAACCCCTCAAGTGGCTCTGGGGGGTCCAAGATCCCCTGGCTGAGACCCCAGGAAAGCATTGCCTTTGACCTTAGTCCACGGAAAAAACTCCCAACACTTAGGGATGAATTAAAAACAACAAAGGTTTGAAGTAAATAGTAGTTTAGTTTGTCACAGAGTGAAAATTTGTAGTTTTGGGTTTTTAGAATGGCGGTAAATGAGAGCAAGATGGAAAATATGGGTGGTGTCTCATCTTCCTCTTCTTCTCCTCCTCCATCTTCTGCTGTGACCTGTCATAAAGATATTGGTAGAAAGGATTTGATGTAGAAATCATGTGTCTAGAATAGGTAGTGACCATTGGTATAAAACTGTAAATATAGTACATTTTAAAAGTTAATTCAACTAGAGACCTATAAAAAACCTTGAATTTCTTGCCTGGTGTTCTTGCCAGTGTGGTCTTTCAGCATGTTAAGCCTGGCTCTTTGTGGCACGAAGGCCTTGAGATAGGAAACTGAATAAACACCTTTGAAGACCAAAGCTGCAAGTTCCACTCATCATTTCAAACCTTGGCACAGGACTTTGTAGGAAAAAAATCTCTAATTAGGGAGTTCCTAAAAGAGAGAAAATCCCGCAGCTATTAACAAGCAGAGACAGGCAAACAGGAACATTATGACATGAACTTCTTGCAAGTCTAATTTCAAGATCACAACAGCAAACCCCACCTCTGCTTGGAAAAATGGTGCTCCATGAGGCTGGGTGTGTGTTTGCAGAGAACAGGCATGGTCATAACACAGATGGGCAGTCAGAGCTTATTTGGATTGGAGTAGAAAAGATATAAAACCTACTGATTAACAAACTCAAGTTCAGTCTCTTTTTTCTTAAACAGTAGCATTTCAGGCTCCTTTGACTTCATTGCCATTTTAGCTTTACTTCCAATGGAATCTGTCTGCAGCACAGGCAAAGTGGCATGTCCACTGAAGAAACTAAATTCATCCCCTGGCTGATCTTGCAACTGCTTCCCAGGACAAGTTTACCCTAAACCTTCAGCAGGCCCAGAGCACTGAAGGTTTTTGCTCTGCTTGCTGCAGACAGCAGGCCCATGGGAAACACCCAAGCCACAACAAAAGGTCTGCAAGGAGAAAAATTAGAAATGCAAGTTTGCAAAACCCATGCTTTGTAAGCCACGGTGAAAAAGCTGAATCTGCTGTAGGGGAAGATGTAAAGGCCAGAAACAAATATTTCTGCAGGGCCATGACTTCACCAGCAGGAGCCATAAAAGGTTTAAACAGAATTCCCAAAGCAGCTGTGGCTACCCCTCGATCCCTGGCAGTGCCCAAGGCCAGGTTGGACAGTGCTGTGAGCAACCTCAGATAGTGGAAGATGTCTCTTCCTATGGCAGGGGGTGAAACTGGATGATCTTTAAGTCCCATTCCAACCCAAACCATTCCATGATTCTATGCTAAACATCCAGAAGCAGCTCTCCTCTTCAGGAATATTAATTCATTAAACCTAGACCAGGACAGTGATCCTCCCCTCACTTGCTGATATTTTTTTGTCCATCCAGTTTCAGCAAGCTTTTCTCTTTCTCTCTCCCTCACAAGACGAATCCCAGGCCAGCACAAACAGTCAGACACCTTCAGATCCCCCAGGTTCTGGCTGCTCTTTTTTAAAGCTAACACAATGAATTTTCCATGACAAACCATGGAAACCCAAGCTACTTTCCCCAGCTCCTGCTGAAGGTGAGGAGGTTTTTCTCAGCCCACAAGTCACCGTGTAAGTGTCCAGGTTTCCAAATGTCACCCCTGTAACAGAGCTGGCAAACATGTGCTGCCTCTCAGCTGCCACAGTTCAAAGTCCACCCTATTATTTAATACATAATCTTGAATGGCTGAGTCATAAACCCACCTGCTTTTCTGCTATGGGAATAGTAACGTCTGGGGAAGGAGGAAACAACTTTTCAGCCTCCTGCAGCAGGGCTGAATGGAGCCCTTCACATCTGAAACCCTGAAATCCCATGTGGGATGGGCCGAGGGCACTGTGTGACTGAAATCATCTCACTCCCTTCAAAGAGAAGGCAGAAAAAAAAGAAAATATCTCAGACTTGCTCTAACACTCATGTTTCTCAACGCACTTGCTCATCTTCTGCAGCCTTGGGGTTCCTCTCCCTTCTCCCTGAGATCTGCAATATCAGCTTTAAAAGTCGCAGGAATTTCCACCCTCACCCCCCTTAAGACTCCTCACTGTTTGAATTCTCCCTCCCACACAAGTTGACTGTAAACAGATGGCAAATTGTTGTGTGATGCTGTGTGCAGTAAAATCACCTGTTGGCTGCACAGCCACTATCAGTGATTTTCCAGAGGATTCCCAAGAGATCCAGCCTGTGTTTGCTGTGTGGCAGGAGAGACAGAGCCTGTCTGGGCAGGGCACTGGGACTCAGGGTGAGCACAAGCAGTGATGGGTGACAGTCCAGGCCAAAGAGGAATGGGGATCAGGGGGAATGGGGGGACTCCTGCATGGCCACGGGGTGGGCAGAGGGTGTTGTGGCTGCCCTGTGCATGGAACTGCTCCTCAGGGTGGTGGAGAGGGGGCCTGGGCAAGACCTGGCTCTGCCCACTGGCCTTTCTGCCCTGATCAGGGGTTGCTGCTTCTGTCTTTCAAGCAGGGATTGGGGGGAAAAAGTATCTGGAAAGCCCAGCTAGGAACAGGCAGAGATCTGGAAAATCCTGATTCCCCTGCTGAGAGAACTTGGAGGATGCTCCCAAAGACAAAGCAGAAAGAAGCAAATGAAGAGTTAAGTGAAACTAAACAGAAGATGGACAAAAATAGTCCCACATGTCTGATACACTATAAATCTTGTTCTTCAGTGAAACATCAGTACTTTGCAAGTCTGAACCATCTGCTAGGACCTTTCCCCAGTCAGATCTGGAGGCCAGGCTTGCTCACACAGTGTCCATCAAGATAAAACCCCCAGAAATCAGGGTCACTGGGGCTCAAGGCTGGAGCCTGGGCACAAGGAAGGAGCCCAAATGCACATCCCCAAGCTCTGCAGGGTGCAGGCAGCCACTGACCCAGGTCACAGCAGCACCCACACGGTGACCTGACTCCCTGACACCCAACCGAGGGCCAAGCTGTAATTTAGACACAGCTGGTGATTTTCTATCAGCTCCAGCAAGCTGAAGGGGTTGAACCCATGAGCTCACAGGGCTTGGTGCCATCTAACTGAGCTGGCAGCACCAAATCTGGTGTCCTGTGCTTCAGCCATGGCAAAGAAAGCTGGAGAAACAGCACAGCAGCACTGTCCTGTGGGCAGGGTGGGGGTCAGCCTCTTTTCCCAAAAGGAAATGGCCTCAAGTTCCACCAGGGAAGGTCCAGGTTGAAAAACAGGAGGAATTTCTTCAGTGAAAGGGTTGTCAAGCATTGCAAGGAGCTGCCCAGGGAGGTTTTTAAGAGACAACTGGACCAGTGCTCTAATTTTGTTGAAAAGCTGGTGATCCATGAAGGCTTGGACAAGACAATTTTGGAGTCTTTTCCAATTTTAACCATTCTATGATTCTGTGTTTCCTGGTCCACAAAGGCTCCGCTGGGACCAGGCAGGATAATCCTGTTCCTGGGTCTGTCTCTGCCAGATGTGCCCATTCTCATTCTCCAGTTCAGTGCATCTCCTCCAAGCCAGCACAAAATAAATTCCCACTTTTCCCCCACGCCGCTTTTACACGCACACTCCATTCCACGCTTCCCATGGGGCATTTCCCACTGGATCTGCTCTGCTGTGAAGTCCAACAGATGGTTGCCAAAAGAAATTATGTCCAAGACAAACAAACAAAATAGCCCCAACAGCATGGCTGGAGCTGGTGTGGTGCAATTGCAGTGCAGTGTGGCTCACTGGCCGCTCCATCGCTCCCTGTCATTACTGGTAAATTATTCAATCTTTTATCAGGGAAAATGCTTTAAACATGCAATCATCTATTGTTTATCTTGTGTTCTGAAAGTGTGTGTGGCTGTGCCAGATATGCCCTAAATTCTTTCATTTTATCTGCCCTGTTGTACACAGACGCCAACGTAAATAAGTACCAGGTACACACACACACCTACGAGTAATGTAATAGAGTCAGTCCTCTTCTGATCTTTCTCTTTCATCTCCAAGGAAAGAGAAGGGGAAAAAAAAAAACACTGTTCCACCTCCACTGTGTTCCCATCAACCACCAGCTTGCCCTGCTCCAATTCCAGAGGGGATTTTCCACAGTAATGTGGGACTGGGATTTTTTTTAACACAGATTTAGTGAGCGACCTTAGGGACCGAATGGCATCAAGGCTTCAAGGGGTGAGTTCCCAGCTGGGAAGGTTTGCAGGGGAATTATCTGTATAACTGCACCACTCAACTGGAAAATAAGAGGTGTGGATATCTTGGAGTTGAACACGTGTGGCAACACCGCTGGAAATCGGGATTCCTGGCTGGGAGTAAAACCAGTTTCCTGCTGGTTACTCAGGAGGGCAGAGCAGGTGGCACTGGACCCTCTGTGCCCAGACTGGTTCTCCCCTTCCCTGCCTGCTTTGAGCTGCCCAGCAGTGATGTCTCCTTGAGCAGCAGGCATTGCTTCCCCCTGGGAGCAGCTCCCAAACACTCCAGCACTTGGAATCATTGCCCTGCTTGCAGAGGTTAATGGGACGGGCACATTTCCAAGTGGGAAGCTTTGCCCAAAAGTGGGTTAGCAAGAGGGTGGGGAGGAGACAGGCCCTTGCAAAAACAAAAATTCACTTACCCAGCAGTTGTGACTGGGCAAGGCCACTGGCAGAGTGACAGAGGTAAAGCCCAGTGTGACAGATATTATTTAATATGGGGAAGTGGATCAGGTCACTCATCTCCAGTGAGGATCTGCTGCCCTGGCACAGTGCTGGTGGGAATCCCGCGCTGAGCAGTGTCCAGTTCAGGACTGGGCTTTGTACTAAGGAGCAGGAACATGAAATCATAGAATGGTTTGGGTTGGAAAAGACTTTAAAGATCATCAAGTTCCAAGCTGTAGGCAGGGACATCTTCCACCTGAACAACTTGTCCCAAGTCCCATCCAACCTGGCGTTGGACACTTCCAGGGATGGGGGAGCCAAAGCTGCTCTGGGCCACCTGTGTCAGGGCCTCCCCACCCTGCCAGGGAACAATTCCTTCCTAATATCCAATGTAACCCTAACCTCTGACAGTGGGAAGCCATTCCCTGTGTCCTGTCCCTCCATCCCTTGGGAATTAGACGTCTCTCTCCAGCTTTCCTGGGGCTCCTTCAGGCCCTGCAAGGACACCATGAGGTCAAAGATTCACAGAATTCACAGAAATTTGAGCTCAGCCCAAAGCTTCTCCTCTCCAGGCTGAACAATCCCAGCTGTGCCAGCCTTTCCTCCCAGCAGAGCTGCTCCATCCCTCTGCTCATCCTGGTGCCTCCTCTGGGCTCTCTCCAGCAGCTCCACGTGCTCCCTGTGCTGGGCCCAGGGCTGGGGCAGCTCTGCAGGTGGGCTCTCACCTGAGGGGGCTCAGGGACACAATCCCAATCCCTTTCCTGCTGCTCACATGGTGGGATCAGCCCAGGGCACAGCTGGTTTCTGATCCCAGCACACACAGACAGGACATGTCCAGCTCTCACCCACCAGCACCCCAAGTCCATCTTTTTTGCAGTCCAAATGCCAGGGCTCAACTCTGATTTTTGCTTGGTGTGAATAAAGTCACCTCATCTACTTCCATCCCATTCCTAATTGTGTTTCCCCACCCCAAGACACCTTCCCACAACCCCTTTCATTCCTTCTCACTCAAGTTCTTCAGAACATGCAGGATGGGGAAGCACCACCATGACCTCTCTGCAGCTCACTCACACCAACAGAACCGAAAATACCCCACCAGTTCTTGGAAAAAAGGACTGAAACTTCTCTTCCAACATGAACCAGCTGCAGCTCACACTAAACATAAAATGAAAAGCAAAGTGCCTTTTTCTCCCTTGGCAAACACTGCTGCTCTTGTCTGCTCACATCTATTTCAGGCTTCGCTGCTTATTCGAGGCAAATCTCAGCTCTGTGTAGGTGTGGTAGGGATGATTCAGCAGAGGAACCTGCATGGCTGGAAACCTTCCATGCCTATGGAAAACAGAAATTTTGTGGACCCCTTGCTGGCCAGATGGCTGAAATCTCCCTTTTTGCCCTCCCAAGGTGGTTCTGCTGTAGCCAGCTGCTCCTCCCAGCAGTGCAGGGGCTCAGTCCTGCAGTCTGGGTTAAATAAAAAGTGCCACACGACATGAAAACACTGATGTCTCTGTGGTGTTTCACTTTCATGGAACAGCACTGAGATTTTCCACACCTCAGGATCAGGGATCACAGCACTGTGGTGATAGATCCATAACGTTTCCTTAGGTGCATCCATGTATTTACATAAAGAATTTTTAATAGAAGTAGGGAAACATACTTATGTAATGCCTTTTGTACCAGGAAACCAATCTGTGGGTTTGATCAATCAGTTAGATTTTTACAGCTTGATTATTAAACCAAATTAACTCCCACTGTTACACACGGTTCTTGCATGAGACGTATCACACACACCCACATATATACAAATATTTACTCCTGAGAAGAGCTGACCTCTCTTAGTGCACAAAGATTCTGTACTAGTCCGATTTAAATGTCATATTGTAAAAAAAGAGTCATGGGAAAACACGCTGCAAATAGCCATTATGTCCATGAAAACATCTCATTATCCAAAATGGAGTTATGTTTAAAAGTGTCTTGTTTATTTAAAGCTCCAGTCCTAGAAATAAATTCCACATTTCTCATTCTCTTCCAGATAAATACTCAATTACTTAACATGTTTATGGCACTGGAATGAATACTGGAGTGTTCTGTTGTTTTTAAAAAATAAAAATAATCTTTTTAAAAAGTGTTGCAATGACAACCAAAGATTTAGTAGCCATTTTATTTGCTTGAGTTGACCTCATAGGATGTGATCTTGGAGAACGACAGGCTTTTAGCAGGGCAGTGATTTAATACATTGAATTCACTGCAAGATAAATAAGCAGGAGTCACACCATTTTCAAATCTCTTTATTTGAGCCTATGTGAGGTCTCCACAAGGAATAAAATGACATGGATCAAGAGACATGCAGCTGACTTGTCACGGGGCACTGTAGGAGAAACTCTCTCCCCCAGCTCAGTTCTCATTAGCTGTGAAGGGCTGATGCTTGCAGTTTTTGGATGGAATTGCAAAAGAGAGTTGCTTTTGCCATTAATGTCACGGGGTCCAGATGTGAGGAGATGAGAAGCAGACTCCTCACCACACTGCAGCTCTGGCAGAGGCTTCCAGCTGACAAAAAGCCAGAAAGCACAGAGGTGATGTTTCCAGCATTTCAGGCTTTACACATCAGGAATTCCATCAAAGTGCTCTGAGGGTCTCCTGGCCGGACTGGCAGGGAAGTTATTCCTGTGTTTTCCACCAGATCCTTTTCTGCAGGACTTTGTCAGGGGTAGAAAACTGATTCTCCCGACTTAGATACCGACATGCTGTAGCTATTTACCCTCCATAATAAAGATCAGAGAATCCCAGAATCCCTGAGGTTGGAAAATGAGTCTAGGCACTCCCAGCTGTGCCCCATGCCCACCTTGTCCCCAGCCCAGAGCTCTGAGTGCCACCTCCAGGGGACACCTCCAGGGATGGGCACTCCAAAGCTCCCTGGGCAGCCCCTGCCAAGGCCTGAGCTCCCTTTCCATGGGCAAATTCCTGCTGCTGTCCAAGCTGAGCCTGGCCTGGCCCAGCCTGAGGCCGTTCCCTCTGCTCCTGTCCCTGTTCCCTGGCAGCACAGCCCGCCCCCCCCGGCTGTCCCCTCCTGGCAGGGACTTGTGCAGAGCCACAAGGTCCCTCCTGAGCCTCCTTTGCTCCAGGCTCAGCCCCTTCCCAGCTCCCTCAGCCCCTCCTTGTATGACCCTCTCTCTAAATATCTAAGTAGGTCCAGCACTTCCCCTCAGGGAATCACAGAACTGAGGATTAAATCCACCTGTGCCAGCCTGGGCTCTGGAGCAGAGCATTCCCAAAATCACAGAGGTATTTGAAGCCCCTATGATGGCTTATGCCTAAATGTGATGCCAGCATCTCTGGGAAAATACATCTACTCTGAATTTGTGGTGTTTTGGTCAATTCACTTAAAAAAAACCCAAGATGGGCAAAATCAGATTAAAGATAAACAACAATAAACCCATTTCCCCCGAGCCTCACACCCAGGAAGGGAAGTTGCCACCTTAGGCCATCAGCAGCAGCCCTAAAAATGTGTGCAGAGGAGGGGACATGAGAAGAGCCATCGCTGGCCTTGTCCCCAGCTGCTGGAGGAAGCAGCCAGAGCACAAACCATCTCCAGTCAGCCCTTCCCCTCACTTAAAATTCCACAATAATGAACACTTCGCACAGAAGGGAAAATTTTCAGCTCTGACTCAACGGGATCATTACTTGTTGTTTATAAGACACACCCACTAATTCCACGTTGGAGGCACGGGGGATCCATCACGGACCGCGGGCACGTGAGGAACGCCGGGAGCGCTGCTGCTGCACAGAGCACAGCTGGATGAATCCATCCTGCCTTTCCTTGGAGTCTCCCTGGAGCTCAGGGACAGGCCCTCAGCGTGCCACAAGGCTGTTCCTCACAGCTGGAGGGAGAGCTGGCAGCACACGGAGCACCAAGCACGGGGAGAGTTTAAGTTTGTCCAGCAGCTCCAACGCAGAAGCTGCAAGCAGGTGCTTCCCTCATCCCCAGCACCTCTTGGATCAGTGGGAGGCCCAGCAGGCTCAAGGCTCCACTGAGTGCAGAAATAAATCCCAGCTGAGATTTTGCACCTGGTTTTCCGTGCAGCAGGATCACAGAGGATGCTGCAAGCTCACCCAGACCAGAGGAATTGCACAACACTCAGCCCCATGCAATGGTGGGGATGGCTCCCTCCTGGATCCACTGCTGCATCCAAATCCTCCTTCCAACACTCAGGAAGGAGAAAAGGACCCTCAAGTGGGTGTGAAGGTTTGTGCTGCCAGAGTGTAAATGAGAATCAGGCCTGACAGCCTTTAAACAGCACACAGCAGTGCAGAACCAGAGGGGAAGGCCTTCCAGCTGAAATACCAGGGATTTAGGCAACCAGAAATTTGGAAGCAACAAAACAACCAGTGGGACTGAGGTGAGGAATGATGCTAGCATATCTGCCAGCTCCAAAAATAAGCAGTAATAACAAAAAACCCATGACCCACAGCTGAAACCGTGAGTTTCCAAACCTTAATCCTGACCAGTTGATTTGGTTTATTAACTCTGCAAGCATATTCTGGTCACCAGTTTGAGCTTTGCCCCAAAAATATGAGCTCTAGAACCAGGCTTTGTTGGGACCAGGGGCTCCTGGGCAGTCAGTCCCCTGCCTGAGGCCCTGACACACAAACCATGGCTCCCAGGATGGCCAGGAGTGTTGGGTCCTTTGTGGGAATAAGATTCTTGTGGGAAACCACTCCCACTTTGCAACCCCGCTTCCCAGAGGGCAGAATGCCACCTAGTGAGCTGCTCCTCCTCATCCTCATCCTTCTCCTCCTCCCTGCAGCCCCCCAGGCCTCCCAACCCTGCCCCACAGCCACTGTCCTGCCTCCTCATTCCTGTTACAGCTCCCAGATTTTCCTGCTCACCTCCAGGCTTCCATCACTGCAGGAGTCACTGCTGCTTGCCTGGGAGCTGCTCCCACTCCATGATGCCCATTTTGGGTCAGCTTGCCCAGTGTCCCTGCCACAGAGCAGGGCACCTCACACATCCAGGGCACAGGCCAAGGAAGCAGGCACAGCAGAGCAATGGGAGCCCTTTCAAGTTCCATCCCTGCTGATCCCATTTCCATAGGAGGGTTTTGGGAGGCAGAAACAAGATCATGGAAAGGACACGAGCTGCTTTGTGAGGCCTCTGGTCTGATGTAACCATTGCATTCTTGATGTGGATTCTTGGTGCTAATCACAGGCTGGCAGTAGCTGGAATGAAGGTTTGCCCACTCTCCCCAAAACCAAATTCCTCCAGGCATGTCAGGCATCTCCCTATTTTTCTTTTTCTTCCCCCCCCACCCCAATCCAACATAAAGAGAACAGGTCTTGTATTTTATTTCTGGAAGCTGGAAAGATTATTGAAGCCATCCTTCACAAGGAAGAAACAAGCTCAGCCAAATTATAGGGATCCCTCCTCTCCTGAGAATAACAGAGATGCAAAAAATGCCTCAGTGAATGTGTCTGAAAATAACAAACATTTCCAACCAGTCATTCACCCTTGTCCATGATGTGGCATCATAATGGAGCAAATAACAGAACACCAGGGAAGTAAAACCAGAATTTAACAGGGTCTTATTCCTAGGAAATATGCTGGAAAAGAGGCAGAGTGGAAGATGCTTGGAAACCTAAGCACAGCCAAGACAGCAGATCCAGGCTCAGCTGACCTTGCTGCTGTTGTTGTAAAATAGGAATGACACCTTGCACAGGTAATTACAGCCACTTAAACCCTCATTTGCATTCCACACAATGCAGCCAAGGAATAAACATAATTACCTCCTTGTCTGGAGCTGCTGCCCGGGTTAACCTCCCACCAGCCCCAGTTAAAATGATTAATATTTAAAAACCTTAAATCCACTGCTAAATCCAGGGTTTAGCAACTCCCCAGTGGATCCCCACCATGCCCAGTTTTCTTGTGGGTGACCAGCAAAACGTCCCACAGCCCAAACATCCAAACAATCAGATTTACAAGAGCGTGTAGGACACAGGACAAGGGGGAATGGCTTCAAACTGACAGAGAATAGAGTGAGAGTGGATATTAGGAAAAAACTTTTCACTTTGAGAGTGGGCAGGCCCTGGCACAGGGTGCCCAGAGCAGCTGTGGCTGCCCCTGGATCCCTGGCAGTGCCCAAGGCCACGTTGGACACTGGGGCTTGGAGCAGCCTGGGACAGTGGGAGGTGTCCCTGCCCATGGCAGGGGGTAGAAGAGATCGCTTTTAAGGTCCCTTCCAACCCAAATCATTCTGGGATTCTTTGAAAAAAGGGATCAAACCAAGAGCAGAGCAAGGTACAAAATAATAATAATAAAAAAAGATGGCTATAAGAGAAAGCTTCCTGGGAGGAAATCTGTCACCCTGGTTTTGAGGATTTTTCTAGGCCTTCTGATTTGTCTTTCATATTAGAGTCAGAATTTTTACATTCCCACACGTTTTAATATAAACAATAGCTTTGTTTTCCTAACTGTCCTTCGTTGTTTACATATTTTTAGGTAAGAGGAGAAAGTTGATTGACAGTTGTCATGACCAATGTGGTTTGGGAGGTGGGATTTCATCCTCCAACCCACAGGCACCTTTGGAAATGTATAAAATTGAATTTTGTAAATAAACTCAGGGCTTTTCCTGCTTTGCCCATCACCGTGCCCTCATGAAGTTCTTTCGTGTCGTGTTGTGGTAGAAACCAACCTCTACCTTCTGTTGACTAAGAAAAAGGGGAGTTTTGCAATTTGCCTGGGATAATTCTCTGACTGTTCCTAAGTCCAACCAACAAGAGCCCTGCTGGCAGTGACTGGGACAGAACAAAGTGGTGGGAACTTTCCATCCCAACTTTCCGGTGCTGATGCAAGTCGGTGCAAGACCACTGGAGCTGGTGGAGGTTGTGTCTATTTATATCCCTGGAGGATCTGGCTGATGAATCACCCCCTTGCTGCGGCTGGAAAACACTGGCTCACCGGGAAAATCCCGCTGCCAGTGACACGAAATCTCAGTGGTGAGGCAAAAGAGCTCCCTTCCAGCTCCAGAGCAAACTCAGATTAGACGGGGCTCTGCTCCCTCAACAATGAGAGCTCACTCCAGCCCCTCCACGGCCGCTCAGCCAAACTGAGGCTGTCAAAACATTTCCTATGGGGTCTTTCCTGCTGGTGTTTCTTTTCTCCCTGCCTGCCCTTCCTCCAGGCTCTTATCTGCCTGCACATGCTCTGCCCCACGAGAGAACGACCATAACAAACCCTGATTTATGGCCCTCTTGGAAAAGGCGATGACGTCCAGGGCTCCGTTCGAATTCCTTCACGTTTGCAAAGTTTAGATGTCGTCCTTGGAGCTGCCAAGGAGTCCAGAGCAGGAAGTCAGCAGGAAAAAAAAAAATAATGAAATGAAGATAAGGGGGCTGCCGGGGCTGGGATAAATCCCCTGCCATGTGTTTTGTTTTCATGGCTTCTCACGGTTTAAAGCTGAAGTAGAAAGGCTCCCCCAGGGCTTCTTGCTCCCCCTTTTCCTTATCCCAAAAAAGGCAGCCTCAAGCAGAAGTGATTGTTTCCTTAATGAAAATTAGGCTAAGGGAAGGAAGGCACCTGAAGCACAGTTTGCATTTGAGATTAAGTCTGTTTTTTTAATTAAATTGGTAACTATTCCAGAGCCCTGGTTACATCACATCCCCAAGCAGGCTGAAAATACCCAGGGATTGGGAACTGCATCTGTCCTTGCACTGGTGAGGTGCAGTGGGGACCTTTGGGGAAATCAGCCCTGCACACAATTCCTCCTTCTCTACAAGGGAAGAGCTGACACATGGGGCACCTGCACCCCAAAGATCCTGGCTCACCAGGCCAGGAGAAAGGAGACATCCCTTGGGTTCACCACAAAATTATATCAGGGTGATGCCATCTGCTCATTTCCCAGCAAGCAAAGTTGATAAAAAGACACCAAAATTAACTCTGAAAGTAAGTTTCGTGGAATTTATTGCACGACCGTCATATGACAGGAAAAGTCATCTTTTGTCACTCTTTTGCACTCAAATAGCAAAACTGCAGCTCTGTACTCAGCAGTAGCTTGGTCTGGGCCATTCTGCCAGGCTGGGACAGTCAAGGGTCTCTGCTTTCATCTGGTGGTTGGGGATTTTTAGGAGGTGGAGAGGTCTTTCTGAGGACACAGTGTGTGGACACTGGGCCTTTTCTCAGTGCAAACCAAATGATAGCTTGACCTGGAGCTGGCATATCCAGTGCACTCATATTGAGGGATTTATGTGTCTGTGAGCAGACCATAAACCACAGAATTTTCCACATTTACCCTGCTCTCCCAGCCCTGCTAATCTTTATTATTATTAATCCATGTTTTGTCTACTTAAATTACTAAGCAGCTCTAATTAACTATCAAGCAAGCAATTGCACAAACACCTATTATCACAATTATCTTTCAACTAAAATAATTCTAAAAAGAGAAGGGATAAAGTCCTTCAGTACTAAAGGAAAGTGAGGTCCTAGGAAACCATGGCACAAAAAAATGGGAAAATCCAAGCAGGAAAATTGACAGTCTTCAGCAGAGGAGTGCACTTTGCCTTCTGTTCATGCTGCAGAAAAATATTGAATATCCAAATGAAATTACTAAATCCAGAGGGGAAAAGAAGCCTCCAGTGTGCTCCTGTTTTCCAGGAGTTCAGGGTCCAAGCACGTGAAGCCTGTTGACTCCACCAAATGATTTTGGGAGCTGAGGGGTTTGGGGATCATTTAGATGTCAGAATTCTGCCTTGGTCAGCCCTGTGGGTGCGCAGACATGGTGATCAGTACAGGATACACAAAAGTAAAACCTCGGTGTGCTTGAAGGGTTGGCTCTACATTAAGGTTTTTGCTGTCCTAAAGATGTTGTAACAGCTGTCACACACACACTCGGTGCCCTCTTGCCAGTGGATGTAAGAGATTACCAGAGGTGCACAGACAGATGCAACTGGTCTCAAGGAGTTTTCCACCAGCATTTCCCCTCTGAAAATTACAGGGAAGTACAAAAAAAAAAGAAAAAAAAAAGAAAAAAAGCGAAGCACGAAGCGCTTTTCGGCACAAAGTTTTCTTTGGAGAGCAGATTGTTTGCAGAGAGATGAAAAGCATCGCAAACACGCTGACAATTTGTGAATATGCATCCGTACACATTTTTCCAGCCGTGCTCACGCAGCCTTTCCCTTCCAGCTCCCTTGCAGGTCTGATGAATCACAGCCTGCAAACAGCCCCACTCAGGCAATAGTCACGCTGAGTGGCTCATGACTAACCCCCCTCCCCGAGCAGGGGTTTATTCACAAAGTGTATGCAAATAGCAAACACATCTGTAAGCAGCCGGCACTTTACTCCAGGATAATTTGCAAACAAGAAAAGGGGTTAAGTCTGTCACGCTGATTGCTTACAGAGAGTAGATCACTCAGCCTTCGTCATTTGCATCTCTTTCTGGATTGCAAATCCTCCTGGCACAGAATACAGCAGGCCCTTTCATTTGTTTGCCTGCTCCTCGTCCTCCAGATGTTCAAGTCAGACTTGTTTTCTGCAGTTTTGGTGTTCTTTTGGGGTTTTTTTTTAGGACTTCTCAGCCAGATAATGGAGCCCACTGCAGTCAGTACTTTGCAATAGTCAAGCTCTGAAAACTCAAATAGATACTTGATTTATTGCTTCCAGTGGCCAATCACATAAATGCATTAAGCTTTTCCAAAGAAGAAATTCATAGAAACGTATCATAGAATGGCTTGGGCTGGCAGGGAACTTAAAAATCATCTCATTTCACTCCTTCCACTATCCCAGGTGCCTCCAAGCTCCATCCAGCCCGGCCTTGAACATTTTCATGGATGGGGCATCCACAATTTCCCTGCACAGTTTGTTCCAGGGCCTCGCCACCCCCATAGTAAAGCATCTCATCCTAATTTTTAATATAAATCTACCCTTTTTCCATTTGAAATTGTCACATGAATATTCTGCTTCAGCAGCAACACAGCAAATACTGAAATTCATCTGCAGAACGAAACAACAAAGCAAATTGTTTCTCAGCAGCACAATTATTCAACAGGCTCATGTTCAGTGGGGCTTGTGAAAAGACCTCAGACTTTAGAAAAGCAACTATTAAAAAACCCCCTTCCAATGGGTCAGAATCAAACCAGAAATATCCATCCTCAATGCCCCTTGAGTGAATAAGTGTTTAAATATCTTTCTCAATGCTCTGTTGCCCACAGCACTCCACCACTGGACCCCCAGATTTCAGAAACACCAGTTCTAATGTCACCTCACACAAAGGCAAGTTCTTAAAACTTTCCTTGGGCTCTGCAATGGTAACAGCTGCAGTGCATCAGTAATGGGTTAATTTAGGCAGGGATTTAGCTCAGAGCTGCTGTGCTGAGCTCCTGCAAAACAGAAAGTGTAGTAGGAGGATCCTCCACCCCCAGCAAGGAGCAGGTGAGTGAGCAACAGGCACTAAATCTGTACTGAGGTGTGGGTAAAATCAGTAAGTCAGAGCTGGAAGTGCATCCCCACTCCTTTGGCTGCCTCTCCTCGTGACTGCTGAGGTGCCACCTCTTGTTTTGCAGCTTATGCAACATCTTCAGATTCTGTCAGGTGGTGTCTCTGAGCCTGCTCCTGGTGCTGCTCCATGACACCTTTCCTGATGTTTTCTCGATGCTGAACCTCAGCATTTTTTGAATTACAGGTTACCTGTGCACGTGCTATCCAAATTCAGTCTCTGTGTTCTCCTGGACTGTGAAAGGTAAATTTTTAGGAGCACATTTGCACTTTACCCTTTGATTGAAGTCTGCTTTCCAGAACATCAGTAGACAAAGAATGCCTCTGCACACTGCTGTCCATCTCATGATCAGTTTTGCAGGAAGTTGCCCCTTTCCCTGGATTTGGGATGTTACCAGGAACTAGAAGTGAGCCACCCTAAAGACTGGCTGTGAATATTCTGTCTATCTTTCAATTCAAGTCCCTCATCTTGCCAAAGTCACAAATGAAGGGCTGTGAGCTTCCTTTGATGCTGACTTGGTTAACAATCCCAAGGCTGTATTGGATAAATAATTCCCATGTCATTCCCATCACATCTGACTCCATCCTCACCATCCAAAGGCTTGGAGGCACAGAGGATGAGGTTTTCAGGTAGAAGATCATGGAAAACCTGTACTCCTGATCCCCCTGACTGGATTTCATTTCAGAGATTTGGGAATAGTAGGTTAATGCCTGACAGCTACAGCAGCCAGCTGGCAGTTTTTCTGGCTTTAGGGAACAGGGATAGAGGCTACATCCAACTTTCAGGATGCCCTAAAAATATTCAGGCTGGTGTGAGCAGGAGCTGCTGCCTCGTCTCACTGACCCTTTCCTAGTAGCATCTTAAAAAATAAGCAGTTGTGCTCCAGGGGAGCCTCCTCCTCCTCCAACAAAGACTCACTTTTAATTACCAACTACTAAACAAAGCCATTTCCACTCATTTCAGCCACCAGAACACATAGATAATGTAACTCATGCTCATAAATAACCTGGCAATGGAGACACAAAGAGAGATGCTGAGTGTAGACATGGGTGTATTCCCTTGGAAAGGGAGCTACATCCTTACCACAAGGTAAATCCTATATTATACAGCCCAAAAGTGGTAATAAAAGGGCTGTATATGCACTGAACCTCTTTGTGTATGACAGGTTTATAAAAAAATCAGAAGTAATATGAGCAGGGTGTTTATTTTCTGCTTCTCCAGAAATGTAACTGTTGATATTCCTGGTCCACTGACATAAACAGCTTTTCCTACTTCTCTTCACTCCTGACTGGTTTGAGTATTTGGAAATTATTTTGGATTTGTGTGATGTAGCCAGTTAGACCTGGTGAGTTTATCATATGCACTTCTCTGTCCTTCTTCCTAACTAGAATCAAACAGCACTGCAACATCCAGTGCCACCCCTGCCATGGCAGGGACACCTCCCACTGTCCCAACCTGGCCTTGGGCACTGCCAGGGATCCACAGGCAGCCACAGCTGCTCTGGGCACCACCCAGAAGAATTTCTGGGATATTTTTAGGATATTCTTTTGGGAAGATTTTTTTTTTCCCAATATCCTAGCTAACCATTCCCTCTTTCAGCTTAAGGTCGTTCCCTGTGTCCTGTCCCTGCAGCCCTTGGCAATTGTCTCTCTCCAGCTTTCCCGGGGCTCCTTCAGGCCCTGCAAGGCCACCCTGAGCTCAGCCCAAAGCTTCTCCTCTCCAGGCTGAACAATCCCAGCTGTGCCAGCCTTTCCTCCATCCCTCTGATGATCCAGATGAAATCCTTGCTCAGAACGAGGGCTGCAACCACTCCCTGTGTCCGGGGTAGTGCTGAGGGGACGGGATGGAAAATGCGGGACCCAACAACTCCAAACCTCCCTTTGATCTCTGCCAGGCTCTGTGTGCCAGGGAATTTGCTGGAGCAGCCGGGGACACTCAGGACCCTGAGCCCTGGGCTCTGTTCTGCATCTGCTCCTGCAGACAAACAACCTGGGACTGTCACCGAGCAACGGGGAGACGCCGGTAATTTAGGAAATGACCGACCATTTGTGTGTGTCTGCACGCCGGGAAAACACATCCGGGAAAGGTTAAATCTGCCCTTGCAGCAGCACAAAAGGAACGGGGAGCGAACACCGAGCTGGGTGTGGTGAGGCTGGAAGGAGACCGGCGCCCCTGCTGTGGTAAAGGATGCTGCCATGTAAAATCTCGTGTCACATCCTGGACTGCTCTTGTTTTGTCCCTATCATGCTACAGTAAAGGCTGGAGGCTGGGGTTTGTTTGTTTGCTGTTGTTGTTTAATTTAAATCCAAAGAATTCTGGAAGTAAGTTTTTTCAGATTCCTCGCTTGATGGATTGTTTGGCAGTTGATAAAGAAATAAAACGCCGTGCTGGATGTCACCTGAAAAAGCGGTGGCGCTCTGTTTTGTGTGTGTTCAGGGGCAAAACTGGCAGTCACTCACCTCATGCTTGTTTTTAAAAGGAAAAATATCACCTCTGACCTGAGGTTTTCCTCAAAGACTCTCATCAGTGAGGGGGGGAGCAATGCAGTTTATGCTGATTTAGGCACCAGCAAAGCACAGCTGATACAAGCACTGCTTAAACCGTGGTTCTGTTCCCACAGGAATTCCGAGCAGGCCCATCTAGCCAGAGATGGAGATGGATCATGAAACAACTGAAGTCCTCTCTGGAGGGCAGGGAAAAGATGATTTGTGCAGCTGCAGGGTGGGATTTCTGTGAGAGCACAGCCCAGAGGAGAGCCAAGCTCACACCTGGGCTGCTCCCCAGGTAAAAATACTCATGTGTCCAGCTCTGAGCCTGCTGGGCTCACCTCTTTGCAAGCAATTCCTCTGCATATATTTTAAACGAGGAAATAAAACATGCAGCTGAAGGCAGGGAGGTGGATGTGGCAAGATGCAAGACAGATTCAGCACGGGGCAGATTATTCCTGTCAAACCTGGCATCTGATTTTCTAGAGATCAAATCTGCAATAAACTTTTCCTCTCTCAGTTCCAAAAGAGCTGCAGGGCAAGGTATGGGTTTACCTGGAGGAGGAGGAGGCTGAGATGGGCAAAACTAAAGGGATGGGGCCTCAGGCAGTGGGGAGAAGAGGCAACAACAGAGGCTCCTTCCCCAGGCTGATCTGACTCAATAGTTTTCCTCACATGCTGGCTCAGAACGTCAGCATGTGCTAATAAAATCTGCTGATGTCACAAAACTGGGAAGCAGCTCCAATTCAGAACCTTAGAGCATGTTCCAGTAAGGCCTCGTGATCCAAAGGAGCAGAAAAGGGAGGAAATTCAGTAGCCCAAGGTCATGGCTTTGGGAACTGCTGCTTTTCTTTCTCCAAGCAAGGAATTCATCACCTGGCAGCAAGAAAGCTTTTTCCCCTGAGGAAAGGGCAGTTAGGAATGATAACATGATGCAGATGTGAAGGGGGGACTTCAGCCTTAAAATGCTTCCAAAGAGGTGCCTCTGTTAGGGATGCCCTAGGCAGGGTTGAAGTACAAGCTTTTGCTCAGATTTCCTTTGCAACTGCAGGTACAATTCTTGCTTCCAGTTCCCAGCATGAACTCCCAAGGGACAAAATATAAGGGTGGAGAAGGGCTGTCTGGATAATCACAAGGGAAAAGGCTGCATCACCAGAATACTTCTGCTAAAACTTTGCCTTGGGAAAAGAGCAGAATAAAAACTCAAAAGGGGGTCTGAGAGAAAGGCATGGAGCAGCTCCAGAGGAGGTTTGGGGTGGAGATGAGGGAAAGGTTCTTCCCCCAGAGGGTGCTGGCACTGCCCAGGCTCCCCAGGGAATGAGCTCCAGGAGCCTTTGGACAGATGGACAGGGGGGATTGTTGGGGGTCTGGGCAGTTCTGGATGATCCCTGTGGATCCCTTCCAGCTCAGGATATTCTGTGATCCTGTAATTCTGTAAGTCAGGTGTTCTCTATAAGTGTGTTGGGCACAAACACTTGGGAAGAGCTGCCAGGATAATTTCCTCGTAAGAACATATGGATACACACTGGCCATCCATTTATTTAGGCTGTATATGAGATGAAATATTTAAATCACTGGGATAATTTGATTTAGGAAAAGGCTTCCTATGGGATCACAGAGTGAAATAATCCACCTATTCTTTAGTGAGCTAGAAAAGGGAGGATATACCTGGGACCAGGTGATGCAACAGTTCTTATTTAATCCCTTCCTCTGTCCTAGCTGCCTCTTCCTCAGTGCTATCCATCAATAACAGAAGTGATAAAACATGGAGCTTTGAAGCTCCAACTTCTTCTCTGCTTTCAAAAGATAATTGAAGGCATTTGCAAGCCTACCCTGCCTGCAGAGGATTGCAGTGTGTGGACTCAGGTTTCTGAGTATAAATTAGCACGCAGAGTATGAAAGTGAGATTTCAAAGGCAGGTCCAAGCCACTTATACTGAAGAAAAAAAATCTGACTACAGCAAGATCTTTTTAAAAAAAAAAAGCCTATTGAAAGAACTGGGACTTCAAATACTTTTATTTTGCATGCTGTCCTTAGTCTTTTCCCACAAAAAATTTTGAGCACAAGAGATTTTTGTCCATTCACCACTGAGTCACCTGCAAGAGGCTCAGAAGTTGTTTCCCACTTGTCTGGTTGCATTGCTGTGGTTCCACAGAGCCCTACAGGTGTACAGTGGTGATAATAGATATATAAACCATTTTTAGAAATGTTTCCCCGTGGATTCACAAAAGCTTGAGTGTCTTGGCCTGGCAGGTTTGGCAGGAAAGGCAATTTTCCTTGTGCAGTATTCATTTTTTTTTTTGATGCCTACAGCACTGTCCAACAAGAGGGAATTGCACCGTTTTTCATTCTTTGGCAGTGTTCTATTTAAAATAATTACAGTCAATTATTATCACTCAACAACTGGGACTTCCTGCCCTAAAAGCTCTTTGTATATAAGTCATCACCCACCTCTATTAGTGAATTCTCCAGTAATCCAATGTATTTGAGGACTACATGGAATGGCATGACTAATGCCTCCCGCTCATATTTTCCCACTTTCCTGGTAAATCAGGAACATGAAGCAGCCAGAGCATCTCCATCTGAGCACTGTCCAGCTCAGAGGCTCCTCTTTTTTCATTGTATTTTCTGCATCCAGCCCTGCTTTCCTCGCATCCAGCCCCACCCTGCCCCTGCCCCTCCGGGAGTCTTGCGAAAATTGAAAAGAAGCCAGTTTCAGTTTTCCTTCCCTCCCCCAAAATTCCCTCTCTTTCATCCCTGGGCTGAGTCACGTCGGAAGACTTTCCTACACCCCTACAGCAGCCTCCAGGCCCTCTCTGCTCACACTCACACACCTTGCCAACCCTCCAGCACTGCAGCTTTTGAATGGATAAACCAAAGACTCCTGGAAGCACTTTCTTATTCATGCTGCTCGCTCGGCTCCCCTGGAAGCAATCCCTGCCTTATCCCCGCGGATCTTGGTGCTGGAGATCAGAGCCCACAACAAGAAGCACTTAACAGAGTCCCCAGGGAATACCTCAGGTGTATTTTCACACCGAGCCTTACATCACCTCTCAACAAGCCCGAACACGTTCCTGACTCCAATTCCAAGCTCAAAGCCAAGCTTTCCAAAAAAGTGTTTTAATTCAGAAAGATTTTTTACATTGTTGTTGCTGGGCCTCATCAACGTCGCATGCAGCCCCCACTTTGATGACAGTGTTGATTTTATGGGTTTAAAAAAAAAAAAGTTGTTTTATGTTATGCTGGGTGCCGGAGCTTGCGTGGGTAGACAGAGGGACCCATCACTTCCCAGATATTAAACCACTTTTTCTTACTCATTCCAGTGGTCCACAGAGCTGTAAATAAGTCCTTGCTGCCTTTTTCCCCTCTGAAACCTGTCTCTGTCTCCCTGCCACTGAAGTGAAGAGGATTTAGCCCCAGGTGAGAGCAGGAGTGCAGTGACTGTGCCAACAGGAACACGGCCAGAGGGGTAACGTTGTCTCATCCTTTTTGATCCTCAGCACAGACGGCCTTTGAGGCAGCCAAACAACCCCTCTGGTGTCCCTGAAGTGGTGTGGGGAGCGTGGAGGGCAGACTTTTCTTGAAGGGTTCTTCAGCTGGCCTGTGAAGGAGACCTGTCTTATTAATACTTTCCTTAAATGCTCTGCAGCAGCACTGAAAAAAACCACCTTTTATTCCACACGTAGCTGCCTTCAAAGAAAGATGGTTTGTGGAAAGAGGAAATGGCTTTTCTTAGGTTCCCTAAAACAGCTGGAAAACACAGGTGAGGTTTTGGGCACAGAGCCCTTTTTATGGCTTCTTTCTCCTATAATTGCTTCAGGATGTGTAACGGATGTACAGCACACCTACAGCCAAAAAAGAAATATTTCCCTTTGAGAATATTAGCGTGGCTGTGAGCTTTTCAGCAGGACCACCCTTTCCATTCCTCTGCTAGTCTTCTGCTGAAATCAGGAACTGCTTAATTACAGCCTGCTTGAATGGTGCAGGTCAGCAGGGCAGTGCCAGGGGAGCGTGGGCACTGCCTCAGCCCGGCCTACAAAGCAAAGAGCAAGGGGCATAAAGGGATGGTTTTCCCCATCCAACCACCTCAGCCTCTTTATAGACTCTCCAGGCTGAAGTCATTAACAAATCATTCTCAGACACATCTTACAGCGCAAAAAAAAAAAAAAATAAAAAAAATAAAAGGAGCCTCAAAATCTTCCAGAGGTGGTTCCTAATGCAAGCAGAGAAACAGAATTGACATCTTGGCTTTCTCCTTGAATATTTCATCTGCAATATTCTGGAAACAAGTAAATCTGTTGAATTAAGCTGAGGAACGAAACACACTGAAGCCCTTCAAAAACACTCCGGGGAAACAATGGCACTTGCAGTGACTTTCCTCCAGCACATCAAGGAGGAGAGAACAAAGGGCTGAATTAAAGGCCCGAAGAATGGGGTTGTTGTTCCTTTATTTCCTACACATACCCACCCAAACAGGAGCGAGCCCTTCCTCCAAACAACACCAGGCCGTGGATGTCTCAGCTGATGTGTCTGTGCCACCAGGCAGGAACACAAAGTACTTTACCAATTAACAAGCACTGAGCCAGCAGCTGTAACCCCTTGGCAAATACAAGGGGTTGTGGGAGGGGGTTAAGCCAAATTTGCATTTAGGTGTAAAGACGTGGCTCTGACTTGTCTCCCCGTTTGAAGCCTCGTTAATTTTCCTTTTGATTCATTCATTCAGTTACCTGCCAGCATGTGCCTGGCTGCATGCTGAAACTTGACCTCCAAGGGTGTTCAAAGGCCAGACAGGAGTGCTGGTTTGATCAACATCTTAAAGGACAAATTTCCAGTAAGAAGAGAGTTTTCTGTGAGATGAGTGTGGCAGGAGCTGCTGTGACAACTTGGCCATAAATCACCACCCCACAAAGGCTCTTTTCCAGGTCAGGGCTTCACCTCTGGCCCCAGGGGCTGCTCACCGAAGCTGCTCCATCCTTCAGGAGTTTCCAGGAGGAAAACATCAAACGTGTGATCACCACCAGCAACTGCTGCTGCTCTTGTGGTGAACTGGGACAGGAGCTGTCTGTGTGCTGCCTGACACAGTGGTGGCCTAGCCCAAACCTACCCGATAATAAACTGCAGCTGCAGCTCCAGGAATCCTGGATCCCCTCATTTCTGCACTCTGGCCATGGCTTCCATCCTGATGGGTAAATCTAGTGGAAAAGTAAAGGCAAAGATGGCAGAAAAAAGCTACCTCTGAAGTCATCCCTTCACTTCCCTCTGTGTTATTGTGATTTGCTGTGAAACTCTTTCCACCAAAACGCTCAAAGAACCTTTTAACAGAAAAATCAGATTAATAGGAGGGAGCATGGCAGCATTGGCTTCCTCCCAGCTGGCCTTTGGTTTCTGAGCCACTGATTTGTCCTCTCTTCACACTGAAATAAAAAAAATAGGTTGTCACAATTCAGGGATCCCTTGTAGGCTTTCTTGCAGCGTGAACAAAGCCAACTGAGGTTATGTTTGCCCAGGCACATGGGCAGCTAACACTCAGTAACTAACTTGGGGTGGCCATTCATCAGCCCACTGGAGGCATCCATTTATCTGAGCTAAAGTCCCTTAGCAGCCAACAGCAAGGAGGAGGAAAATCCAGAGGAATTCACCTTACCCTAAGACAAAAAGCAAAATTAGGCCAGTTGACTCATGCCCAAAACACACCCATTTCTCCTGCTGCCAGCAAAGGGAGCCTTGGGTGATGGAGACAGCCCAGGTAGGTGAGTCAAATCCACCCCCACCTGGGAGCCCTCAGCCACCAGAGCCTGGTCCAACCCCTGCCCCACAGCTGGCTGTGAAAGGAGAATGATCTCATCCCTTCTCACACTTCATAAAGAGCTGCAGAGGGTCTTCACTTCCCAAAGGGAACATTCCCACACCTGCAGGAGCTGTGTGCAGAGATTTCCAACCCGGCTCTTGCCCCTCTGCCACCCCCACTGCCTCTGCCCAAGCTTGGCCACTGGGAGAAGCCCCCAAGGAGCAGAAATGTCTGAGATGGCATGGAGCCACTAGGGTCCCCTACAGCCGGGGGCTTGGCAGGCTGTCCCCAGCCCTTGGAGGGATGTAGCAACCTAGAGAGGATGTCCACACTCGCTCCGTGCGTGTCCCAGCTCTGCCAGGGAGATGTTTGGGTGTGCACACTCACGCTATTAATTAATGTAGGGAAACAAACACTGTACACGAGCCAGAGACCCATAAATGTGAAGCTTCTCAGACAAATAGCTGGGAGTGCAGCTAAGAGCAAGCAGGGGAAGGAGGGGGGATATCACCCAGCAAGCACAAACACCACCACGACCGCTCAGCACGGAAAAGGAAAAAATAGCTGCTGCGTAGCTCGGAAATGTAAAAATAGTTTGGCTGTTCCCTTACCCTTTCCTTTCAGTCATCACTCCACTGCAGCCCCGGGGTTTGTTTGTCTCAGTTGCTATGGGAGGCTGTGGCTGCCAGGCCCTGCTGGTCCCTGAGCACAGGGAAGTGGTTCTGTGACAGCCCAAGCCCGGATTTCTCCCTGTCCCTCTGAGTGCCTCCCGGAGCAGTGAGGCATCAGCACAGCTCCCCTTCCCTCAAAGCATTTTCTGCCCTTTCAGGAGAGCTCTGGTGGCTGGGGACAAGGCTGCCCCTTGCTGAGAGTGCCGCCCACCCCATGAAATCTCTGTCACCACCACAGAACTCATGGAACAATGTGCCAATGTCCAACCTGGATACCCTGGGAAACACCCTGGACCAAATTCTGCTTGTGGGAGCTGTGAGTATGCTGGTACAGTGACCCTGCAGAGCCAGGGAAAGCAGAACAGGGAATGGCTCCTGTCCCCCTCCTCACTCTGAGGGCGGGCTGGGGGCTCAGCACAGCAGCCAGCACGTTCCCAGGAGCAGTGCCAGCTCCTCAAGTGGTGGCACTTGCAGCCCTCACCAGCCCTGCAGGAGCACAAACACCTCTTACATGTCCCTGATAAGGAGTGTCTGCAGGCAAGGGCTTCTGGCACCCTCTTTTCCTCTCTGGCTCTGCTCAGGGGTGACTCCTAGGACACAGCAGCGTCCTTTCCACACTCCCTCATCCCTCCCCAGCCCTGTCCCAACCATCTCGTGCCTCAAATCACCGTGCTGAAGGGGTGACAGACGTGACAGCCCACTCAGGTTGGCCAAAAAACCTCTCCCCCAGTGCCATTGGTCAGCAGGGCTGTGCTTTATGGAGTGCCTGTGGTTCCTCACCTCCTCTTAAACACATTTTTGCACCCCCCTGTATTTGTGAGCCTAAACATTCCTGCCTGCAATAAACCTGTCCTGCTCACCCCACAAGTGTCTGAGCACCCTATTTCCCTTTCCTGCAACGTTCAAACATGCTGCTGGGAACCTAAAGGCTCCACATTTTTCTAACACCTTCTGTGTTTGCAGCACTGTGCAGACATTCATTGCCATCTCCCAACAGCCAGGAGAGGGAGGTGAGCAAATATTATTCTCTTTTCTTGGGTGGGAAGACTGAAACAAAGTGAATGATGCCTTGGGAAGGCTGAGCTGGAACAGAGACTGGACAGAGCTAAGAGAATAAAGTAGGTATTTATTAAAAGGCCTTTAAGGACACACCTTGGGCAATGCAAGAGCCTGTCCAGGGCTACACCCAAGGTGGACCCAAAATGGTCACAAAATGGACAAATGGTCACAAGGTCTCACACTTTTGATAAGTTTTGGTCCATTTGCACATTGGGGTTTAATTGTCCAACTATATCTTCAGGTTATAAAGTCCCATCCTTCTTGTTTTCTCTCTTCAGTCTACCATTGTTTGTGCTTTTGGGCCTGAAAACTTGTCCCAGTTGTCCTTGGTGTGCAGCAGGAACAGGATTTGTTTAGTCCCCCTACTCTGAGAAGACAGCTTGCTAACATTTAATATGATGCCCAGAACTGCACCCCTAGGCAGCACAGAATCTGAAAAACATGAAAGCTGAAACTTTCAGCAGCTTGTGTGGGACCACAGGGCTGAGCCTGGTAGCTCCTGAGCCTCCTCTCCCTTTTTGAGAGGGCTGTGTTTGCTCGTAACCCACCTCACACCTGGACCCCATCCCTGCTGCTGGCAGAGGCATTTGCTCTCCATGAGCTTGGCTGCCAGGGCAGAGTAACTTGTGAGCAGAGCATGAGTAAGAAATGTTTCCTGCCAGGGATTTGGGTTAGGGCTGCTTTTTCATAACCCACGGTGTGGAAACACCCAGCTTGTGAGAGCAGCCTCGACCTTCTCCTGCAGCTGGAAGTGCTGCAGCTCAGCTTTTTGAAACGTGAGTGTGAAAAAGGGGAGAGGACTTTGCAGAGCTCGTGGGTGGTTTGGCTGCCGTGAGGGGCAGGAGGGGGGATTAACAACCTCCCCATCTCCAGTCCTGTGCTCCTCCAGCCCTGCCTCAAGTGGATATAGCCCCAAAAGCCAGGCCTTTGCTTGCTGTTTCACAGAATAAATGGGGTTTTGCACTTGAGTTGCCTGCCCATTTGAATTTTTTATTGACATTGCCTAAGGATAAAGTGCCAGCTGACTCAAGGAAAGAAGGAAGCTGCAGTTGCTGTCCCACCTCTTCTTGCACACTTCCATTCCTTTCTGAGCTCTGTGATCTCAAACACCAAACCCTGAGTATCTCCAGCCCTGCTGATAAGGAAGGTGGCCATCAAAGGGAAGCCTGGCTGTAAAAGGAGTACTCTGACTTTCCCTAGTGGCTGCCAGGCAGGGAAAAAGAACAACTTCATTGTTTTTCTGTCGGGAACAGCGTTTATACAAGCTGGCAAAAGACTTAAAGTTCCCATTCCTGGCAAACCCCCTGGCAGCTGGGCAGGCACAGGTGAGCAGAGCCCAGCTGGCACAAGGTGTGCCCTCCAGCAGCACCAGAATTTCCCTGCCAGGCTCAGAATTCCAGGCACTTTACAGCTGGAAACTCTGAACAGGCCACACTTCCGTGGCTTTCTAGGCTTTTTGGTTTTTTTTTTCTTCACTCTTTTTCAATCAAAAAACTTGGTTTGAATGTATGGTCAAGGGACTTTTTATTTTTTTAAGGCTTTTTGGTTTCACTTTTCCTCACATCACTCTCCTGTAGCTCCTCTCAGGTGTCAGACACAGGTTTTGGACACATTGCTGCAGCCCTGTCCATGAAAACTAAACGGGGGATAATACACCCAAGTGCTCTACAAAGTTTTCCAGGAATTCTGGTGGATCAGCAGAAATTTGATTGCATATCTATGCCACGGGTATCAAAAGTACCTCTGCTGGAGTTCAGGGTTTCAGATTCCAGGGCACATTATCTAGGCTGAGGCACTGGTTCAAGTTAGTGGTTTTACAACCTGCCTGTAACTATGGAGAGCAATTTAAATAATTACATCCACAAAGAGCTGGAAGACTCAGGTGGCTGGGAGAAAGGGGAATGGGAAGGTGTGACAACACTGCTGGAAAAGAGATTAACTGGGGAAATGGGCCAGAAGTGACTGGGAGACACCTTTGGCTGCTGAGGGATCTTTGCTGAATGAGCACCTCAAATACCTCCCCCTGGGCAGCCTCAGCCCTGAGTGGGCACCTCAGGGGTGCTGCCCATCCTTCATCCCTTTTCCCACCTGGTTGCTCTCTAGGAGTGGTTGTGGTGAGTGCTCAGGCAGGGCTCTGTCCACCCTTCCCCCTCCAAGGCTGGGCCTTGACAAGCTATTTATGGAAAACTGGGCAAATAAGTAAAAGATCTGGATGCAAGAAAAAGGGGAAGGACGAGGTGGGTGTTGAAGAAACTGGGGTAAAACCTAGCTAAGGTGGCACTGCCCACAGGTTGGGGGGAAGCCTCAGAGAGCTCTGAAGCCCTTCCCCTCCCTCTTGCCAGTGTCTCCAGCTGGATGGAGCTCCTGCTCTGCACCACTTCCCAAAAAACCACAGGAACAGGCTGTAGCCAGCCCCCACAAGCACCATCCACCTGGGAAGGCACTGAGCAGGGAGGGGAGCAGTAAATAACCCACAAAGAGAAGTGGCTGGCATTGCAGCTGTGCTGTCCCAGGCCAGGAGAGCTTTCCTTGGCTGGCCATTTCCCCTGCAGTGGCAGGGATGAGAGGGAGGGGACACTGGCCTGGCCAAGGTCACCTGAGTTACAGCTCTGGGCAGTGCCAGCACCTCGTCTGCCAGGAGAAAGGCACTAGGCCCATTCAGTGGAAAAGATGAGGCTTTATAGTAGAAATCTCTGTTTAGAGCAGCATTAGTCATCTGCCGTGGGTGTGATTCAGGGCCAAAGTTAGCTGACCAAATTCCCTATATAGTCAAGAGGGAGACCAAGAAAATTCCCTATATAGTCAAGAGAGAGACCAACAAGTGCCTCTATTACACACCTGAAGTCAAACAGAATCAATCCTGCCATTGTAGGGACAGAGTGGTATTTTAGTATTTGGCTGCAGAGGGTTGGTTTTTTGGGTTTTTTTTTGGTGGAATCTGTAAAAGTAAACCAACCTTTTAATACTTCATCAAAGCAGTTTTCCTTTTTTTCAGCCAGCAGCGGGAGGTATCGCACGTGTTTTGCTGGCATGCACTGCCCCACCAATAAACTGCACTATTTTGGCCATGCTTGCCAGCTGTTCTTGAAGCTTTCCTTGAGAATCAGTCCAAAAAACACCTCAGGAGCAGCATTTCTGTCCCCCACCTCCAAAGCAGGGCTGCCAAGGAGTTCTGCAGGGCAGATCACAGAGAAGTGTTTTTCAAAGGCCTTAGAAATCCAATGGAAATACTCAGAAATTAAAGTAGTGGAGTGACGAGAGAGGGGGAAAAAAAAAAAAAAAAAGGCACAAGAGCCCTCAGAGCCCTCTAAGAATTCAGGGCATGGCAAATTATTGGAATGAGGGAAACCCTGGGCAGTCACAGTCACTGCACAGGTGAAGGGAGCCAGAGCCTGGGAGATAATAGGACTTAGGGTTAGTGAAACACAGATGACAGAATAACTGAACCAAAAATATATCTGCAGGGACAGGGGTCATCCACTGCCAGCTGCCAAGGAAGGAGCTGTGTAGGAAAGAGTTCCTATCTTTAGTCACCCATCATCTGAGGAGGCAGAGAAAATGATGCAGTGAGGCAGCAGTGCTGGAAAAGAGTAAACACCATAAAAAGTTCATCCATGAGGGAGGAAGGGGCAGGCCAGCTCTCCTAACGCTGGTGAAACAACAGGCTATCCAATCCCTGGGCACTTCTACACTTACAAAGAGCACAGCCAGGAGTGTGATGCCAGTTTTCTTACCAGAGTTCCAAATTCCCTCATTTTGTCCCCCCATCAATCACTTTGCCTTCACAGTAGCCTTCAAATTCTGATTTTTCTTCCCTCCACATCACCCTTAACCCCACTTCCCCCCAGGTGAAGGTGTTTGCCTGTTTATGCCACCATGACCTTCCATCCTTGGAATAACCAACAGCAGGTCTATTTCCATCAGTGCTTCCATGACTCAAGGTGATGCAATCTCCCAGTTAGCATCCATCAATTGTTCTCAGGCTGTTCCCTGGGACTCTTTGCTGTTGGCAACAGAGTTTTGTTGGTCACATAAAGTTGTGTGCCATTGTTTCCACTTCCTGGCTGGAGGAAAAGGCGAGTAGATCCTGTGCTAATATTTAAACTGATTTTTCCATTTGTTTTTGCAGATCCTGGTACCCGCAGTTTTGGTGGCATTATGGCTCATCTGGTCAAACTCAAGAACTGGCACATGCAAATAGAAGGCAAGAACAGATCAGCAAATTTCCTTAATTATATGCACAAATATGAGTGGATTTTTGGTTTAATACTCCTTGCCCAGTCCTCTATCACAATTGTTAGCTGGTTTTCCTATATTTGTGTTCCCTTTCTTTGTTCAGCTTCATTTCATGGTGGTTTCCTTTTCTTCCCATATTCCCAAGATCTCCTCTATTCATTCCGCTACCTAGTGAGCTTTTCTGCTTCCTGACATGATTTATCCTTGGCAACCCTTAGAGCAAATACTCTCTATTATAAAATCTGTTACTACTTGAAATCTAATCTCCTGTTCAGCAAAGTTTATTTAGGATGGGTCTGGCTTTTCCCTCGGGATTTGTTTTGCACACTTTTTTTTTTTTAGCAAAACATTTTAACCGGTTGGGAAAGACCTCAGCTGAAAATTCCCTCTAAAACAAGGACAGCAGCCACATCAATGAAATCGGAGGTTGCGAAGGAAGAAAATTGTTGTTGAAAGGAGGAGAGCAAACGTGTTTCACCGCCTGTTCTGCTTTTGCATCAGAAGGGATATCTGGTGTGGAATGAAACCTGATTAACCTGGTAAAGTGGGCAAATTTTCCTGGATATTCCCTATTAAAAAAAAAAAAATGCGGAGGGGAATCTTAAGAGTTAAACACCACTGTAGAGGAAATATCTCCTTTTCTTGGGGGAAGAGGTGTGACTTGCAGAATGAATGCCCTTCAGATAAACACCTTGGGATGATCAGCCTGCCCCACCTCGAGTTACATTTTCTGCCCGCTCAACAAGTGAGAGCTTGTGGGCACCCTGTTCCTCCTTCAAAATGAGACACTCTCCAAACAACCTGAGCGGGCAAACAACCCCCTGGTGTTGTGATATCAAAGGAGCAAGATCTGCACACACCAGTAAAAAAAAACGCGTTGTGAAACACCCGATGTTGACACACACCAGCTGAGGAAACACCGAATGGAAGGAAATCAAAATGGAATTACCCAACACTGTTATCTCCCTGTTCATTCAGCTGTGTTCCTACCCAGTTTTCTCCCAATTCATTTACTGTGAGACTCAATGCAGATATGTACTCTATTTATAGCTGCTTTCTGTATTTTAGAGCTTGCTAAAACAGATATATTAAAATAATAGTCTGGTTTAAGCACAGCTTTCATACCCTTACTGCACAGTCACATTGAAATAATGTCTGGGGATAATACAACATCATCTCTTTACATCTTTTATTATCTTTTATTATGGCAAATTCAACACGTAGCGATATATAATAGACCTAATAATAGAAATCAGGAGCCTGAGACAGCAATGCAAATCCCCGAGCTCAGTAACGTGATAGGCACTTAGAAGATGCAAATTTGCTTATTTTGGGGGGCAGGCAGTCTGCCCACGGCCAGGGAGGCAGGGCAGGGCTGCCAGACCCGCAGCAAGATTCCCAGCCCAACCACAGCTTCCTGCATGACCTTGTTCCAGTCACTTAATCCCCCAGATTACAGTGGGTGCAAGGAGAGTGCACGCTCTCCCTATCGCAGGGCGAGTGTGGAGGCAAAATCCCTTAATTAGCATCAGGAATGAGAAGGGTTTGAGGGCTCCGACAAACTCTCACTGGGTTTTAAACACTCATTTCACTCCTGTGTCTGCAGGAGCGGATGGATGGACGGGCCTGTGGTCAGGCAGAGCCTCGGGTCTCGGCATGGTCAGACACGCTGCTCTGGCCGGACCTGCCGTGGATTTAGAGGTGACCTTGCCTCTAAAAGGGTGACTTTTCAAACCAGGCAAGTTGTGCTCGTGCAGACACAGAGTTCCAGGAGAGCAGCGTGGAGGGTTTGGGATGCAGGGCGCTGGAATTCACAGCGATCAGTGAAACTGTTGCGCCATCTATGCTCGGACACGGCTCCTGTTCCTTGTGTTCTTCGTGTTCCTCCTGTTCCTCGTGTTCCTCGTGTTCCCTCGGTCAGCCCCGAGATGGCACAGCGAGATATTTCCCATCACAGCTCAGCTCCCGGCCCTGACCACAGCCACGGAGCACTGGGGGGGTGACACCCCTGTGGGGCACCTTCACAGAACCAAACAATCCCAGAATCATTTATGTTGGAAAACATCCCCGAGATCATCACATCCAAATTTNTGAGCCTCCTTTGCTCCAGGCTCAGCCCCTTCCCAGCTCCCTCAGCCCCTCCTGGGCCTCCAGCCCCTTCCCAGCTCCCTGCTCAGCCCTGGACACGCTCCAGCCCTTCCAGGGCTCTCCTGCAGGAGCCACAACTGGACACAGCCCTGGAAGTGCAGCTTTCCTTGCACTTGGGTCGTGCTCACGTTTGGGTTGGCAAGTGTGCAAGTCACATTAATGCTGTGGTTGCCATTCCAATGCCTCGACCAACATCAGGGAAGATCCATGAGGCTTCGTGTCTGGCCACCTGCAAGAGGGAAGTAGTACACCTTGATCCATGGAGGTAAAGCTCAGAATAAACAACTGTAGCTAAAGCTCAGAATAAACAACTGTAGCTGGCAGGAGAATCAGCCTCTCATTCCTCAAAACCAAGAGACACCCAAGTGCACTTTTTTCTCACACCACTGCCCTTCTCACCACTTGCTTTTTAAAATACTGTGGTTTTGTGTTCTCTTTCCTAAAATGCCAGGCACTGCCAGGTGTCTCTGTTTTGGAAGTCCAGGCTTCTTCCTTACTGTCTCCCTCACAGCTGAACTGGGATCACTTGCAGTAAAAGGGTGTGATAAAGGAATCACCGCCAGTGCTGGTTTTGGCTTGGGTAGGGTTAATTTTCTTTGCAGTAGCTGTTGTGGGGCTGTGGTTTGGATTTGTGCTGGAATCAATGTCGATAATTCAGGGACGTTTTGGTTATAGCTGAGAAGAAATTATAGTTTTTCTGCCTCTCACCTCACCCCACTGATGGGTGGGCTGAGGATGCACACAGGTTTGGGAGGGGACACAGCCAGGACAGGTGACCCCAAATGACCCAAGGGATGTCCCACCCCTGTGGCATCGTGCTCAGAGTCTGGAGATGGGAGAAGGAGAAGGAAGGTGGGGTGTTTGGGGTGATGCCTTTTGTCTCCCCAAGCCACCATTAAATGGAATGGATCCCACCTGTTTTTGGGGATGGCTGAACACCCACCTGCCCTGGTGAAGGGGAGGGATGGAGTCCAAGATTTGCTTTGTGCTTGCAAATGTGGCTTTTGCTTTGCTTCATCTTTGCTTTAAACTGTCTTCATCTCAACTCACGAGTTTCTTACTTTTGCTTTTCCAATTCTCCCCCAAATCCCAGCAGGGAGTGAATGGAGCTTAGGTGCTGACTGGTACATGCTGTCCTTCCCATCTGGGAAGGCAAGAGCTTCCAACAGAAGCATTTCAGATATTTCCTTCTCAGAAAAGCTCTCCAGTGAGTTTTCAGTGTAAAAAAGAGATAGTTCAGGTCATGCCACCTGTCAATGCCTCATTTTAAATATGCACAGGGTCTCTCCCAAGGTAACCACTTGGAAATACACTCAGCAGGGTGAGTTGTCTCAGGGCTCTGCACACAGCCAGCAGTGCTTGCAAATCCCATTCATGAAACAAATGAGCACTTTACCCTTAAATAAACTGGCTGGGTATGGATCTGGCTCTGATTTCAGACCCTGGGCCTTCAGCACTCTCCCCTTTGCCTCACCCACTCCCTGAGCAGTGACAGCACCTCCTGGGAGCTCACATGGGGCTCCTTGTAGGACCATGGAAGCCACATCCTCTTCCCTGCCAACCCTTCAGTGAGTTCCTGAGAGCAGTGACAAAAAGCAGAAATAGGATAACCCAAACTGGGCTCAGTGTGCTCAGTGTTACAGTGCAGCCTTGTATCCAACACAGGCTCCTCCTGGAAGAGCAGCAACTGAACCACTCACCCATCACTCCCCTGCTCCAGGAAGGGCTTTACTCCCCTGTCTTACTCTCCCAGCAAATATTAATCTTGATTTCCAGCTACTTTTGCAAACAGCTTGATCTCACTACTCCTTCTCCCTTCTCCATGTCCCAAGGGTTAGGAGAATCACCCAGATGAAGGAAGACCTGCTCCCAGAGCTCAGCATTTCACATGCAACAACCTCTGGATTTTATCCAGAGGAACCATTTGGGTCAGCACAGGGATGCCCAGGCCAGGTGCAAGCAGCAGCAGCAGCAGCAGAGGCTTGTGTCCCAGTGTCCCAGGATCCCTGTGAGTGGAGCACACCAGGTGCCTCCAGGCTGAGGCAGAGGCTGAACAGACATTGCCAAGGCCACAGCTTCAAAGTGAGCCCTTGGATGGATCTTGTCCTTGTGTCTGCCTCTCAGCTGTAGAGCTCCTGCAAAAGCAGAGCCCCTGCAGGAGTTGTAAACAAGGCAGATTTTCCATGGGATTCCCCCAGGTCCAACAGGCAGTGAGGTACCCAGCCCCTGGGGACACCCAGCTCTGCCCATCACTCAACGTGCTGCATTCCAAGGCATATTTCAAAGGAGAGGATTGTCCTGGAAAGGTACTGAGTTGTTAATTATTTGACAGTGGCTGCAGTGGGCAGGGAGGGTTTGCAATCCATTAATGACTGTGCAATCACTCAGCAGCAACACATCCAAAGCAGCCTGGGAGATATATGAGGTGTTTAGGAAAACTGTTTAATTGTGAAAAGTGTCAAAGGCATCCTTTAAACTACTCCTCCTTGGAAGGTTTTATTAGCAATTCATTTCTGTCACACCTCAGGTCAAGCTACTGTAGATCTTGCCGCGATTTTTTGGCGTTTAAGGTGTTTTTATTTAATTGCTGTCTCAAAGATTGTTTTGAATCCTGAGTGTGTTCTCTGAGGTGCTGTCTGGGTCCTCTTCCAAGCTCCACAGTGAAGCCTGAAACTTCACTGTGTTTCCCTTTGCTAAAGGACCACTGCCACACTCTGGCAAACATGGAAATAGATCTTTTCCTTAAGTCCTGCTGATGGTTTGAGGGTTTTTTTTATCCATCCATCCATCCATCCATCCATCCATCCATCCATCCATCCATCCATCCATCCATCATTTCTTCTTTCCAAAGGATCTGTCTGGAAACAAAATTTCTTCATCTTCTTAACCAGATTTATCCCTCTGCTGGATTCTGCCTGCACAATTTGCTTTGCAGGTGACACCACCACAAAAGCTGCTGTTAGGGGGACAGGTCTGGCATGACAAACTGAGGGTTTGCACACAAATACTCCTAAAAAAGAAAAAAAAATCAGCAATGGCCAGGAGAGCCACAAAGGGAACTCTGTGACTGCTCTGTCTTTATGAAAATCTCTGGGTGAGCAGTTAAGCATATTCCATGTCCCATCAGCTTCTGAGAAAGTCCTGGTGCCTTTCCACAGGGCAGTTCCAGTTCAAGGGTAAGGCTGGTACAGAAACCTCCTGCAGGCTCTCAGAGCTGTCTCAGTTCCTGGGAACACGACTGACTGTCTGAAAGGAGGAGATGTTAACACAGCTTGTCAAGAAAAACATCACTCAGGCTTCAGGTTCAGCTTGTGCTGACACCTCTCAGGCTTTAGAGGAGGCCAAATCCTGCACTGATCACAGGAGTAGTTGCATGAGGCTGGTGTTTTTCTCCTGCATCTCAGCTCCATCATTTTTTTCCTTCCTTCAGCTGAACATTCAGTCTTCTGTGGTCTAAAACACAGACCTGAAGATATAATTCTGCTCTCTCTTTTACTGCCTTGAGCAAATGTCCTCCAGTCATAATCACAGAAGTTCTGGTTAATTGTTTTTGATACCCTGGGCTGTTCTATTTACATGTGACTATTTGCTTTACCTGTTTTCTAGTTGGGATTTTATTCTTCTGTGAAACTGAAGTTCACCACTTTCTGTCTGTTTTGTAAGAATTCCTGGTAGCTGTGTGCTGGGAGTTGTGGTTTGCAGTAAAAGCTTAGCCCATAGCTATTGGAAGTTAACAGAACATGGGCTTTATGTCCATTTTGAAATATTATCACTTCAACATCTACTTTAAAGTGTTTTCACGTGTATTCTGCAGTTATTTTCTTCTCCTCAGGCAATCTTTTTGAGGCTGAAGCCACTTCTTTGCCCAGCCTGGGAGAAACTTCACCTGATTTTCAGAAGAATTTATAAGCTGCAGCTCTTCTCTCTTTCTCTGCAAACACAGACCAAACAGCTCTGATTAGAGCAGTGCCCCAAGCCTGATTAGACGCCTCTCAAAATATTTATTTATCTGTGGAAGTATGGCAATAACTGTTCAAGGCTGTTACCAATAAGGGGGAAAACTGATGAGAAGTGTGGTTTCAGTGTTAATTATGTCCCAACAATTCCAGCCCAGCTGAGTGAGAGGTGGAGAGAGGCCCCTCATGACTGTGTCTTTCTGATTCAGAACAAGATACAAACAACAAAAAAAAATGGAAAAAGGAGTTAGAAAGGAGCAGGTAAGGTTTCTATTAATCAGTCCTAAAGATTGGAATGCTAAGGGTATCTTTTATTTCACTAAAAAGCCTAATTCCATCCTTTCTTCTCCTTTTTCATGTCTCTCACACTGAACCCTTGAGCTGCTCTGACTTGCAGCTCGTCTCCCACAGCTCTTTCACAAGCACATCCCAAAAATTGATGCTGAGGCTGTGAGACATGAGGGGGTTTTTTTACAACGAGATGATCACATAAAATCTTTTGCCTAATAATCATGGTCAGCTTTAGCTGATGGGATTTTGTTGCTGGTGTTGTTACAACATTTTTTTATGACAGCAAAAGCCTTAATATAGAACCAAGCACACTAAGGATTTACTTTTGTGTATCCCTGAACTCCTGGAAAACAGGAGCACACTGGAGGCTTCTTTTCCCCTCTGGATTTAGTAATTTCATTTGGATATTCAATATTTTTCTGCAGCATGAACAGAAGGCAAAGTGCACTCCTCTGCTGAAGACTGTCAATTTTCCTGCTTGGTTTTTCCCATTTTTTGCTACCTCTTGTTTGTGCTATAGTTTCCTAGGACCTCACTTTCCTTTAGTACTGAAGGGCTTTTCCCCTTTTCTTTTTAGAAGAATTTTAGTTGCAAGATTTTCTTATTTTTCACCAGATTGTGATGATAGGTGTTTGTGCAGTTGCTTGCTTGATAGTTAATTAGAGCTGCTTAGTAATTTAAATAGACCATACATGGAAAGTATTCCATTTGAATTCCATTTCCATTTGAAAGTATTCCATTTCCATTCCATGGAAAGTTTTCCAAGAAAAATACATTTTTCTTGGAAACCCCTTTCACCTAAAAAGGCAAATCAGGGAACAGCTTTTTGTGCAGCATCAGCATGGTGGGACCCAAATTCCTTCAGCAGCACACTTGGGGTATGAGAGAAAATATCACTGAGACACAGCAACCAACCAAGAGAGCTCTGAACTGTTGAAGTAGGAAATTGTAATTTCCTTATCTCGAGTGCTAATGGAGCAAAAAAGAGGAGAGAAAGGAGCTACAGAGGGTGAAATAACCATCCTCTCAGAGCACCATTCCATCCAGAACCACACATGCCAACACCAGCAAACAGCAGGGACTATTATTAGAGCCCAGACATTGACACAAAGAGGTTTTCCATGAGTGACAACACTGAAATTTCACTCAGAGCAGTTGGGATGCCAATGAGAGATCTGCATAAAAATACTCTGAGACCAAGCCCGAGCAGACTGAGCTGTCTTGCAGGTCCTGGTCACAGAAATGGGTTTTTTTGCACAGGTTTTTTTTTTTTGCAGCATCACTTTCATGTTCAGCTTGCTGAACTCCACCTGACACACCAGGGCATTGTTGAACATCCTTTCCTCAGCTCCTTTTGCTCTGTTCCATCCGTGCCCAGCAGGAATGTGCAGGCACAGCTCTCCAAAAGCCTCTCAGCTCCCCTCAGCCACGTGGCAGGAATAATCTCCTGCTTGTCTTCCCACAGAAGGAGCATCAGGTTTTAGGTCCTTTGCAGTATGATACAGCTTTTTTTACAGTTTTCTCTGGCGTGGGGTAACTGGTGCCAGAGCCCTCTGCCCACTGGGTGAGACGGGAGGCTGTGAAACTTCCAACCCAGCATGGGCAAATTTCCCATGTCCTGTGTAACAACCTGTAGGGAGAGGAAGGTGCTGGAGTATTCCAACCTGGAATGTCCTGTCACAGCACCATCATTGAATTTAGCACTTGGTAAATCCTGCCACATCTCTGTGCCATGTCTCTGCTGTCCCCTCACCTGCTGGGATAATTTCTAGCCCTTTTTGCCATTCCATCCTTCTTACAGCGTCAGAAATGCTGCAGCACTGCTTACAGCAATGCTCAGAAATCCTCCTGTCTCTCTGTGCAGGAGGCACCAAAATGCCAAATAACAAACTGTTGTGCTGCGCCGTGCCAGGACCATCCCTGGCATTTCCTGAGGCATTTTTTTATGTCTGGCTTTTAATTTCCCACACTGAAAGCTGCTTGAAGCAGCTTTCCCCTCGTTTCTTAGCCTGGAACCCAGCAGAGCATGAGGCCTTTTTATCCATGAGGGGCTGTGGGTGGTGGGAGCTGGATTTCCCACCTGGAAAGTGTGGATCTCCATACCTCACTCTCCTCACAAGTGGTGCCTTAGGATTTTAGCTTTTATATTTTCCATATATTTGTAACCCTGCAATTCTTCAGTGTACAGCTCTAAACTCCTTATACAGTGTGAGCTGCTGCTTTCCCATTTTGGTCAGACAACACAATTCCTCTCCAGGCCTGGGAATCAAGGACACCTCACTGTCCCAGGCCCTGAGAAATGTAAACAAAAGTGAATTGGGGGGGAGCAAAATTGTGGTGAATGACTTCATTACCTGAAGCTGTAACTGGAAGATTAACCCCCAATGTGCAAATGGACCAAATTTATAAAAGTGTGAAAATCTGTGACCCATTGTCCATTTTCAGCTTGATCTGCCTGAAATGTACCTGAAGTCCCTTCAATAAATATAACCCCTTTTTATTCCCTTAATTTTGTCCGGCCTCTGTTTTTAGGTAGTCCCAAGGGCATCACAAGCACGACCCAGCAGGGGAGACGGCGTTTCCATGGAACTCTTCTTTGGGAGAATTTCAGCAGAATTTTTTTCAACCCTGCTTTGCAGTGAGGTGCGTTTTCCGTGAGGGCAGCGTGACCGCGGGCCCACCTTTCATCCCAACCCTTGTGCAATGCTTGGAAGAGCCTCCTGCTTTTTATGAGCCTGCTCTTCATAACTCATCTGCCAAAGAGAGCTCGGCACAGCCAAGCTCAATAGAAAATATTCCCCTGGGGAAACAGAAGCATTCTCCAGGCTTTGGGTATATTTACAGCAGGCAGATGAAATGCATAAATTAGAAGGGTAGGTAGAGGCTCTGAGGAGTTGAAGCCAGCCAGGGTACTCAGACACTACGCACATTTATTAAGGGTAGGGTTTGGGTTTTTTTCACAGGGAATGTTACTGTTCCACGTCTGACTTTCACAGCTGTAGTAAAACACAGGGTGGCATTTTGAAAGAGGCGGCACCGCCGTGAATCCCCTCGCTTTTGAGCGGCTCCCTGGTAGGAGACCTTGGCAGAGGCAAAATCCTGGAACAGACCGAGAGCTGAAAGCAGGCACAGCTAAAAAGCACAGGATTTAAGTGCTGTGAATGGGGAGTTTGTCTCCAAAAGAGTCACACAGGCTTTATCCAAAGGAGATAGCATGGAAGCAGTGGGGTGGTTTGGGATCTCCGACCTCTTTTGCCGGCACAAAGCGACTTTCTGCCCCCGATGAGCACCCTGGGTGCAGGCTGGAGGCTGATCAAAGCAAATAAACAAACAAAACAATAAATAAATGAGCAGGGCCTGTCAATCCCAGCCCTCTGAGGGCCAAGCAGGTCCCAGCGCCAGGAGCCAGCCGTGATTCCACACACGGCCCGCGGGCGAAATGGAAACCAGACGGGAACCTCTCCAGCCCCACTGGGCTCGCCTTCCACCGGGTCTGCAATTAATTAAGACTGGAGGGGAGGTTTTGAATAACCCCTTTGTGGAACAAAATACACGCAGTCAAAAACCCAGCTGACAAACACAACAAAACTTTCTTATGAGAAAACCATTAATGGCCGGAGAAATGAAGAAACACTTTGTTCGAGTCGCTGGTGTGAGTGCAGCATATTCAGATTACAAAGCAGGCTTGCCCTGCTGTAATAAATATCCTATAGTTTTATCCATGGGTAACCAGGTATATAAAAGCCAGGAATAACACATTAGGTTTTTAGTTAGCATACAGTACCTACTATTGCATGCCCACAGAGTTCACTCACAAAGAGCCAGCGCTTCGATGCCTCTGATGCAGCAAGAAAAGATGTAGCAAACACCTGACCCCCACTGCCATGGTTCTGGCTTGATTTCAGCTGTTTTTCCATGCCCTCCTCTCATGTAGCACCCAAGGGAGAGCAGGGCTGTGTGCTAAAATGTTTAATAAAGAAATCTCCTTTACCTTGGTCGCCTTCTTTTCCACAGTGCTGATGAACTGTGGCAGGTTGCTCAGGCAGGCAGGCAGGAAGTAAGGAAAAAAACATCATATTTGGGGAAAATATTTACAGTCTCCAGCCCTCAGCTGGGTGGCATTTAACAGTCTGTGATGTGGCAGGTGAGAGAAAAGGCTGTGACAAGTTTCTCTCCTTGTACAGGTGGTGAAAGTGATACTCACCCCTTGTTTTACTGCCAGCACCCAAAAGCAGCTCTGGAGTGTCCAAGCCTGGCTGGTTCCTACTACAGATCCCTCTTGCAATGGCTGGTCACCCTCTCTCTGTGATGTTTGTGAACCCACCACCCATGAGCCAGGGAGAGTCATTCCTTGAAGCACAGACCAGCAGCTCCTGGTCTCACATCACATCCTCCCTCTGAGCACCAGAAATCCCTTTTTGCCTGCACCAGCCCCTCAGCTCTGTCTGGAGGCTCCTCTCCTCACCTGCAGCTGAGAGACCTGCAGGCGAGACTGCAAAACTCACTGCTCTTCCAGACCTAATCCAACCAGGAACTCAAGTTCCTTGTAGGAAAAGGTAGCCACCACACCCAGTCAGCATTCACACCAAGTAGCCACCACACCAAGTCAGAAACCTGGATTATTTTTGGCAGTACCATAGTTACCATCCAGAAACACAGTCATTTTTAAGCTTAGATTCCTAAAATGGGAGAAATTCTGACCAACACACCCTGTTTTCATCAGATAAACCAGCACAGCACTGTGTCATCTCCTTGGTTTGACAAGAGCTGTAATTGACTGTCCACCTTTGTCTCCATCATTTGGAATACTTTGATGCCCCAAGCATGCCAGGTGGGATAACAAATAATTGATTCACTTCTAGAGCAGGGAAAGAGTCCACTGCAACACGAATGAGAAAACCCTGTTTCTACACCTTCACCAGCCCTCAGAAACCTGAAAGATTCAACTTGCTGAGGAGGCAAAGGGTGCAAATTCAGCACCAGCTTCTTTGGGCTGTATTCTGAGTATTTTCCTACTTCACAGTGAGTCATCTTTACACATTTATGACCTGGAGCCATGGCTAACCTTTCCCAGGTAAATCCAATCCCAGGTGAAACCCAATCATGTCATACATGGTCCTGCCTCTTCACCTTGTCCAAGGCTAATTCTCCTCAGATCCCTGAAATATGAGATGACAGTACCATCCTCTGGGTAAGCAAGGTGTGCTGAAAGCAACCACGACCATTAGGCTTCCAGTCCCAAGAAACTGACTCAAAATCTCATTTTGTACCTGGCCCACTGAAATCAGAGCACGTCACAGCTCTCACAGGGCTTTGCTGTCTTTTCTAGTGCACACACAGAGCTGTTCCCACCTGGTAAGAGGGATCTCCTTCCTTCCTCCCTCCCCTTCATCTGAAATGTCTGATCCTAAAGGCTTTGGTTTATAAGAAGGACCAGGTCATGTCCTCCCCTAGGTGTTGTAGGGACAAGGATTTTTATGCGGATTCTCTGTCAAAACCAGCTGGGATTGTTAATATCAGCCTTGCTTGATCAGCCACCTGTGAATTCTCATCTCAAACCTCTCCTGGCCTCTCCAGTTTCTCTTGAGACCACATCAGCTTGATCTAAAGAGAAGGCCTGGACAGAACAGATGGGGATCACTGTGGAGAACTGAAAGACCTGAATTTCCTTCCCCAAAGTCTCTGCAAAATTATCTGTTCACAGGTGGCCTGAGCAAGATTTCTAACTACAATCCATCCATGGCTTTAGATACTCAGAAATGTTGAGGATGAAGTCAAGCTTTTTAGGAAGACAAAATTTAAATTTGAAAGGGACCGCTGAAAAGCCAACACAGTAATGATCCAGATCAAAGAGGAGCATTTCTTAAGGAGCGCCAACACTCATGGTTTGCACTCCTCCTTTACCTAATGCAGGCTTGGTCTTCAGATCATTTCAGGTGAATGTTTGGAGCTGCCACCATGGGTGAGAAGGGACAGTCAGGGCCATTATTCCTCCTCCAAATGCACAAGATACTTTATTTCACTGATTTATCACTTCAAGCACTTGTTCAAATTGCAATTAGATGAATGCACAAATTCCCTTCTGCTCTTTCTTCTCACTCACCGCACCTTTGGTCAGAGCTGTTCTTTCTTCTGGCGGTAAATTTGGGTTTGAGTTTCACACTGTGATTTTCTGCCACCCTTTATTCCAGTCCAGCCACTTCTTTAGGCCCTTCGGGGAACACAAAAAACCAGGCTGTTTCTTCCCACCCCACTCTGACCAAACCACAGGGTTTTTTCTGAAATATCTGCTCTGGCAACCACAACACCACGGGAGTTGCCTCCTCCCTGGCTCTGATCCCAAATCTTTGGGGGTAAATCCCTGAATCATCCTCTGTTATAACCCACTGAATGCAAGGACCCACTCAGCATTTTACCTCATGCTGTAATTTCTTGAGTATATTGGGAGTCAACAGGACACACCCAGCTCCAAGACCAAAATCTTGCCACATTTACACACTCAAAACTTTAAAGTTTCTGATCAGATCTGCCAGCTCAACCACACATTTGATGTGATCTTCACATTTGGTGATCTTCACAAAATAAGCCAAGAACAGTATTTCTTCCTGAAGATTTTAAGTGATATCCACACACATAATTTCTCACCATGACCTCTTCACCACAACAGAAAGGATAAATTGTGTTCTCTCTGCTCAAACTTCACAAAGAATTTCCCTTCTGTTAAAAAAGACCTGCACTGAGTATTTTCTCAAAGAACTATATGGACAGAGCTAGGAACAGCTGGGGAATTTCTTTCTGTCACAGATTTGTTAGAAGATCAACAGCCTCACTAAGAAGACAATAAAAATTTCTGGACAAAGGTAAATCTCAGTTTTCCCACTAAAAGGGAGCATTACAGCTCACTGACCCCCAGACCAGAAGAATGAAACCAGCAGGGAAAAGGAAGAATCTAATAAAAATGTGACAGGTAAAAAGAGGGGGGGATGAATAAAGAGCTGTTTAACTGATAAATTTTAAGACATGGCAACCTTTGCAAAATTTAATAGTTTTACTCTGATCAGTCTTTATGCTGTTGAAGACTGAAGAACTGACTTGGGATAAAAAAAAGACTTCATCCCTTTGTGGAGAAATGTTCACAAAAAGTCCACAAAAAGGGTTTTTTAAAACACAAACCCACACACTGATTTTGTCCACAGCAGTACCAATAGCACATAAACGTCGTTCAGTTTCTATGAACACAGCAGTTGATTACAGCAATTTCTGTGTGACTGTTGCCCTGTGTGAGGATGTTTCCAATGTCAAAGCAAGAAGGCTGCAGAAATCCTGCTTGGAAGCATTTTCTATTGTCCATGGATCATGAAAAGAATGATGTTCCTTAGAATTTTAAGGATTTGATGAGAGCACTGGAGTTCAGGTTTGAACACACAGCAAGGTGGGATGACTTTGACCATTCAACGTGACACGAAAACACGAAGTCATTGAAGAAAGAGCTGAAATCTCTGCATTAAAAGAGATTCCCGAGGTCAGGAAAGGGTCCAGCTGCCTGTGGCAGACCTCTCCTTGGGCCTGGGCATTCTGCATCATGCCAAGCACCCATGCAGGGGCAGCATGTCCTCACCTGGAATTTCATCTTGGATGGAGTTGGGGCAGCTGTGAAAATCTCCTCTGCAGCCTCCAAAATGCAGAACTCAACCAGAAAACCCTTGAGCCACCTGAAATTGCAGTCACCCATACTGGGATGTGGGTTTGGGGGTAGGGGCCTCCAGAGGACCCTTGCAAGACAAATTTTTCCATTATTCCACCAAAACATTGCATTTCTTCTCTCTAATCCAGTAACATTTGATCCCACTCGTAGCAAGTTTCCATTATTTTGAAATATCTTTCCTTTTTTGCTGAATCAACCCTAAAATATTGTCCCTCAACCCTTTATATATTGTCTCTCTCAACCATTAAAACCATCTGACAATCATTCAGTTTAACTGAGCACCTGCTGCCTCATTGTAATGGAGAGAGAAGTACTGTGAATCACATGCTACTGTAAAAAGAGGAAGGGACTTAAGAAAACCCATAAAAAAATTCCTCTGTGTCCAATTTCGGAGAAATACACTCATTATCTGGCTAGAAACTTTAGCTGTCAACTAAATGTGACTTGGACACATACAGGAAAAAACAACTTGGAGCATTTTCCTCTGAGTATCTGAGGATGATATTTCCACACCTGTGAGAGCTGAATCATGTTGTGTTTCTTTTTACAAAGCTCCTACTCACTCCAGTAGTCAAATATGCTTGGGAAGTGCATTTAAAAAAAAAAATAAAAACAAACAAACATTTTTTTTCTAGGCAGGTGAACAGCAAGGCAAGAGATTATTGATTTGCAACTTGCCAGCAGAGCAGAGTGAGGTGGACTGGAGACCACAGTGAGCTTAGCACCAAAGGAAAAAGCAACAGAGAACTTGTATCTGCTGCCACTGATTGCTGTTTTGATTTTGTTTCTTCCTTTAAGACGCCCTGCAACAGAAATGCATCCAGAGATGTGCTATTTTGACCACCCCTGATAAATAAAGAACACTATATTTGTATTTTTACTTGGGTATTACAATAGAGCATGTGGTGGTTTCCACCTGTCCATAATCTGCTCATGGTTTTGTGAGAAAAGTAAAGAATGATTTCTTTCCCACAAAGCCTTAAGCATGGCTTAATCATTTTAGATTTCAGCACAATTAATGCCATGGCTTCTTTGCTGCTAGGAATTCAGAATAATGAAATGGGCTGGGTTGGAAGGACCTGAAAGAAAATCTATTTCTGACCCCCCTACCATGGGCTGGGAATCACTCTCTGGAAGTTCCTGGCTCTCTCCATGGATTAGAGAGGGGGTTTCATGGGAGGCATCACAGTGAACAACAGCCTTTTGTTGTGACAGCACAGTCCCAGTGCAGACATTACCAAAAATCCTGTTTAATGTGGTGATCAGAGAGGGGTTTCCCCCAGTGTTGCTATGGAAAATGTGGCTTTATGCCACAAGCAGTCCAGGAGTGGATGGATAACTTCTGCAGGATCTCCTGTGGGGCTCCAGCTGAGTCAGAATTGCTCATCAAAGAGTTCCTGATGGCCAGAGGGGCACTTTCCTCACCCTTTTTTGGGTATAATCTGCACTTCCCACCCCACTCTCCCCAGAACTTCCTCTCAGGGCAGGCTGTGTGGTGCTTGAGCTCAGCTGGCTTTTGGCATGCAGGGAAGAGACAGAAATGCCAACCAAAAGAGCTCCTCCATCGCTGGGTGGAGATCCTGAGGGGAAAAAAAGCAAGAGGAAATGCTCACTCCACTCACACAGCTTGCACTTGCTGCCTTTTTCAGGCAGACAGGGCTGTAGCTAATCCCAACAACTGTGCAGGAATCCCAGGTTCTTCTGGAGAGACACGCCTCCCTCTGGCAGAGGGAAAATTCCAGCAGGAGCAGATATTCCAGGTGCCTGAGCTCACGTGGCCCTGGCAGCTGCTCTGCAGAAGGCTGTGCTTTGTGCTCAGGGATAAAATGCAAACAACAACAAAAAGGGGCATTTTCAAACAGAAACACCTGTTTCCCACAGGATCACAAAAATCTCCAGGGCTGTCCTTCTCACTGGAGCTGCAGCTTGCAAAGAGTGTTTGGAAAGAGATCAGCAGATGTCTGAGCAGGCTGCTAAGGTGTTTAAAAAACACACCCAGAAAGGTGCTGGTTATTTGAGGTTCTTCATAAAGAGAAAAGCAACTTCACTCCAGAATCCCAGGAGCTGCAATGAACTTGGCAAACGCAATCCTCTGCCTCCTCCAGGTGCACTCGGTGGGGAAAAACAGGATCAGTGTGCAGGGAAGGCAAATCCAGTGCCTTTGGCAGCAGAGAGTGAGTGCAGAGGCAGGGAAAGAGAGGGGAGACAGCAAAAACTTCTCATATTCTGCCCCCAGCTCAACCAGACTGGTGGCAGCACCTGTCTAGAAGCAGTTTTTTTGTTTGCTTGTTTTATTTGCTTGGCTTTTTAAAGACAGATGTCACAGGTACATCAGCAGAGCTCAGGTTCCAGCACAACCAAAGCAGTGGCACCTCAGAGGGATTTCCTTGGGACAGTCCTGGATTCTGGTGGGAAAATGACCCTTCCCAGTGCTGGTGTTGGAGGAACCATCACCCAGCTTGCCTCTCTCTGGCAGTTTTGTCCCTCCCTCGAAGGGGAGAGGTGACCCAGCTTTGTCCCTTCCAGAAACCGTGTCCATGCTGACACAGGATGTCCCCCCAGAGCAGGGTCACCCTGGGGAGCCCTTTTTCCTCCTCAGCATGAACTCCCAAAGCTCCTGAACCCAGCTCACAGTGGGATTCCCCACTGCCTTGCCCCAGGGATAATGGGTTTTCCCTGGCACATCTCTGGGCATCTCTGCCACCCTTTCCCCACCATCTCCTCCTCAGTGACCCCACACAGCCCCCTCACCACGCCTGTCCCCACTGGGACTCCTGCAAAGCTTCATTAAGGAAATCAGAAAGCAGCAGAGACCCTTTCCTGGGCTGCCCTGACATCGATCCCCCTTGTCTGGGATGCAGCATCTGCCTTGGATGCTGAAAACTCCTGAGGTTTGATGCTCTATGGAGGCACTGACCTGCAAAAAAGCAGTGTCAGAGGCTCATCATGCAGGGAAAAATCCTAAAAATGTCACCTTCTAGGGGGTCTGCCTGGATAGTTCATGAAATATTCAAGGATTGGGGTTTTTTTTAATACTTTGAGGAATAACACTGCTCTATAGCCCTGTCTCAACCCCCCTGACAAGTTTATTGTCCTTAAAAGGGAAAAATGTGCAGTCAGAGAGACCAGATCAGGACCCACCTGCAAAAGAACATCATCCCCACCACTTGATCAGCTTTAAAAAGCAACTTATGTCTGAGAGAAACAAAAAATTAAGAGATGTTTCTTTTTTTCAGAACTAGGGACCTGCAAGGATCATCGAGTCCAACTCCTGGCCCTGCACAGGACAGACCAAACCCCACTCTCTGCCTGAGAGCATTATCCAAGCTTGCACTCTGGCAGCCCTGGTGGTGTAACCATTTCCCTGTTGTGAGATTATGGGAAGGACATGAATGGCATCTGATGCCAATTTGGTCTCCAAACTGGTGAGTGTGGACTAAGAAGTCACACAAGAACCCCTTCCACTTCCCCCAGTGTGCTCCTCTGCTTGGTTTTGTGTCCTGCACAACGACAATAAATTATTTTTTTTTCCCTATTTTTGTCCAGTAGTGGACAGCACAAAACTTTCCAGGGAGACATCCAGGAGAGAGGAATCTCATCACCACCTTTGCTTCATTCAAGGCCTCTGTTCCTTCCCTGCCCAAATAATAGATGCACAACTTTTTAATTGGTTAAAAGGAGTTAAATGGAAATAAATAAATAAATAAAGGCAAGGAAAACCCAGCCCCAAACCCCTGGGTGAAATTTAAGGAAGATGAAGGCGTGCATGGCTTTGCTTTGAGCTGCTGGAACCTGGGTCCGCCGGGTTCCACGGATTAATGCAGCACCCAAATTTTTCCAGAAATCTCAGACAAGTTTACCACAGCAATTAAGCCGTCTGCCATCTGCAAAAGATTTGCCCAAGAGTTCCCCTTAATGTTCCCCCCCCTGCTCCCTGAAATACATTTAACTTAATTCTTTCAACATTTTGCCTATCATTCAAGTCCATGTACATTAAGCACTGTGGAGCTGGCTGGATTTTTGAGGGCAGCTTTGCCTTCTAAGGATTAGTTGTGTGCTGGTGCACTGAAATTTTATATACAGAGTAACACTCTGAATATGAATTATTTCTTGTGGAACACTGTGCCTATTCTTGGGGAGAGGAGAAGGAAAAAACTTTACTGGGAGTTCCAGCCAAGGAGCTGAGATTAACACCCTTTATTCTCCTCCCAAATGGTGAGTTATTTCGAGAATACTGGCCCAGGCTGCAGCTTGATGTCTCCATCACACTGTATAAAAGTGCCCTGCGAGTGAATACGTGCACTCAGTGACAATGAAAGACGTGGATCTGAATTCTTCAGGGCACTGGAGAAGGTTTCCAGCCTTCCCAGGAACATTCAGCATGCCTCGTGGTCCAAGGAAAACAGTGGTTAGGAAAACTGAAGGGTATTCTTTAAGTTTCTCCTCCTTGCACATAAACTGGTTGTTCCCAACTGCCTAATGCTGGTGGGTGTTCTCACTTTTCACTGTGGAAACTCTATTTTTTTATGGAGCTCTCTAAATACAGATTTGCTTGTGTGACAAATAATCAGCCAGTCTGCGGCACGTTGTTTTCCCTCTCCCTCAGCGTTTGTGCTTGCATGGCAAATTCTGTTCTTCCATCATGTGGCCAAAGAGTGAGTCCCCTAAAATAACCTCCAAAAAGGTAATTTGTTAGCAATTAAAAGGCAGGAGGGTTGGTGGCACAACCTCTCCCTTTTGGAGACTGATTTTGACAGAACTGGGAACAATTTTAGGGAGCTCAGGCCTTGGCAGGGGCTGCCCAGGGAGCTTTGGAGTGCCCATCCCTGGAGGTGTCCCCTGGAGGTGGCACTCAGAGCTCTGGGCTGGGGACAAGGTGGGCATGGGGCACAGCTGGGCCTCAATGGTTTTGGAGATCTTTCCCAACCTAAATTATTCTGTGATTTTGTGAATTTTATGCTGTTTCTATGACTTTGCAGCGGCACAGGATAAGGTCAAACCTTAGAAGAAGCAAGAATTAGAACTGGAGTTTTCACAAAGCCCAATAAAATGCTGCATAACTGAGAAGAGTGGCAATTGTGAAAAGAAATAACTCAATCCCTCACCTGGGTTCAGTGTAGGGACTTTGGAATCCTTGACTGACAAGATCTATCAGTATAATGTAAAACTCTGACTTTGAATGCACATGTTGAATTTTAGGATGATGAATCTGCATTTCAAAGCCATTCATCAGCCTCCAAGAAACCATTCTGTGATTCTGTGATTTCATAGATAATATTTTATATTCATTAAACAAATTAACAGCTTGGATTCCTCTTTCTCTTTCTTATGGTGTGTTTTTCCTATTTCTGAGTGATGAAGCCCTTTGGACATGTTGTCCCTTTCCCGGGATCCCAGAATGGTTTGGGTTGGAAGAGATCTTGAGATTCCAACCCCCTCCCACGGGCAGAGACATCTTCCACCATCCCAGGCTGCTCAGAGCCTCATCCAGCCTGGCCCTGGACACTTTCAGGGATGGGGCATCCACATTTTTTCTGGGAAAGAACCAAAAAGCTCAGAAATGTGATCACAGATGAGCAGTGATCTGCATGAGCAGTCCCACCACACTCTCTGGGAACACTGGGGCAGCAAAAGACTGTGCAGAGTCCTCAGATTGTGTTTTAGCCACCAGTAGCACTCACAAACTCTCCCAGCTTCCTTCTCCATGTCCTCCTGTCCATCCTCATCCCATCAGTCCAAACCTCACTGCAAAGCACTTCCCACCCTCCTCCAACCTCCACCATCCTCCACAGCTGCAAGGTGGAGCTGTTTGTTCTTCTTTCTATACAGAAAGTCAAATTCACAGCACTAAAACGAGGTGTCTCCCCACCCTACTTTACACACACTTTCAAAAATACCGCTGCTATTCAAAGCAGTGGATGTTAGGCAGCAAAAAATAATAACCAACAGCGTGGAACACATAATTTCCATGGTATTTTTTTACAGCTCATGGGCCCAGTGCTGGTCACACCAAAAAAGAACACGTGAAAATGCAGCAAAGGCATCAGAGAGGCTGTGAGCTCTGCAGAGGAGCCAGGGCTCCAACCCCCTGCCATGGGCAGGGACACCTTCCACTGTCCCAGGCTGCTCCAATGTCCAACCTGGCCTTGGGCACTGCCAGGGATCCAGGGGCAGCCACAGCTGCTCTGGGCATTTATTGTTGGCATGGTCCTCGTAGGAAGGAGACAGAGAATTTGTGTTTTACTCCAGGGTGCAGAATAAGGAAGGGCCACACAAACACCAAGTCCCACCTGGCAGACCTTACACCATGCATTTTCCTCCAGGGGTTGCTCCTGCAGCTCTCTGGAGCCACCCCTCATCTCCAGCATGTCAAGGTCCCAGCTCAGGGAAGTGTTCAGACTGTGTGTGCATCAAATAGCATCCAAGGGGAACCTTGGGGAACAAGGAATGGTGGGGTTACCACAGACACTGTGGCCTTTAAAATCTGTGGGACACAAGCAGAGGAAAATGAACAATCTTCTCTGAGGGTCTGTGGGGAAAGGCAAGTGCATACAGCACAGACAGTGAATCACAGAATCAAGAATCATCCAGCTTGGAAAAGACCTTCAAGGAAAGTCCCAGCGTCACCCAGCAGCACCCAAACCCTGTCCCCAAGGGCCACCTCCAGACTCCTCCTGAGCACTCCCACAGACAGTGACTCCAAACCTCCCTGGGCAGCTCATCCCAAGGCCTGACCACTCTGCCAGGGAAATTTCCTTTCCCAGTCTCCAAGCTGAGCCTCCCCTGGTGCAATTTGAGGCCATTTCCTCTCCTCCTTTCCCTTGGGACATGGCAGCAGAGCCTGACCCCCCCACACTGTCAGGGACTTGTGCAGAGCCACAAGGTTCCCCCTGAGCCTCCTTTTCTCCAGGCTGAGCCCCTTTCCCAGCTCCCTCAGCTGCTCCTCATAATTCACATATTCCAGACCCTTCCCCAGCTCCACTGCCCTTTCCTGGACGTGCTCCAGCACCTCTGCCCTTCCCACTGGATCTTCTTCTGGCTTGAAATTATCCTGCCCAGAAAATCTCCTTCCAAAAAGTCTCTTCCAACCTGGTGATCCCATGATTCTGTGAAATCCAACTGCTGTGCTNTTTATTTAAAAGTGGACCTTGAGACGCAAAAAAAAAAAAAAAAAAAAAATTCAATAAATCAGCTTAATATGTCTTGGCATAGCAGGTATGTGCTTAGGTATGTGTCTGCACACAGGCTGGAGGTCTGCTAGTTGAATTAATATATTATTTTTAAAGTGAGCTAAAATGCTGTCACTGAACAGCAGGTTATTTATTTTTTCTCCCCAAATGAAACCTCTGGCAAAAGCATATAAACCAAGAACATCCTCTTCTATTTCACATGTATTTTCTGCATGAAATCATCCCTGGAAGTGGCCAGGGCCAGGTTGGATGGGGCTTGGAGCAACATGGTCTAGTGGAAAGTGTCCCTGTCCATGGCAGCGGGTTGGAACGAGATGATTTTTGAGTTTCATTCCAACCTAAACCGTTGTGGGATTCTATGGAATTCATTTTGGGAGCAATAGGAAAGAGCACACTCACGGTAAGAGCAGTGTTGCTCAAAAAGCATAATTTGTAAAACGAAGAACACAACGAGAACAGAATTATTGGTTAAAAAAAAAGTCGTTTTGTACTAGAGACAAAAACAAAATACGGCTCCCTTTTCAAATGCTGCCAGAAAGAAAAACTTTGAGCTGTGGACGTGAGTTGCAAACCACGATTTCATTCCACAAGGATGCCCCAGCAGGGATCCGAGGCTGAGCTGGGAGCACTGGGGCTTTGCTCCGAGGGTTCCCCAGCACCGGGCTCCCAGAGCCGGAGGGGTTTAAAGCGGGTCAGCATTTGGGTAAACATAAATTCTTCCTGATTTCACCAACACTGAGGGGAATTGAAGCAGGACGACAGCAACAATAATTTCAAATATTGGCTCTCTGTTTCACTAGGAAGTGAATCATTTTAAAATGGACACTTNCGCTGAAACTCAAACCCAGAGCGCTGAAACTCGTACAGCGTGGCAACACTGCCCTCCTGCTTCCGAGAGATCCCTGCCCTCTGCTCTGTTCCACACACGGATGTTGGGAGCTGTCCCGGCGGCTTCCCCACCAAAAAAGTGTCAGGGATTAGTTCTGTGTTTCCTTCGGTCTATTCAAACCAACTTGCGCAGGCAGTAAAGACACAGCTCGGCGGGGAAAAGAGGGTGATAAAAGCCCAAACCTTTAATTTCGTGGTTTTCTCAAGGGGAAAACACACAGCTGTAAAAATCACCTCGAAACTCACTGTTTGATTTCTGGGCTCACCTTCAGGCTTTGTAACTGAGCTTAGCACTTGATAACAGAATTAATGACAAAAAGTAACTCAAATAAAATAATAAATAATTATAATTAAGCACAGAATCATCAAGGTGGGAAGAGCCCCTCAGGATCAGCCAGTGCCACCCCAGCAGCACCAGCAGCACCCAAACCCTGTCCCCAAGGGCCACCTCCAGACTCCTCCTGAGCACTCCCACAGACAGTGACTCCAAACCTCCCTGGGCAGCTCATCCCAAGGCCTGACCACTCTGCCAGGGAAATTTCCTTTCCCAATCTCCAAGCTGAGCCTCCCCTGGTGCAATTGGAGGCCATTTCCTCTCCTCCTTTCCTTTAAGACACAGCAGAAGAGATTCACGCCTCTCCTCCCCCACAAATAAAAATGGTTTCTGTTCTTTTCAATAGGTTAAACATAATGGAAAATATTCAAAAAAAATTGGGGAAATGGATGGTTGGATTAGACTAATCCTGTTCTTTCTGCATTCTGTTTTTGGGGATGGCAGGGAGGGAAAGATGCAATACTCTAGCCCTGGCCAGATTAAAATCCAAATTAAAATAATGTCAATTTAAAAATAAATTCTAATTAAATTAAAATAATCGTCTCTCTGACCTGCTCCTATCGAAATACTTGTCCTGGGCCAACAAATCTACTGAGAAAAGTGAGGAAGAGAAGAGAGGACACCTCTTGATCCCTGCACACTCCAGGTGCAGCCTGAGCACAGGATGACTCAGAGGGTTAATTTAAGCATCTGATGAAATTAATTACTGATTTACCTGGTCTAATGGGACATGTCCCTGCCCACAGCTGGGGGTGGAATGAGATGATCTTTAAGGTCCCTTCCAACCCAAAGCATTGTGTGATTCTGTGATTTATGATGCTGCAAAGTAAGACGATGATGATGGAAGCCTTTGATTCCGTGTAACACTTTACTTGAGCCTCTGTGTTTTTTCCCTTCCAGAAAGAAAAACAATCTGAGATGTGCAAATAAACCAGGAAAACTGGAGGGAAGGAAGGAACAGCTTGCAAGGCAATTGTGAAAAACAAATAACAGCAGTAACAAGGAAGGAACAGAAAAAATCTCCACAAAGAGAGGACGTGGGTCAGAATTTAGAAAACATTGGAAGGACTCAAAAGGTGCAGGGAAAAAAAAAAAGTTTGAAAAGTCTTATTGAACCCAAGAGGTGAACAAGACTGAGGAACAAAATGAGAAAAAAAAAGAGGTTTACAAGGAAATAAATCCCTTTGTTTCTAAGCTCCCATAAATCAGGCTCTGGGTACTGCTGCTGACAAAGCCAAATCCCAGGTGTTCATGTGTCCCAAACTTCCCTGGATTTCTGTCCTCCTTTGAAAATTGTCACACACACATTCACACTTCAAAGGTAAAGGTTTCCCTGGTAAAAACTGGCTGTGTGCTGATCCCTTAGAAAGGATATTTCCTCTTCCAAAGGAAGAAGAATAATTAGAAAAAGCAGCTATAAGCACTTAATGGCTTTCTGATTTGAACCCAAATCGTTACCAATTTGTGGATCCCCAAACTCCACCTTATATCTCCTTCACTCTCCCTTGCCTGGGACCTGACCCAAAGGTTTTTTTTTGGTCCCTCAGGAATCAACACAGAGCCCATGGGCTCCTCCTCACACACCTTCCAGGTGTGTCACCACAGCTCCCAGCACCATCCCCCTGTCCATCTCCCATCTCCCATCAGGAAAGCCACGTGTGCAGCTCCATGTTTCCCTTCCAGAGGCACCAGGGAAGAGGAGCAGGGTTTGGGAGATCTGGAAGTTTTGCTGGAAGTTGCTTCCCCCACACTCGGATGAGTTTTGCATCAATTCCACAGCGGAAAGGTCCCACGTCTCTTTTCACTGGAATATTCCTGCTCACTTAACCAGCACTGATCTGCACATTTGCCCCATGCTGGCTGTCCCCTTCCAGCCTTCCCACACCTGTCGGGTTTTCCTGACATGTGGCATTGCTTTGATGCCCAGGAGCTTGGCATTGCTCTGTGCTCCAGGGTCACACAGAGAGCTTTTCTCAAAGCATCCTTCAAAGCCAGCTCGCTGACAATGACAAATCTCAGTTTATTGCCCGTCCTAAGGCCTCACAGTGTTCCCTGAGACATCCTGGTGGTGCTTTCAAATCCATCTGAGGCAGATGTAAAGTAACCATGGAAAGCTGTACACAGCCATCAAACCGTATGAACGGTTTTATAAATCCTGGCAACCCACTGGACGTTAAATATTGGATTAACCTTCAGCAGCTCTGCTGGTGCTTCCTGCACTTTGGCAGAGAGCTCTCCCCACCACGGAATGTTCGTGGAATAGGCTCCAGCTCTCACGGAAAAACCTGAAAATGGAGGCCTTTGTTTGTTCTACTCTCAACTCGCAGCCAGAGGGAAATAGAGCAGCACAACGGGATCACAGCCTGGGAGATGAGGCTGCTGCTGCTTTTCAGCCTCTGTGAAATTAGTTTGTAACTCTTGCCTTGCATGGCTGGCCCAGGGAAAAACACGTGCTGGAGTTGCTACCAACTCAAACCTGCTCTCTCATGAGTTTTGGTTCCCTCTCCTCCCTGCACTCCCCCTAAGTGAGAGCTGTGATCCCTTTGGGATCAGGACTGCTTTTCCTGTGTGCAAGGTGATTTTGCCTTACGTTTGCTCGACCTTTTCTCCCATAACGTGAGTACTTCTCCAGGCAGGAATAATTTCCTCTGCGAGGTGGCTCCGGGTCTCTGAGCTCCAGAAATTCGAGCACAAGTCCCAACACTGCCTTGCACCTCCCACCAGCTTTTCATCAAGGAATTTCATCTTTTCCCTGCTCTGCATCCCTCCTTGCAGGGTGAGGAGCCTCGTGTAGGACCAAAGGGGAGAGGAGCTGCAAGACCACAGGCACCAGTGGGAGCCTGTGACAGCTTCACCTCCGTAGGGCACAGAGAGAGGAGCTGCCATGAACGTGACAGTCCTGCCCAGACACCTCAGGCACTGTCACCTGCCAGCTGTTAGACCCAGCCCAAAGGAGCTGCTCCATCCCTGGAGGTGCTCAAGGACAGGTTGGATGGAGCTCTGAGCAGTCTGGGATACTGGGAGGTTCCTTGCCTATAGCAGGGGGTGGAGTGAGATGATCTTTAAGGTCCTTTCCAACCTGAACCATTCCGTAGTTCTGTGATTCTGTGGAAGGCCCGGGGAGAAACCTGATCCCAGAGGATGCCAGGCAGTTCTGCTGCAGAAACCCCTTCATGCACATTCCTCCTGACCCGTGTTTTACATTCAGACACGGGCTGCAGCACTCTCAGAGGCAGGAGGAGCCTGACTGATGGACTGCAGCACACAGCCCTGCAGGACATGCCAGCAGCCCCGTGACAGGGATTGTCACCACATCCCAAACACCATTTAAAGAAAGGCAACCTGTCAAGTTTGCTTATGTTTTGAGGCTCGGCCCCGGAGGACTCCGGCGAATTTCCAACACATCGAACTAATTGGAGTTTACATTCTCTTCACTCTCCACTAGAGCTGCTCCACTTTCCAGGAAAGCTAATTGGATCCACAGCGCTTGGGCAGCCGGAATTTTCTGCAGGAAACCTGAGCAGCTCTCCTCACCGAGCAGGGCTCTGGGTACCAGGCAGAGGGAAACGTGCACACGGGCTGTGGCCTGTCACCCTCAGCATCGCCACACGCCCAGAACAGCCCCAGCTTCCTCCTCCCTGCTGGAAATAAAACACACGGAGTTAGCACGGCCGCTGATTGGATTTTGATTGCTCTGAAACGCTGCCAAGTTTAAAGTGGGGAGCGCGGCCCGAAAGGAAACACAGTAGACACCAGACAATTTATTTGTTTCTGAGCAGGGACCTGGCTGCCGGGCGGCTCCGAAGGTGGCTAACGAGAGCAGCATGTTCCCATATGGAAACCAGATGGCGGGACCGGGCGGGATGCGGGAGCGCGGCGCGAGCGGCGTTAGCGCGGCCGCGGGGAAAGCGGAGCCCTGTGGAACCTGTGCCAAGCACAGCAGCAAACTGCTGGTAAATGGCTCTCAAGGCTCTTGCCACGGAGAACATTCCAGAGGGGTCGGGATGATGTGGGAGGTGGGGAGGGAAAACACCCCTGGAGGCGGGAAAGGGATGGGCATCGTTGCCACCAGGGCCATGGGCAGAGCTCTCCCAGCTCAGCGTGGCAGCACATCCTGTGGAGCTGAGGGATCATAAAACCTTGGAAGAGGGAAAACTAATCCTCCACAAAGTGCCACGCCCCCTCAGGGCTCCGCCCACCCAGCCCCACCCTGGTGGATCAGCCCTGCCCACAAGCGACACCTCCCGGGGAGGCTGTGGCACATAATAGTACAGGAATGAAGCCAACAGAATTCCCTGAATTCCTGGATTTAGCACAAATTTATCTGTTGTCTTGACAGAAGAATGAGGAGGTATCAACCTTCTCCCCCCAGTTTTTGGATGTTTTACACTGGAATGCTCTCACACCTTTATATTTCTATTTTTTTAAACACCAGTGTTTTGATGATGGCGTGGAAAAAATAAGGACAAGTTTGTCTGGATTTAAAAAATGAAATTTAAAAAAACAAACCCAAGCAACTTTGAAAATGAAATCTTAGTCTAAATACAAATTAATCTTCTTTATCAATTAATAAAAAACAACATGAACACTTAAAGTTCAAATTTTCCCTTTTAATTTTCTTGAGATTTTTTGTCATGTTTTCCCAGACCCGGAATAGGCGCTTTTCTGAAGCTGCTTTGCTTCAATCAGTGAAGGGGAAAATAAGAACTATCCACATGGTTTCAACTCCGAGGGCAGAAAAAGAAGGAAATAATTGACCATGTCAAAGCAAGGTCCATCCAGCAACCTGACAGGGACCACAGGCACATTCCCCACTGCTCATTAGCTGCTGAAATTCATCCAGGACAGCAGCATTTGGTGGAAAAGCAGCATTCAGAGAGTCAGAGCCCATGACTAAACAAAGGTTATGCTGCTATGGTCTTGTTTTCTCACCTCAGGAGCTACTAACTTTTCATTTCTTGATTTTATGACTTGAAAGATACAGGGAAGAGGGGGTTTTAAGCTGTTGTCCGTGGAAAAGGCGTCAGCTTTTCCACATTAACTGCTCAGGATTTACAGCTTTCCCATTTGCTGGTGACAGTGCGGGAAATGTTTCACCAGTTCTTGCAGTCCTGCACATTCACTGCATGTCCTCAGTCACCGTGAGACCAAAGCAGTGATTTTGTGTTTATTGAATTTGTGCTTGTTCCAAAGCCCACAGAAATCAACAACGTTTACAGAGGCTCTGAGGAAAACCCTCTTGGGACAGGAATATATTTAGTGGCAGCTTTGAGCAGCCCCAAACTGAGACTTGGGTCAGTCGTCCTGGAAGACTCCTGGGTGCTCCTAGAAATACAAAGTTCCTAAAAACACCATCCTCAACCAAAGCTGACTCTTGGAGAATTTCATGCCCTGTCCTTTTGGGCCCATGATTGTCTGGACACAAGTGCCTGTCAGTTCCCTGCTTGGAGGGTTTGACCACCAAATCCAGAAAATTTACTTGAAAACAGAGTAGAAGAAGTAAGAGAGATGGGCAGAGAAACCCAAACTAGCCACACATTCATCAGAGGTGGAGTAACTCTTAAATGCTGGCAGAAGGAGGCAGAAGCCAAGGGGCTCTGGGGTCATGGAATGGTCTTTGGAGTCATGGAATGGTTTGGGTGGAAGAAGGGACCTTAAAGATCATCCAGTGCCACCCCTGCCATGGGCAGGGACACCTCCCACTGTCCCAGGCTGCTCCAAGCCCCAATGTCCAACCTGGCCTTGGGCACTGCCAGGGATCCAGGGGCAGCCACAGCTGCTCTGGGCACCCTGTGCCAGGGCCTGCCCACCCTGCCAGGGAACAATTCCTTCCTAACATTTAATCCAATCCTGCCCTCTGTCAGTTTGAAGCCATTCCCCCTTGTCCTGTCACTCCAGGCTCTTGTAAAAAGTCTCTCTCCATCTTTCTTGTCATCTCCTTCTGGTACTGGAAAGCCAAAGTGGAGTGTTCCCAAAGCCTTTTCTTCTTCAGGAATCTTTAATGTCAAGTCCAAAGAGACAACTTTAATGCTGAGCTACATAGCCAGGAAATCAAAATAGACACCTCAGTCATTGCTTGTGATACTCTACCTGGCTAAATAAACCAGCCTTCAAATGAAAAATAACACTTATTCCACCAAAAGATCAGAAGCTGTCAGTGTCCAAAGGCCTCTTGATACAATCTCAGCAACTCAGTAAATCAATATTTGCACGTCAAAAATCTCCGAGTGGTTGTTTAAGTCCATATATACACATACAACCATAATTTGGAACAAAAGTAAAAAGCCATTGGGATGAGTTTTATCTTATTTCAGGATAAAGCAGTGGGTATCACCTATTTCAACATCACCTCATGCACCACAAAGCTACAGGATGATGCAGTTTTATTCTAATCATCACAAAAGTTTTGCATTGATTTATGATAAAAGAAGGAAATTTGCCCTGTCCTTGTCTCCAGCTGCAGGTATTTTTTTTTCCCTGTGTAACACCCATGACCTGAAGAAACAGGTCACATCCAGGCTGACACTACACCTGCAGCTGGAAAAGCCAACCAGGTGTATCTTTAGGAGCTCCAGCAGCAGAGGAACTTGGACTTTTCACTCCCTAAGCCAATTTTTCAATGGCAACCCCTAAACACACCAGGCAGGAGGAGTTCCCTGAGTGATGCTCCTATTTCGTGCTCAGAAAATGTTGCAAAACTCTTTGTTTTAGTCAGCCCACAGTCCCTAGAATATTCCAGTCTGTTCTTTAAGGAAAACACAACTCTGGGCCAGGGCTGAGCACCTGCCTTTTCACGTCCCACTTCTGGTTTAGCTCACAGAATGACAAAATATTCACCATTGGAAGAGACCCACTGCAATCACCAAAGTCCAATGAATGTTAGAAGTCCAGCCCAGTGAGACCAAAAGTTCATGACAAACAGTCTTTGAACAGAGGCAAAGTTGGAGTCCCTACAACCAGTGGTCTCTTGAAAATTTGGTGACTTTAGGAAGAAATCCTTCCCTGGCAGGGTGGGCAGGCCCTGGAATAGAATTCCCAGAGCAGCTGTGGCTGCCCCTGGATCCCTGGCAGTGCCCAAGGCCAGGTTGGACACTGGAGCAGCCTGGGATAGTGGGAGGTGTCCCTGCCATGGCAGAGGTGGCACTGGGTGATCTTTAAGAACCCTTCCAACCCAAACCATTCTGTCACTTTGATTCCATGACTTTGCCAGAACTTTTCATCACAAAGAAAATCCATCCCTCATAGTTACAGGGTAAATAAAAACCTCAGGAGGCAACTAAAACCTCCCCCAGACATACTCAGTTTTAAAAATTGGTTCTAAAATCAACTCACAGCTACCTACACTTGGAGCTACCTACAGCAATGGAGACTATATTTATACATATACAAACATGTATCTATGCATTTGCTTGCCATCAATGTTTTCATCTTTGAAAGCTCTTTAAAAGCTAATTCACTTGGCTACTTAAATAGATTTGTTGCCCAGTCACATCAGAGGAGGACTTTTGCCTTTTTCCAGCAGGTTTTGCATTTCTGGCTCTCAAGTTCTGACCAAAAGGGTAATTTTTCAATCATTAGAGAACAGGTTTGGCACTTAGGATTTAGTGCTCTGTAATGACATCTTTAAAGCTGGAGAGTTACAGTGTACTAAGGAAAAAAAGAAAGCTGGGCCAAAAAAATAACAGCTGAGAAACTTACTGGAACAAAATGTATATAATAAAAGGCTTTTTATCTTTTAAACACTCAAATAATTTTGTCCAACTCTAGTAAAGACCAAAACTTTTTTTAATCCTCTCACTTGGAGCACACCTTTAAAACAAACCACAACAATAGATGGAGCTTCCTGCATCCACTTCCTGCTATGACCCACTCTAATTCTTTGAAATAAATGTGTTTTGGGTTATTTTTGTAAGGGCAATGTTTAGTGTCTGTCCCCCAGTGTGTAAATGTGTAGAATACACCAAAGATTTAACATCTGCTATGAATAATTTTACAGAGGATCTCAAGTTCTCCTAAGGTTATTAGGATATTGTACAGGTGGCCAAATTATTGAAATATGTTTTAAATCCAACACTTACACGTTTTCATAACGTGCATCGGATTTGAGGGTCTGGAAGCCACATGTCAACACCAGAACACACCAGGCTGGCTCCCTGGAAGTCCCAAAAAATCAAAGCCACTTCCCAAACATTACAGCCTGGCTCCTCGGCATCGCAGCTGCAGCCGAGGTGCCCCCGGGGTGGAGGGGATGGAAAACCCAGGGCAAGCTGCTCTCCTCTCAGACAAGTGACCTTTTCTATCAGCATTACAGCATTGCTTGCTCTACCCCACGCTGATTAAGTCAAGACCTCCTCCAAGTGAGCTGAATTTTCACATCTGGCTCGGAGCACACACTGCAGCACAGAGTGAAGGCCAAGGCTCACAGAGCCGGGCAGCTGCTGCTGGGCCTGGGCCTTTGTTCAGAAAGTGAAGTGAGGGAAAACGATATAAAAATGAGATTTAAAGGCCCTGCTTGCTCTTCACTGGTAACACTCAGTGTTTGTTTCTGTTTTGAGGTGCTTTGTCAGGAATGCAGGGGAGCCTCTTGCCTGCCATGCTCAGTGGTGCAGAGCTCATGGAATTTGGGTCCTGGCAGGGAGGAAGGACACGGACACGATTCACACCAGCACAGGCAGCCTGAGACTCCACTCCTGCAGCCTGTGGTTCTGCTGGGCTGCTCTGGAGAGCACAGAAAGTGGGGCTTAGTGCAGAAACTCCTGTTACACAGCCCTCACTGTATTGCAACAAGGGAGAAGTTCCTGTAGCAATTCCCTCTGTCCCAGGGTGTAGAGGTGGATGCTTCTACCTCAAGAAGCACCTAAAACATCACCTGAGCTCCTCAGAGGTCTGAGGAGGCACCAGGATGAGCAGAGGGATGGAGCAGCTCTGCTGGGAGGAAAGGNCTTTCAGGTCCTTTCCAACCCAAACCATTCTGTGATTCTATGAAGTATAAGACCTACTGCTTTAACTTGAATAACATACAGAAATAGCTGAGCCCAAACCAGTAATTGAATGCAAAAACCATCTCAAAACTGACCTAAATTTGATCTCCAGCCTGGACTTGAGGAAATATTTTTGCCCAGGTTTTTCTCACACAATCATTAAACTGAAAAATCAGTGAAAAACTAAAATTTACTTGAGCCTTAGAAAGCCTCGTGGCCACAAATGGGCACACCAGTGCAAACCAACCTGCAGCTCTGCGTGCCTGACCTCGATCACCTCCCTATTGGGATGCTCAGGAAAGCAAATAATGGGATTATTGTCCAGTAGGACACAAAGCAGAGCATTCACAGAATGATTTAGGTTGGAAAAGCCCTCCCAGCCCATGGAGTCCCAGCTGTCCCCACCTTGTCCCCAGCCCAGAGCACTGAGTGCCACATCCAGGCCTGCTGGAATCCTAGAAACTTAGAATTTGGGGTTTTAGTGTATAGTAATACATGTCAGTCAAGATGGAGGATTTGAGGTGTTGTCTTTCTCCTTCTTCTTCACTTTCTTCCTCCTTCTTCTTCATGAGATCAGGTGGTTTTCTCTAACTGGGTGAAAGATGTCCACATTGTGGGTTTTGGGTGATCATAATTGGGTTAGAAGCATAAATAATATAGTTTATTGGATAATTGGGACTCAAATAGCCTTGAACAGACACCATTTTAGCTCACTTTTTCAGCTTGTTAGAGAAAGCTCACATCTCACGAGTTTGTAATAGATAATAAATTTGAGAGTGAGATTTCAAAAACAACATCTCCTGAGTTTTATTCATCCTGATCTTGGAGCAAGAAAGATCCAGGAATTCCAATACAGGCCTTCCTTGGACACCTCCAGGGATGGGGACTCCAAACCGCCCCTTCCAATATTTAACAACACTTTCTATGAAGAAACTCTTGAAAGAATTGTTGGAGCCAACAAAATCTTCACTGAACTTCATGCTCAGACAAACTTGCACCATCCAGAATTCCTTTCCTTGCCAGGCAGAGTGCCAGATGGGGACTGTGAGGATTCTTATTTGGGTTTAAATCAAAAGATCTCTACCACAAGCCTTGCAGGAGGTGAAGTTCCTTTCCATAAAGACAGGAAATGTGCTTCCCTCAATACCTGGGAATATTGTTATTTTTAAAACCCCACAGACAATTTTTTGCTAAAAAAAAACAACCCTACTAGATTTTAGTAGATGCTAAAAGTAAATATTCCTCTACACACACACTCTGATAGGAAAGTGGAAGAACATAAAAAAGGAAACTGTAAGGGCAGGTGGTGAATCCACTGCTGCAGAGCATTTCCTCACACATGGCACTACCAGGTTATCCCAAATTATTTCCTGCCACTTGGAAAAAACCCACAGCAACCTGATGGAGCTACATTGGGCTGTCTTAGTTCCAGATTCAGGTTGAACAGTTCTGCACCAGCACTTTCTAAGGCATGAACAGAAGACTGGCTTCTTTCTGACAGCATCCACAGGGGTTCTTGCAAGAGTCCTCCATGGTTTAAGGATGGAAATAGCCAGGCAGAGCATTTTGTATTTCTCACTCTGTTTATTCTGCACAAAAATATCTTTATAATCCCACTTTGGAAGTGAGTTCAGTGGGGCAGCACAAAGGGGACAGAAAACTCGCCTCACAAACTGCTTTGGCTGCACCACAACGCTCTCAAACACTAATTTTATGGGCTGATGGATGCTGAGGTTTGGTCTGCTGTGCTCTCACCTTTCCACACGGGCTGCCTCTGTTCTCATCCAAGATTTCCTCCCACAGCTTTGCTTTGGTTTGTTGTTGTTGTTGTTGTTGTTTTTTTCTCTTTAAATTAAATGAGGCTGTACATTCTCTGTTCATCAGTTCAGTAATCAGACTGCTGCCATCAGTGATTGTGACTCTAGTATTATTTTCCCTCTCCCCTTTTATTAATTCCCCATGAAGCAGCTTTAAAGTCTCTGGAACTGGCAGAAGAAAGGCTGCTTTTATTTCATGACAAGGGGTCCAAGTCAAACCTAGAAGAGGAATTAAAATATCAGTGCTGAACATGAATTGTGGAGTTTTCAGTGTATGAAAGCACGTTGCAATTCTCTAATTCAGACACAGGGGAAGAACAAGTGGTTTTCTCAGTAAAAGCTTTATGCTAATTGTCCTTCAAAGGTGCATCACTATTCTCATGAAACGTTTCCTACTTTAAAGGAATGGCCCAACTTTCCCATTCAAAGAACTTTTAAACATATAGTTATACAATTCCTTGAAAGGAAAGAACTTGAGTTCAACCTTCTTCCACACACACAGTTTGAGGTGCATGAACTTCCCTCACCTTAGGATATCTAGATGCCCAAGTGAAACTTTCAAAAAAGACTTCCTGAAAGAAAAGGAATGAAATCACTTCAATGAGGATTAACTGGGCAAACTTCGGGCCACTTCCCTGCACTTCTTCTCATCCCATCACTTGCAAGGATTTCACTTGGTTTCCGAATTTTTCCCGGTTTATTTTTGCTATATGTCATTTCTTCAAATTCTTCTCCTGTCTTTACTTGCAGCTCTTCCCTGATTTCAGTATTTGAATTGGAGTAATTTCAGCAAGTCTTGGTCCTTTTCACTGCCCCTCATTTCATCTCAGGCCATTTGCTGGTAATCACTGCATTTCCAAATTTTCTCGTTTTTTGTGTTACACTATTTTTCATCCTATCTCCTTTCCAGAACCTTGGATAGACTTGCTTCTCTGATTTCAAGATTTCAATGAGCATTAACTGGGCACACTTCAGGTCATCTCCCTGCACTTCTCATCCCATTCACTTTTATGGATTTCACTTGGTTTCCCAATTTTTCCTTTTTTTTTTTACATTACATTTCTTCAAATTCTTTTCCCTCTTTATTTGCACTTCTCCCCTGATTTTAGTGCTGTGCCTTTTTATCCCTTTTAGTAAATGATTTCCCACAGTATTTACTGCATACTCCGAGCTATGCTGGGAGATCTCTCAAGAGGATCTCAGTGTTTTCTCCAAAGTAAAAAAGCCTGACCTCAGAGCTGTGATTTCACTTGGCTCAAGGAGGTTCCTGTGGGTGCTGGTTGCTTCAGCTGTCAAAACTTTCAGTCCAAAATATTTAAAGGGGAAAACAAAACATAGATCTGATTGCACTAAAGGAGTGTAAAATCATTAACCTCTTTAACTTTCATTTTATTTTCAGCTCATTTAGATCTCTCACTCTTTTTGACACAAACCAGAATGTTAAAAAATGTTTAAAAAAACAAAGAGTGAGGTAGAATAAAATGCTTGTCTTTTTGAGTTTCTTGGCACAAAAATTGAAGAATTACATGTCAGAAGTGATGTTCTTCCTCTGAAGGTCTGGCAACAAAGCACTGTGCAGGGTGGAGCTAATGTGAGCATGGAATCTAGGAAGAATTAAATTGTTTCCTGAATCTGTGCAGTGAGATGAGACCTTCCCCAGGAATGGGAATGATGTGAATCCTGTCTGCATCCAGTTTAGTGGGCAGCAGGAAGGGATTGTGTCCCTGTGCCCCCTCAGGTGAGATCCCACCTGCAGAGCTGCCCCAGCCCTGGGCCCAGCACAGGGAGGACGTGGAGCTGCTGGAGAGAGCCCAGAGGAGGCACCAGGATGAGCAGAGGGATGGAGCAGCTCTGCTGGGAGGAAAGGCTGGCACAGCTGGGATTGTTCAGCCTGGAGAGGAGAAGCTTTGGGCTGAGCTCAGGGTGGCCTTGCAGGGCCTGAAGGAGCCCCAGGAAAGCTGGAGAGAGACAATTGCCAAGGGCTGCAGGGACAGGACACAGGGAATGGCTTCCCAGTGCCAGAGGGCAGGGCTGGGTGGGATCTTGGGCAGGAATTGTTCCCTGGCAGGGTGGGCAGGCCCTGGCACAGGGTGCCCAGAGCAGCTGTGGCTGCCCCTGGATCCCTGGCAGCGCCCAAGGCCAGGTTGGACACTGGGGCTTGGAGCAGCCTGGGACAGTGGGAGGTGTCCCTGCCATGGCAGGAGTTGGAATGAGATGATCTTCAAGGTCCCTTCCAGCCCAAACCTGGCTTGGACATTACCTTTGTCCAGCTCTGCTCTCACACCTGTGGCCTGCACTGCACAGACTCCAGTGGGTTCCAAGGCAAAAGCAAAGGTATAAAATGCACCTCAAATCCAAGACTTGGGCACATCAGCTTGGAGTCAGACCCTTCAGGAACGGGTAAACACCTCTGCCCACCAAATAAATCCTGCAGCATGACAGAGCAGACTGCACCTGAGAAGAGCCATTGGTTTGGAAGACATTCAGCAGAGCACAGATCAGTGTTACCAAAAACAAGGTAAAAAATGACTTAAACGAATTTAAAAAGTGAGGGGAAAAAACCCTCTTCCAGTCTCACAGTTTATTCTGGTTTCACAATTTACATTTAGCAAATACCTCAGGAAACCAAGTCTTACACAATCTCATTTCAAACTTCTTCCCTCAAAGCTTTGAAGCCATCTGCCACATTTGACAATTTGTGAACCCCTACAAGGACTTAAGCCAGCAGCTTTTAGGAGACAAAAAAGCCTCACTGCAGGCTCTTGGTAGATGCTGGAGTGCACAGGAGGGAAATAAAATAGGCAGCAACATTCAAATATGTAAAAAATCTTCTGTCAACACTCACATCTTATGAGATGCACAGTTCATCACTAGTTCTGAGGCTTTCCAGAATATTTAAGGGGTGAATATGAGCTGTTTCCTACATCAAATTATGGGAAAAGGCAGAATTTAAAATTAGTATCTCTCATTTCACTGCCCTACAGTACTTCCCCACTACATTCCACCCAAACATTTCCTCCTATGGAGAGCTTTCAAGCAAGAATTCTGCCAAAACACCAGGTTTCAGTCTGATTTTACCTCCCAAGCTGCCATGGTTTTGTTTGCCACTTTCATTCAAGGTGTTTAAGAGCATTCTCACACCTCAGCATAAAGCCAGGTAGTAAAAATCAAATTAAATATAATGTAGTAACTGTTTTGAAACACTGCAAACTGCCTGGGTGATCACACCAATACCAGAAATACATTCACCATTCCTCTAAGGCTCTGCATAATTTACTATGAAATGTATTTCTTGCTATCTACTTTATTTATTATGAACCAAATACATAAAAGTAGAAAAAATGCTGCAGCCAACTTTCAAAACAACAGAATTCTCAGATCACACATAAAACCGATTTTTGAATTATAAGGATGGACAGAAATGGGGAAGAAAAACCCCAACAAAGCTTCAGAGTTTGTTCCAAAATCCAATTCCAAAACCCAGCGCCACTTTAGGCAAGATCTGCTCATCTCTAGTTACCTGAACTGAAAATTTACACCAGGGACAGTTCTGTGAAGGAAAACACTGTTCAAAAACATCCACTGAGCATCCAGTGTAAGTCAAAGTTACAGGAGAGAACAGAATTACCTGGGAGCAAATTCATACTTGAACACCATTTTCTTAAACAAAATGTTAAATTAAACAGAGTACAACTCAGAACTGCACCTCAATCCTAGTTAACACTTTAAATAAACTGCTGAATTTTTTACTAACTTCCAGAGAATTTTCTGAGACACTTTAAAACCTTTTACTTCCCTCTAAAAATCACAGGCTCAGCCTAAGAGATCTTTCATTATTCCTACCATTGCCCAAATTTTGGTGTTTTAAAGTGAATTAATCAGTTTGCCCTGGCAAATCCAGCTGAAGCAGCCTGTGATCCTGCCAGCCCCATTCACCAGGAGAGGTTATTTTTCACTAGCAAGTTGTAAAGGCATTTACCATACTTTAATTACTGCACTTTGTATCAATACATACATTAAAAAGGGCATGTGGAGCCATAAATAAACATAAACAGAGTTCTCTGTGGATGGAAAAGGGCAGAGAGTGCATTTTCTCTATCACAAACACATCTTTGAAGAGCATCAAAGCTTCAAATATTAGAAAAACCTTCAGGTCTCAAAATAAAGTAAAAAAGGAGAGTTCTACAGACAGAATTCCTGATCTGCATTTCCTCTTTTACATATTAAAGGAATACTTTTAGGTAAGACAATCCCTTCAGGAGTAGAAAAAGGATTGCTTTGCATATCCAAGGTGTCTTTTTCAAAATCACTCCAGATGAAAGTCTCCCAAGCCATGAAGAAGGGTGTTTGCAATGATGAAGTTAAAAGCAACAAAAAATGAGTGGAAAAGTAAAAATCTACTGGAACTTATTCTACTTTTAAGAGAAGAAAATATTTCCAGAGGTCCTCTAGAGAAGAAACTGGAGTTTACAAAAGTGCAGCATCAGTGTTCTGGTCAGATGTAGATATTATTGTGAGTTTCACTGGTTGTCAGGAACTTCTTCAAAATCTTTGTGCTTTCAGAGGCATCCTAGGGCAAGGAAAAGAGGATCAGCATCACCCACAGTGCTGGGAACAAAGCAAGAGCCCCACTGGTCCCATTTTTACTACTCTGAATATCACTGTTATTAAAATATTAACTGTGAAAAAACCTCAGGTTTTCTGAATGAAGTTATCCACAGGATTCTGCAGTTCAGTAATAAAATGGGATTTATCATGTTGCATTCCTCCTTGCTTGGACATGAGGGGAAGAGTCTCTGTATTTGTCACTGTTCTCCTTCAGAGTTTAAATATTTATGTCTTACTCAGACTTACTCAGCAGAACAGAATGAGCTGTACTGAAAACTGATTTCAGAACTGAAATAAACACCTCAGTACACAAAGACCTCCTTGGCATTTAAATCTGGGTTCAAACTGTTTTCAACCACCTCAAATTCAATTAAAAACATTTCAGAAGGAGTAAAACATTCGTTTTAATGTATGGGAGCAATGGGATTTACTGCAAGGCACAGAGAAATTGTGGCTGCCCCATCCCTGGAGGTGTTCAAGGCCAGGCTGGATTTCACAGCTGCTGTGATTTGTGTCAAAATGTCTTCAGAAATTGGGTCTTTTAGCTCCAAAAAGAAGTCACAGGTCAAAGATGGGTATTTTAAGAAGCTTTCCTGTATGCCAGAAGAGAAGCAGATACAGAGCTAGAACAGAGCCATCTGGTACACGAACAGAAAATGTAAAAATAAAAAAAACCACACATAACAAAAAGCTTAAAAATTTTACATGAGGCAACTCCAAAGGAAACTGCAGCTTACACAAGCACAAGAAGTGCCTCCCTGATACATTAGAAGAGCCTGAAAATTCAAAAGGAAGTTTTGAAGGAAGCTGTAGATTCATTACTTCTAAGCCACACAGATGTTACAGCAGGTACAAGGCACCGTCATTAAAATCTGTGTTTTTTCTGCCTTTTCAGATGAAATCCTCACAGGGAAACAAACCCAGCAGAATGCAAGAGATGAAAACAGACCAGCCCACAGCTGCCATTAATTTTAAACATGGGATTTTACCTTGGCTAAACTCTTCAGGACCTTAGAAGCAAGCAGAGGCTTGAAGGCTTCAATGGTAACTGTGTCCAGCTTGATGACATCGGTGTAACACTGATACAGCACTGCAGGGATCTGCCACACCTGGCAGTAACTCAGAACTGAACACGGGTCAAAAGAAAATCTGTGTTAAATTCAGCAGAAAAGCAATCTTAGTTCTGTGTATAAAAATCAGAATTTTAAACCCACGGGAGTTTAATGACCAGCTCAGGATTCTCACTGCTGGAGCAGCCACTGCTCATCCCCCAGCTACACAAGGAAATAAATCACCAAAAAGTAGTTAAATGGAGGTGTTTCCTCCTGGCACATACCTTACCTGGAAACTGTACTATTGGTAAATAAAAATAAAAGTAACATCTGCAAAAAAGCCAAATAAAAAACCCAAACAAACAAAAAAAACCTCATAAAAAAGAAGTGTGAACAAGAGAAAATCATCTACTTTTAGCTCCTGCCAGACAAGCTTTTCCTCATGCTGCTACCCTTAGGGATTCTAAACTGAAAATCTCAAGGTTTTTACTAAATTACATTATAAAGCTGAACCTAACTTTTCCATGAGGTTGATCAGTAGCCCTGTGCAAGCTTCCTTCCCTGTAATACACGGAAAGGACTTTATGAACTTTTTTTTTGGATGCTTGGATGAAAGTAATTCTTAATAAAACTTAATTACTAAGCAAAATTCCCAAAAAAACCCCACTGGATAATATGCTTTGTAAGGCTATACTGAAGAATCTTCCACAACTTCTGTCCCACACACCATGGGTAAAATGATTTGTGGCTGATTTGGAATATGGTCCCTATTTTCCAGGGCAACGTGTCAGGTGTCAACCTGTCAGTAATTAATTTTTAAAAAGCTGACTTGTCAGAAAGGTCCCACAATTAAGCAAAGATTCTAATTGCAGTGGGAAGCTCCTCAGGGGGAATTTTGTGTTTCCACCAGCAGCCCTGTAAATAATTGGAATTGCAAAGTACCAGCAGCAGGAAGATCCCTCACAATGTTGGGCTGCTCCAGCAGCGGGCAGCAGACCTGCTCCTGGAATTCTTTGGTCTTCAAGGCTTTCAGGAATGGAGATACAAGTGTCAGAGTGGATTCCTGAGTTTTATAATCAGCTACAGGACACGTGGAAAGGATGGTTACTTGCAAGCCTTTCTTCTGCATGGAGCCAAAAACCTGAAATTAAAAAAAAATACATCAGCAAAATTTCCCTTCTCACAATAAAAGCAAGAGAAACCTCAAAGATTCATTCCAATTTCACAGCAAAGGGCACTTGAACTCAGGTTTGCAGGACTAAAACCAGTTTGAATCACAGCCTCCAGGTAGAAATTTCCCAGGCATTGCTCCTGGGATGGAGCTAAAAAAACCCCAAAATAACAGCTGACATATTTACCAAGTCTATCTAGTGATCTTCTGGAAAGGTTTTAGGCTTTCAGCACTTTCTATTCCATATATTAAGATTTACTACTTTAATTAATGGTGACTGTAGAAAGAAAAAGGATTCCAAATAAAAACAAGCAGTTCACTGAGCTGCATAACATTTGAAATGAAAATTGTGTTTCCCAGATGTCCTAGAATATTGTAAGAGTCTTTATTTTAAATGCACAGATTTTATTTCATTCTATTCAAGTTGAATTGAGAAAGAGAACCCTACATTTTCTTTCTCAAATTCAAAGAACAGAGTTCTGAAGTACTGAACCTTCTGGCCATCACAAAATACCAATAGGAGAAAAGAAAATAGAGAATTTGGAAACTGTGACAGAAATCTGACAGAAATATTCAGAAGCCCACATATTTTCCACTTGCTTTGTTGGGAACACTGGCTGGAATTCATGGCTGCAAAACTCCAACCTGTGTGTTCTTGTTTGTCACTGACCCTTTATTGAGAAAACACACCCAGAGGTAAAGATCTGACTCGTGGAGATGCTCAGTAAATCAGGATTTACACACAGAACAGGTCTGCAACTCACATTAAAAGCAACAAGATTGCCAGCACGTTGTTTCTGCTGCACATTTAAAAATACCAGTAACCACAAAGCCTAGAAATACTCAGGAACACTGACTTGGTACAACCACACTCCTGCTTTTCAGGAACACCCACACTGGAGATCACATACCCACAAACAACTGGGGAAGGCAACAACCCCCCAGTTATCTTTCTTTCTGCAGTCCCACTTTAAATGAAGTGCAAGAATGACTGGAATACAGCAAAAGCAAAATGCTTGAGGTTTTTAATGAGCCACGCTCCCCCTGCAAAGCCACACTCATCTCTAAGCACAGCTTTAGAACCCCTGCTCATCCATCAGCTCAGAAGAGATTTAAAGGCAGGCAGGGAGACAGACAGCATGACAAAATAAGCCACACTTCCTCCAGGCAAAGCAGTGACCCAAATCCATCAGGAAAATCAAGAGGAGGAACGTTCCCCCCCCTTGTCTTTATCTTATTAAAATCAAAATGATGGTATCTGGAGGGACTTCACTGAGCCAGCAGTGCTCCTGTACCTGGATGATGCTGGGGTGAGGCCCTGGGAATGTTAAATGTGGGAAAAAATGGGACAAATGCTGCTTGGGAGGCACCTTCCCCTCCAAATCCCTCTAGGGAAAGGAACAGAACACACCCAGCAGCTGACACCATCCACCAGGAGTTCCACAACTGGTTTGTCTGCTGATCCTTCGGCAGCTGTACAAATTGCTGTTGGGGTTTGTTTTTTTTTTTTTAAGGAAAACTTCTCCCAGAGGTGAAATAAGGCATGGGAAATGAAAAGCAAGCAGGAGAAAGGTTTGGGAAGTGGTTAAGGGCCAACAAAACTGAAATTGTCCAAAAGGAGTGACTGCACTCAGCTGGGAGGTTACAGCAGATACAGTTGGCAGCATCTAGAAAGGGATTTCACAGATGCTGCAGAGAGGAAAATTTATCTATTTCTGAATATTTAATAAAAGAAAACCACGGGGAAAACTTATTTAACACTGTCATGTTTGAAGTATCAGAGAGGAAGATCCCCACCCTCAGGATTTTATTACTCCATTTATTTTCTTGCCAGTTTTACCTTGTCAAGCCACTGGAACTGTTGATCCTCAGCCACGTAGCAACTACACTGGCACAATAAAACCTAAAAAAAGGTAAAAACTTGTGTGAGCAAGTGGTTTAAAGGGCACAACAGCAGCTGATAGCACCTGTAAGGATGATGTGGCTGCAGAGATTAACTTGTTCAGCTATTTTGGGTTTCTTGAACTCTGTTTCAATGAGGATTTTTTTTGCTCACAGATGCAGTGAAGCCACGAGACTGTGACATCTTTGTGCTGAGCTCCACACAGAATTTCACAGTTTTAGTGAGAATTAACCCTTCAGATCATTTATGAGATTGATCCACAATCCTGAAGTGCCTTGTTTGGGGCTGGGTGAAGGGTTCTTTTTTTCAGAAAGCCAAAACACAGAGGAATTAATGCTCAAGTCACTTACTGTGGGATCTGATATCAATCTGTAGAACAAACAGAAAGAGTCTGTGGGGAGGACATTTGTGGTGCTGGATGTTCTGCACCACTCATTCCACAGCTTCACAACTCCAACCACTTCCCAGCACACAGAATCCAGGATAAAAGATGACAGGAAAGCTGCAAAAGCCATAAAAAATTCTGTTAATTTACAAAGAATAAAACTTCTGTTTTACAAATAAATAGCTGGACTAAATTAGAGTACTGCAATCTGAAGAATAACTCATTTTTATCTACTTAGATTTTTTTCCCAAATCTAAGAAACACCACCCATGTGAGTAGCCCCACTGTACCCAAATTTAAAAAGATGAGAGTTGTTCAACATATACAGATCCCTAACATAAAAATCACTTGTTCTTAGGAAGAGGAGCCTTACAATCAACTTCAACTTCTTTAGTATTAATTAAGGATGTGAAATATTAAGTCTCTAATACTTTCTAACATACCAGATTAAAACCAAAAATCACTGAGGCAGCAAAGCAGAACTACTACACTGATTCTAGAAAACAGAGGCAAGAGTATGGCAAAAATGTTTATAAATCAGATTCCTGTCAAGAGCTACAGAAGACAGATCCAAAATATCTATTACCATCTTTCAAGGAAATACCTGAACAAAACTCAAACAAATTACCAAAGTGAACTTGGATAAAATCTAAATGTAATCTAAATGTCACTTAAATGCAAGCAAGACTTCTTGGCACTATCAGAACAAAACTTTTGCCAATTAATAATCAATCCCAGAGAGTTCAGCAAACATAAACCAGATAAAGGAAAAAAGGGAATTGTCCCAGCTAAAATGCCAAACTAAAAGATACTTCACTTTTCCTGTTCAGCTGGAATTGATGAAACACAACTGATGAAACACATCGATTTTCAGAAGTAAACAGCTGTAACAATAGCTGTGTTTCACATGCAGAGAGGAACTTCAGCTTTCTCTGGATGACTCAGCTGCCTCCAGGTTTAACCTCTGCTCCCGAATGAAGAGCTGCATTTTCAGTATAGAGGGACTTTTCACAAGGTAATGGGATGACAGGACAAGGGGGAATGACCTCAACTCAAGGAGGGCAGGGTTACACGGGATAATGGGACAGAATTGTTCCCGGGGAGGGTGGGGAAGAGCTGGAATGGAACTCCCAGAGAAGCTGTGGCTGCCCTTGGATCCCTGGAAGTGTCCAAGGCCAGGCTGGACACTGGGGCTTAGAGCAGGGAATGTCCTGGCACATTTACACCTCTTTCCCACCTTCTGCCTCCTCAAATCTGTCCCCCAAAACCCCCGCAGCATCTGGTTCTGCACGCACCCGCAGCGTTCCTTCCAATGGCCACGATGAACCTGGAGCACACCAGGGGCTCCTGGGCACAGCCGCCCGCCTGCCATGTCCACAGCACCTCGATCTCCCTGGGAAAAGAACCACACAACACCCTGGGCTGGGAGGGACCCACAAGGACCATCCAAATCCAGCTCCTGTCCCTGCCCAGACCCCCAACAATCCTCCCTGGGCGTCCCTGGAGTGTTGTCCAAGCGCTCCTGGAGCTCTGGCAGCCTCGGGGCTGTGCCCATTCCCTGGGGAGCATGGGCAGTGCCACCACCCTCTGGGGGAAGAACCTTTCCCTCGTCTCCAGCCTGAGCCTCCCTCGCATCCGGTACCTTTTCTTCTCGATCTCCCTGCGGATCTCCCGGTCCTCGGGCGTCTCCTCCCGCGCCTCCTCCTCCTCGTCCAGGCCGGCCCGGGACGGGGCCACCACCACCTCCCCGAAGAAGGTCGCCATGGCCGCCGCCCGCGCCTGCGCGGCCCCGCCCTCAGCGCCGGAACCGAGCCCGGGAGGCTCCGGGACACGGCCGGGGAGAGACGGGGACATCGCCGTGTGTTGTGGGTGTTTGTGGGGTGTGTGTGTGTCTGGGTGTAATGGGTGTGCCATCGCTGTGTCTCGTCGCTCTGTGTATGTGTGTGTGTGTGCCATCACCGTCTCTCATCTCATCCCTGGGTGTGTGCCTTGTCACCCCCCAATATCGGCCCCAAGCGCCACATCCAGCTCGCGGAGATGGCGACTCCAAACCTCCCTGGGCCACTTGTTCCAAGGATTAACCGTCCTTGNTCCTGCCCACCTGGGCACCCCTGGGCTCGTGTCCAGCCCCTGTCACCAGCACCCCCAGAGCCTTTTCCAGCTTCTCCAGCCCCTCTGCCCAGCCTGGAGCTCACGGGGTTGTGACCCTTGGCCTGGTTGAACCAAATAAGAGCACAGTGACATTCCAGGTGTATGTACAGCTTTACTTTGGTCCACTAACACATGTACATCATCAAAGCCTTTAACAGGAAGTTTTGATTCCTTTATGATTCTGTCCTGCACTTTGTTTCCCTCTGTTCATGCTGCCTGATCACCATCACAGATTCAGGTCCTGCTTTAAAACAAACAAAAACATCCCCCAAAAGTCACATTATTAAATAAAGATCCTACTTTTAAAGGTCTACTACTTTACTTCCCTGAGTACAGCTAGACCAAACCAAAACCGCTCACTTAAAGGAAGGTGAACGGACTCCCAGTTCTCTAAGAGTCAGCATGCTCCTCGAATAAATTAAAAATAAATAAACTCTTAAAGGGTGAAAGACTCAAGATACCTTTCCAGTTCAGTATTTTCTGTTCCTACTGTCTATGTGTATAAAATTAGGAAATACAGACCAGCACATGCTTTGCTTAGAAAATAAAAGTGTTAGGGTTCCTAAGGCAGTGATTCCCTCTGGGATCTACGGCTCCAGGGATCACCATGAACCTGTGCGTGCAGTGACAGAAAACAGCACCTGAAAGAAAACCAGCTTCGTAACTCTAAGCCTAGGTTAGAAATACAAACCTACCAGCCAAATTTGAGCTGTTCAAACAGAAAATTAATAAAAACTCTGATGTTCAGTTATGCCCAAAGTGGAGGTTGCGCTCCAGAGAACACTGAGAATAAGCAGCTGCTAAACAACAAAGTTGATGGAAAATACAAAAAAAATAGTGGGCTTACTACCTTATAACAAAGTTTGCTCCTCAAAAAGAAACACAAAGCCGCCTTCAAATTTCATCACTAAACATAACTGTGTTTGCATTTCAGAAACCAAATAAAGAATCCAGATAAACATTTATCTTGAATTTACAAAATTCTGCTGCATCCTATTAAAGACTATGCTCTAAATAAAACTTCAAGGGGCAAGAACAATTTATATTATTTTTGGACTTCACAGGGAAGTTTTAAGGAAGAAAAAAAAAGTATTTCTCTGTGCTGAGATAATATCCTGGAAAGCAAATGTGATAGCAAAAGTGATGGTAAGTGCAGACAATGTCAGTGAGGGTGTTGGAGAAGTGGCTCTCACTGATGCCAGCTCTCTTTTCCATGATGAATTTCCATTTGTACAAGGAGTTCTGTCATTATTCACCAGGATTGTGCAGCTGCACCCCCAAGCCCTTCCAGATCCCACTACCAGTCCAACCTCCTGGAAAAGCAATTCTTAAACTTGTTATTTCAGTTCAAATGAGCTACATTAGGATAAATCTGATATTCTGCCACATCTTCTACTAAATGATGAAATCAGGAATCACCAAGTTTTCCAAAGTGAGAGAAGGAAGCTGCAGGAATCCTGGAGTGGGGAAGGAGCAGAAATTCCTGGTGTTGAGCTGGGGGCAGCCATTGGGGGGCTCCCACCAGCACAATTCCAGGGAAAACTTCAGAATTTAGAGTTGCTGTGTGTTTTTGTCATTGATATGTGTTCAACCAGGGACTTCCACGTCTTTTCCTGGAGAAATTTTCTTTCTTGTCAACAAGAGCCACCTCAAACATTGTGAAAACAGGAGATGTACTGCAATGCTCAGAAACTGGTAACGTTTAATCAATGGGAAATCCAACATTCAAACACTTTAAATATGGAGGAACAACGGAAACGTAGCAAAAAAAGGTCTGGAATGTCAGAATCCTGCACCTCAAGCTTTCCACGCATAAAGAAAACAGAACAAGTGTTTTGTTTGTTTTTCTATTTTATAAAGAAAACACACAAAAACCCTTTAGGCCCAAGAGTTCACCTGCATTTCGTAATCTTAAAGTTTACAGTATAGAAGTCACATTAATGATGTACTACCTGTCAGCAGAACCCTCTGTTCATCAAAGCCTCTGGAAGTGGCAAATAAACTTCTTTTGCTGGTAACTGCTTATCAGCAATGCAAGTATAGAACATTTAACACCTGCACTGAATCAAGCTGTGAAGTTATCAGCCTTTTCATTCCTCTTTCTCTACCAGGTTTTTTGAGTGTGGACTATTATTCAGAAGCCTGTTACTATTGTAGATGATTTCATACAGCATTAGAGATGTTTGAAACCTGTTCTTGAATGTTGCATGACTTAGGTAGTATTTCATTGCAGCACCCATTAACAATAATACTCAACATACTGCTATTAACCTGTTTGCAGTGTTTTAACATTTTTTAACTCTTGTTTATATGTAATAAAATACCAGTAAAGACAAAAAAATTGCCCCTATAATGAGGCACATTTTGGCATCTGTGCTAAATGCTGCTACATGGGCAGGCAAGTGCAAGTCAAAATATGAAAAAGGAGCAAGTCATCATCTAATCACATTCATAACTTTTTCATAGAAAAATATAAATATATTCCCTGAAATGTAGGACAAAGAAGAGCCAGCACCCATCAGGAGAGTTCTAGTGCTATTACCATTAAAAAAAATTAAAAAAAAAAAACAAAAAGAGAAAAAAAAAACCCAAACAAAACAAGAGATGGGCTGGCTTTCCTTTTCGTTAAGGTTACGTTTCGCACCCGGCGTCCTCGAGGGCTCTGTCGTCGTCGTCGTCGCCGTCGTCGTAGCGCACCGTGCGCCGGCCGCCGTTGCGCGTGCGGATCTTGGAGCGCCGCCGCGCCCGCCGGCACCCGCCGAACTCCACCTCCTCCGAGTCCTGCTCCTGGCGGCCTTTCCTGCGTTTCCTCCGCTGCGGCCTCCTGGAAGGCTTCAGCGAGTCGTAGCCGAGGCTTTCCTTCCTGCCGGGTTTGGATCTCCTCTTGCGTTTCCTGGTTTCCGTGGCGTCGCTGCAGATGGTGGTGTCGGTTCCGGAGTCCGAGGAGGAACGGGCCAAGTTGGCTTTGGAGCTTCCTGCAGTCCCGGGTGCTTCCGCATCCTCGGAGACGGAGCTCTTCTCCTTTTTCTTGCCCCCCGTTTCGGATTCTGTTGTTTCTCTCAAGTCCTCCGCCGGTTTTAACCTCTTGAAAGAAGCTCTGGGTTTTTTATTTGCTGCTACTCTGGTGTTTTTAGTTTCAAGTTTAGCTAAGTCAGAATCTACCTCCTCTTCGGAGTTACTCGTACAATGGTTGTGGGTGGAAGCTGCCTGCCTAGAAATTCCCCAGTTTCCCCCATTTTCTACCCTGTGGTTTGTGGAATTCTCCTCCGAAGAGTTGTGGTCGAAATTATTCAGAGCTGCAGCACAGAGGGGTTTGTGTGGCTGCACGTGGTTATCACTCTGCTTCTGAGTCTCTGTCTCCGAGTCAGTCCTTTCATTCTCAGACTCAATAATATATTTCCTTTTAGAAACGGAAGATTCTGGGCAGGAAGGCTTTTTCCTGCCACAAACCTGCTCACTCTCATTTTCAGACTTGGAGCAAGCCTCCACCTCCGAGCTGTTGAACAGCTTCTTCCTGCAGGCTGAGGACACGCTGCCCTGGAGCTGCTTGCGGTTCTTTCTGACTGGGTAAACACTTTCTGAGCTGGATAATTCCTCCTTGGCATGGCTCATGATCTTGATCTTGTTGGCTGCCAGCGTGGCACACCTGCGGGGGTTCTTCTTCTCCCCCAGGCTGGACACCTTGATGTGTTTCTTGTAGTTGATGATGCACGTCCTGCTCCGCAGCACTTTGGCACTTTGGCCGGCCTCCTCTGATGTTGGCTCTACAAAACAAAGAGTTAAAAGTTCTTTTTAAGGTCTGACATTCCTGAAATTATTGGTTTATTATGCCCAAACGCTGCCACCATTAATGAAATACACAAATAGGGCATTTAGTTTTGGTTAAATTGTTAAGTGCAATTTATCTCAATTCTTTACTAAAAATACCGTCGGTATCCCAGGGATACTTTTAAATCTTGAGATTGTCACTTTTCATAGTCTCAAGAGTTTTCTTTAGCATCACTCCGTTAATTAGCTCAGAAATTACAAATTCCCTCACTCAGCAAACAACTGCTGTCATATTATTAATACATGTACCGTTAAAAGTTAAATCTTTATCACTAGAATAAAACTTGCAACGTTAATTACAAATTTTAGACCTTTTTATCCTAAAAAAGAAACTATAGTATTTCAGGTGGATGCAAGTTTCACAATTTTAGATGGTTTTAGGAGGAGAACATTAAAACTTGAGTGACTTCAACACTCAGATCACTGCTAACAGTGAATCTTCCATACAGTGTTTTTAATTAATGTAGAACTTGCTTATGTTGTTTTAAAACAAATATTCAATGTATAAAATCATATACTATGAAGATCAGTGTTTCCCTTCTAAAGAAAACAATCTGTACACACGAATTAAAACACCTCAAAAATTCTTGAAGTAAATTAAAAAAAAATAAGCAGAGGGAAAATTGAGACAAATTCCAATGTCCAGCTTGAGTACCACTATTATCAATCTTTTCATATACCAAACCTGGTCCTTATTTAAATGTAGATCCTCTTATGTACTACTCCAGTATATTCCTATTTTTACATCTTCAAAGGATAATAATTTCCTTTCTTTATTAAGAGATGATACATGGGTATTACTACTTGTAGTAGTTGTACTGTGTGATGTGATGGCCAAAGCACAACACATTTCTGCTGCACCCTGCAAAATGCTGTATAAAAGGTGAATTCATCCACACAATGAACAGAAGAAGAGTTAGATCTTATCTTATACACTGTTCTCCAATATTAGTAAGTAGCTGGAATACAAGGGCAAAGAATAAAGAAATCCAGCCTTTCTGCAATGCTGCCAGAATATGAAAATTATACTTTGTATACAAGATCTTAAATTTGGAACAAATCTATAATAACATGTACTGAAATTCCCCACCCCACATCCAGAATTAAAAGCTGCAAAGGTCCAGCCAGGTGGCACAGGCAGAAAGAGGGAGCATGAAACCAAGTACACCAGAAACTGGAAGAGCTTTTAAAAGACACAAAGATGTGAAAATCTGCTTCATCAGGGTGTCCTGGAGTTCAGGCCCAGCTCCAAATCTGGAATACTGGGCAGGGAAACTACAGCCCACAAAGTATTGGCAGAATTTATCTGAAAACTCTGCTTTCAGTCTTTTCTGATATATAAAATCCCATGCTAAACAGTACATCTCTGTAATATACATTATCTGTAACACAAACTGTTTCACATCAAAATAGATTATATGTTATTTTTATTATATGTATTTCAAAAATAACCAAAGCAAAGCTTCCACAAATTATTTAGCTGGCTAATGAGCAGTGTGTCTATACACATTAATAGTTACAGTTATATATACATGACACTTATTTATTTGAAAAATAGAAACTCTACCAGGATGCCCCTATATATGTACTAAATGTAAGATCTTGGGACAAAACAAGTAAATATTCCTTGTGGAAAACTGTGAAGACAGAGTCATCTTAACAGACAATAATTTTCTTATGATTCTTAAAGCACACTGGCAGGCTTTGAAGGATTACACCAAACACCAACCTCTGAACAGTCTTTCAAATTCCCAATCAGGACCAATTCCCTGATTATAGGAAGGCACAATGTACATGACCTGGTTTAATAAACATCAGCATCATTCTCATAAGCTTAAAAAAAACCCCAATTCCAACCCAACTCTCTAAATCATGATCAGCCAGCAAAGACCTGAGTGACATGCAAAATTACAGAATAAAACCCAAAAAGAAAATAATTTAACTTTCAGAAATATGTGGAATATAAATCTTACTTCTGCCAAGTGCCTGTCTGTGTTATGGACTCTACACATCATTGACAGAATAAAATCTCAAAGTCAAATCAAATTTCAGGTTCTGGTGCACACCAGGGATGTGAGAACAATCTAAACACCTTTCCATCAAATCAATTTTGAAAAATTATCAATAAAGTTACTTCAAACTGAAAATAACAGTTGTAAATCTGCTGTAGCCCAGAAAATCTCAAGGGAAAATTAAGGCAAGGTAACGAAACTGCAAACCAGAGGGTTCTGGTTACCAAAATCCTCAAAACAAGGAGCTGGACAAAGAGAGAGAACACTCTGTCATCTTGGAGATTTTCTCTGTCAGTATTAAGAAACAGAGAAATTAACTTTAAAAATGTTACCTTTTCTAACGATTTTTGTTTTTCCTTTCCTCTTCCTCATCTTTGCTTTTGCAGAAGTTTCACAGTAATTGCTGTTATTGGAATCACTCTCCGAGTCCGAATCCGAAGAGCGGTGGAAGCTGGAGGCAGCTCCAGGTTTGGAACTCCTCACAATCTTAGTGGGCACCAAACTCTCCCACACAAAACTCTTCTCCTCCTCTCTGGCTTCTGCTTCAGATTCTGCTGTGTCCTCTAAATCACTCAAGACTTTTGCTTTTTTTAAAGGAGGAGACAGCTGCAGCCCAGAGGCTTTCCTGCCATTCCACCTGTCCGGCTCAGAGTCCGCCTCATCCTCAGAATTGCTGGCTGCAGGCTTGTGATGTGCAGGTGTCGACTGGTCAGAAACCTTTTGGCTGCTCCCATCCTCAGAATTATGGCTTTTGGAGTCCTCCTCTGAAAGGTCTAAGGTGGGACTTTTCACTTTGGGAGACACAGAACAGACAGGGCCCCGGAGCTGCTTGTGCCCGTTGCTCTGCCAGCTCTTCTGCTTGGTCTGCGCGTCGGGCTCAGAATCCGAGCTTCCGTTCTCAGATTCACTCACAAATTTCCTTCGTGGAGCAGAGCAGCCAGCCTGAGAGAGAGTTTTCCTCTTGGCGAGCTGCTCTTCTATTTCTTTGTCACTCTCAGACTTCAGGCCTGCCTCATCCTCGGATCCCTCCAGCAGCATTCTCCTGGCGGCGGCCGAGGCATTCCGGTGTGGCAGCTTCCTGTTCCTGCAGATCCCGATGCTTTCTGAGCTCGAAACCTCTTCCTCCACGTCACTCATGAGCCTCAGTTTGTTGGCAGCCACAGCAGCACTCCTGCGTGGGGTTTTCCTGTGCCTGCCCTTGCTGTTGCTGAGGGACTCGGATGTCACCGCCGAAGCATTTTCGGAGTCACTTCCATATAACTTTTTCCTGACTGTTTTCCTTGTATTCCCGTTCTCCTGAAGAAGTGTTCCTGTAAAGGAAAGCAGGGATTAATATCTTAAATATGAAACAGTAGCTTTGAAGTCTTGTCAAAACTGGGACAGGTTCAACCCACAGACGTGATGCATGAAATATATTCCTAGTGACAGGTGCTTTTGCTGTCCTAAGTTTCAGATTCATTCTGGTTTTTTGACAACTAGAACTTCTTTATGAATTGCTTTTTTTCTTAAGATAATGTTGCAAGTCATTCCCTCTCACCAGGCTCTTGGTTTCTGCCCTCTTCCCCTAGTCATGAAAAAACCTTTTTTAAGTTGAGTGTAGTATTTGAGAGCTTTTCAACTAAAAAACCAGTACCTTACACGTAAAACGATTTAAAAAACACCAACTCCACTCAGTTATTTTTATCAATAGAAATAGATAAATATAAAAATTTGGACTTTTCTTGCTGTTCACAAGGATCTCCTGCCAGCCCACCTGTCTGTTTCCTCTGAGCAGCCCTGTTCCGAGTCAGCCTGCGACTGCTGCTCCTCCTGTACGCCCCGTTGTGCAGGGGAGGGGACGCAGGAGCCCCAGAACAGCCTTTGCTGTCTTCTGAGCTGCTTGAGGAGGATGAAGATGAGGAGGAAGTAGATGAAGAAACTCCAGAACCTTCTATTTCACTCTCTGCTAAAGAAAAAAAACAACTGGCAGTTAGAATATTCTATACAGCTTTCAGTTAAGGGTTACATTTTGCTGATCCTGCAATCTTCAGAACTTCCTCACGTTATCTTAAAATGCAAGCTCATGCCTGAATGTCTTACAGATCAAACTGATACCTCAACAAAATCCATATTCATGCAGAGTTCAGTGACAGGAAGTTTCTTTAACCTGTATTTCAGTTTCAATTAAAATAAAACAGCTCTTTTCAAACACCAGATTTAAGTGAAAAGCATGTTTAAAAAAACCTCCAAAACACAGAATATTTTCTAACCGATTTTACCATAGCTTGCATTCTGATTCTTTGAAATAAGCTGAATTTTTGTCAAGGGGAGGCGTAGGGAAAAAGGAAAGTTTAAGTCTCAGAAACTTCTGTCATTTGCTAATTGTGGATGACAATTTTTATATAACATATATATATAGGCATATAGCCTGTATTCTATATAGTATCAAATAATCTTCTTTCTTGTTGACAGATTTCTTAATTAATAAAAATAAATTTACTGTATTCTACATTATTTCAAAGCAAAAAAATTATATATAGTATACTAATCTTTTTGTAACAGTCACAGTAAATAATATAAGCGTCCAAAATCCAACAAAACACACAAAATTCTGCATCACCCAAAACCCCCTAAACCTCATGCAAAAAAAATTCCGCGTTAAAAACGCGAAGCTCATTTAAGAACTCAGAACACGAATGGCAGCAATCCTAAACCCTGACCTGATGATAAAGCAGAACAATTAGTCAGTGGTGTGGCTCTGGCTTTGCCATTCCTCTCCAAGGATGCCAGGCAGGCAGAATCCGAGGACTCTCCCGAGGAGCTCTGGTTGTAGGAGCCAGCGTTGGGTTTATGGCTTGTGACACAGGCGGCTCTGCTTGAGGTAGGCTGAGGAAAAGGATCTTCCTGCTCAGATTCAAGTTTGGCCTGAGACTTCAATGGTTTCTGCTTCACATTTCTGGTGGAAGTAGAAAAGGCAACACAGGTTGTAAAACTAGGGGAGAGAAGGCAATTACGTATTTTAACAACAATTAATATGGTTTTGTGTTTCTGGGAGGGTATTTTAACTCCGGCAAGGATAAACATGAAATACTTTCACTAAAATAACAGCCTGCACTCCTAGGGAAGTCATACAAAAGGAGACAATCTTTCTCTGCTCTGAGAAAGAGACTTTAATGGTGGATGTCCTCCAGACAATTCATTTTCTCTTATTTTCACTGCAGCAGCCTCAATTCCTGTTGGATTCCCAGCCTCTGGTTAATTAAACTAAATGCTATCCAGGCAAACATCATTTCACAATAAACAGAGGTCCCAACACACACAGAAGGTGGAACCTTACAGACAGTTCACTGTTTAAAATAAAGAAAACCTCACTAATCTGATCCTTCCTTACCTCCACATGTCTGGGTGCTACCTGCCATCCTGCCCAGTCTGTTATTTTCATCTACAGAACTGTTTTGTCAGGTTTTTCCTTACCTTGCAGGTTTCCAGACATTCATCCAGGTGCACAAGGTGTGTCATTTCTGTTATCCCAACCCTCACTTTTGCTCTGCCCCATTGCACAGTCACACACAATTCTCCAGGTATGAGCACAAATGAGATTCAAAAGACAATTTCTGACTGTCCTTGTGTGTGGTTATGTAAAGTATAAAATAATCCCCTGAAATTCGATTTTTTTTTAATTAAAACTCATACTCCTACCCTTTCCCTGCCAGAGAAGGAAGACTGGATAGCAGCAGAAGGGAAAAGCTCAGCTTCAGTAATTTACCACAATTAACTTTTGTATTTTGTCCCACATGTAAATGAAGAACAGGAGTTTAGCATGTCAAACAGCAATTGTGTCAAAAGCTCGTTTGCCTTCAAAAGAGAAAAGGCAAATCTGCCTCCCAACTGAATGCTACAGCAAGTGACAAGTTCTAGAAATTCCACAGGACTGACTTTATTCTGTATGTAACAAAATACATAATTTATGCAGATTTTCATCTTTGTAACATATCCAGAAAGCAAATTTTTGTTTTATTCCTCATTATTTTAGTTAAATATTGATTTTCTGATTCAAATATTAAAGAAAAACCCCACCTTTTCTCCTCTTCTGTTTCCTTGTATTTCTCAGTTCTATACTATAAAAAAGCCCTTTTTAAAACCATATTTTTTCCTGCAGCACAGAAATTATATAAAGTCACACTGGGGTTACAAACTATTTAAAAACCCAATTGTTTCCCTCTTCACGGACTAAATGTGAGAGTCAACATGAGTATCAGTCAGCTGAGAGAGATCTTTATACTTTCATAATTTGATTACCTGAGCATTTTGGTGGGCTGCTGCACTGAGCTTTGATTATTAAATCTTCTTGTGTACCTCTGGTTTCTCCGGAGCTTTTCGTTCTGTTTCTGCCCATTTTTGAAATCTGAAACAATTCTTCGGATTTTCTCTTCAAATAGTGCTGACAATCTCAAGGTCATACTGTAAATCTAGGTAAGGGAGAGGTTTCTATTAAAAACAGAGCCTTTGATCCAAGACTAATATCTGTAATATTAAAAACTGCACAGAAAAGCAATAGGAAAAGCTCAGGCAGTGCTGTGTAACACCAAATAAACAGGAAATGAATGTATGAAATATTTTTCTCTTATTTCTCCCCATTATCTACCCAACCAGCAGCTTTATCAAAAGTACTGATAACCAGATTGCAAAATAAGGTTTAATTTCATTAAGACATTCACAATCCCCCAGATATTAACAGCTACCTTTGACTTTTTGTTTGGAGTATAAGATTTTGCATTGCTAAATATCAGTCTGATGTCTTTGCACAGTTCCATTGGAGTGTCATAATTCCCAGCTTCCAGAGTTTCCTTCACTGTACCAAAATCCATTGGAGTGTCTATAATATGACTGTAATCCTATAAAAAACATATGAAAAAAAAAGATTTCTGTGAAAGTATAAATGAAAAAAAAGCCCCACTTTTGAATTTTATTTCTGTCATTTAGGAGTAGCTACAATTACACAAATTATCTTCAGCAGCAGTGGAAAGAGAAGCACCACAGCAGAAAGCAGCACTTTTGCTGAGACAGGTTGATTTAAAATCTCTTTTTCATTATTCCATGAATTTTACTGTGAGAAACAACAGATCTGATATAAAAAACAGCCAAAAAACCCCCAAAACACAATGAACACACAAAACCCCCCAAATTAAACCCCATCAAAACACCTCAATCTTTCTTTCTCTCCCATTCATGTTTTTTTAGAGAACTTTAAGACGTTTTTAAAACCTGAAATGAGACTCAAAAGTGTGGAGTCACCAGGAAATGTGCTATAAAGAAGTTATGTCCTGTAAAGAAGTTTTTCTCCTTTTAATTAAGTTTGCTGAGTTTTTAGAGAAAAAAGAAACTAAGGTGGTACCAAGACTACCACAAACAGCTAAAAGAGAGGGAAAAAATCAAATTCATACCTCAGGCTAAGAAGATTTTATATCTTCAAGAATCTGATTTTAATTAAGAAAATATAGATATTTCTAAAATAATTCCCTTACAAAGCACAGTAAGGCAGCAAGAAAAAAACCCATCTATTAAGGTTATCAAATACAACTTACAGGATATTGATCTAAATCAACTGGCTGCCTGAAAGGTTCAGAATCCTCACACTGGAAAATTAAATTCACCAGTTCCATGCACTGCTTCTTCCAACAGTTTTCATCATAGCCACTTTTCAGGTTCTTTCCTTTTTTTAAGCCCCGTCCCTTGAGGGGGAAAAAAAAAAAAAAAAAAAGTTAGGGAAAGCATTACTGGAATACAGCAAGAAAAAATTCAGCCTGATGTGGGTTATAAGGTAAAGATTGGCCAACTTACTTTTCTTCTTCTGTATGATGTTCTTGGAACACATTTTTCATCATCCTGCACAGAATCAAATCAATTATCTTAAAAGTGATGTAGGAGAAAATGGGTGATGGAGGCTAAAAGAGTCATTAGATTTGAGACTGTGGTGAAATTAAATTTCCTTCTTAATTCTTTCAATAAGATAAGAGATGAGCAGAAATAAATACAACAAAGCATCTGGGAGACTTGGAAAGCAACATCCTAGATAAGGACAAGAGCTGGAGTCTGCAATCTTCAGTGGTTTGAGAAAAGGGAAAACCACCATCAGCAATTTCAATTAGAAGTTACCCAACAGCTTTGAGCTTCAGTGACTAAATATTACCAGTAATGCAATTCACTGATAATAAATGACATAAAACTTCCATAAAAATTCCTAATATAGTCCATGTTTGTATTAGCTACGTAAATAAGTCAGCAATTTTACCATCAACATTTGAAGGCTGCTGGTATTTTCTTACCACCATAAATTACTGGAATTTTCCACAAAAAACCCTCAACTTACCAGATCAGCATCATGACAATCTTGTTCATCATCTGTTGTGCTACATAACTCAAAAATGTTTGTACAGTCCTGGTCACTGCAATGGAATTAAATCTCTGTTATTGGAATAGCAAAAACAGAGATGTTGCTTCCTAAATTAAACTCAGCCACAAGCAAGCACTCCATATAAAAGGGAGCACAGTAACTGAGTATTGAATGGAATATAAAAATCAGGATTAGGGATTTGAAAGGGGCCTGCTCAGCTGCAGGAAGGCTGCCTACACTTATTTCAAAACAAACCTCTCAGTTTATTTTAACCTTTCAATTAAGCCAGACAAGCTGTAACAGAAACTTCTACACAGGACAGCACAGAAGTTACTGTTTACAGGTTGAGCTACTTAACATACTTAATGTCAAGTGACATTTTGGGGCTCTAATACCAGGGGAAAAGCTAAAATGCCTCTAAACTAAACATTTCAGTATTTATAGTAACACTCAGAATTTTACACCTGCACTGAAAAGAGTCAAAGCAGGGCTCAGCACAAAGGGATACTGAATTGTTTTCACTCTCCACTGTTCAAAAGCACGAGGATTCAAGCAATATTTAGATTAAAATGCCACTTACTTGATGAACTTCAGGAGCTGGGTGGTGATTTTTTTTGCAGCTCTGGCAATAGCACTCCCAGGCTCATTGAAGGTTCTGGCATTGCTTTCGATGTATCTGACTTCCCAAACCAATGCTGAAATTCTCCTTCAAATTAGAAAATATTGCACCTTTAATGCTAAAGAAAAGCTTAACACCAGCAAAAATTTTATCTCTGTAATTTTGTCTCCATATTAGATTTAGATGTCCTCTGTTTTATGTCCCTTTAGGGCACTCTCAAACTTTTCCTTCACATGGAAAACCCCAAGGAAGCAAAACCATCCATGTACATCCTCCATCACTCATTTCCCAACTCATTACTGATAATTCACCCTCAGACAGTTTGTGATATAAACTCAGTTAATTCAGCTGGCCAAGTAAGCACTAGCATTTGTTACTCCTAAATCATAAAATTCCCCACGGACTGTGGATTTACTGGAATCTTTAAAAACCACAAGCATTTTTAAAAAGTTTACATTTGACTTATGCAAAAGGAGGGGGAAGAGTATAATTTAATCACTACTCTAAATTATCACATTTCTTGTGGAAATACCAGAAGCTGCTTGTTACAAAGCCCTGAGAAATGGAACACAGCTGAGTTATACCTGAGGAAGTTTTAATTAGTAAATACAAAGCACAAGCAATTAAAAAGGAGTGACAAGAGCTTTGTCCAGTTACATTTTTAAAGACATCCCAGCTCTGATGTCCCTTTCTGTCTTCCCTTAAAGGCCTTGCTTTGAGGCCAAGTGACCACTGAAAACAGTGCCCCCTTAAAATGACAGATTTGACAAACTGCTACAAATTGAAATTATAACTTGATAGAAATGGCCTTCCACAAACGTGTAATTTCATTTTTTACAACTCATTTTCCCAATTCCTTACACCTGTGAAGCAGAGATACCCCAAGTCAGCAGTTCTTCACCTACAGAATTTCCAATTATTCCCCAAGACATTTTTTCCATCTTTTACAGGAAGAAAATCACTATTAATGTCTCTTCACTGTATCTACAGACACGCTGAATGCAGGTCTAGATGAAGAATATACTTAAAATTTATTTTCAAGCTATGTCTGACCAGCACATCCAGCAAACCAGAGTTTTGCCATCATTACGCTCCTCCCTCTTTCTCTTCTCTAAATTTTTATCATTTAGAATGCTGCTGTTAATAACTAACATTTCACCTCTGGTGATTAAGCTGATTTCTGAAAATAGCAAGAGCTTAGCCTTGTTCAAGTTCAAAGTAACTAAAGGACAGCACTTCAAAAATCTGAATTGTCATCAGCACTCAAGTAACTCGAGGAAGATTTTTAATACTTGCTGATTTCAAAGAGTGAATTTGAATTGAAATTCAAAGAAAGAATGCCAGGGTTTACTGTAACTCTGCACAGAGCCCCCAGGGGAGTTTCCCCCTGGCAGCACTGACCTGTAGAACCTGTTGGCCAGCCGGGTGCGGATGGTGTTGAGGTCCGTGGGATACGCGATCACCGTGCAGTACTTGGGGTACGTGCACAGGTCCACTGGGCCAGCAAAAGCTGCTGAGATGTCTGGGTAAAAACAGCAAGAACAGCAAAATTTAACTGTCTGACCTCATCTTTGGCCTTGCAGTGCCTGAAGGAGCTGACAGGAAAGGAAGAGAGAGAATTTCCAAGGGATGGAGCGACAGGACAAAGGGGAATGGCATCACAGTGACAGAGGGCAGGGCTGGGATGGGATAATGGGAATTAGGAATTGTTCCCTGTGAGGGCAGGGAGGCCCTGGAATGGGCGCTCAGAGAAGCTGTGGCTGCCCCTGGATCCCTGCAAATGTTCAAGGCCAGGAGCATGGAGCAACCAGGGATAGTGGAAGTTTGGCCTCCTGGGCCCTCCCAACCCAAGCCCCATGTAGGATGTAGGTCCACGACAAGTGAGCCGAGTGCTATAAAACCAACAATGTATAAAATCATAAAGATCTCAGTACAAACACAGAAAAACATTTGCTCATTAAAGTACTTTGTCACAGGGAATTTTGAAAGGATGCCATGGATATCCCCAGGCTCTGTTTATAAATGTAACATCAGGAGAAAACCACCTGAAGCTCAGCTCACACTCACCGAGAGTCATGAGCTGATCAATCCCACGGATGATCCGCTCACAGGCCTCGTCACGGGATTTCATCCCCCACTCCCCCTCCTGGGGTTTGTACAGGAGCTTCTCCACCTCCTCCAAAGTCACAGACACACTTGCTCCTAACTCTTCAGGCTGATCAACTAAACAGCAAATTGGGGAAGGAGTGAGAACAAGACAAATTGCTGAGCACTCACAGTTATTCAATAATTGTAAGCTTGCAACTGACAACAAAAATCCTTGCCTTGTAGTAGATTTTAATGCTAAGGCTGTGGGAAAAAAAATTACACAAAATGGACACAAACAGCAAAATTCTGTGTTCTCTGTATTTCTGCAGTTTTGAATCAAGTTTATTATCTTTTTGACAGCTTATTCAGTAACTACTTCCTCAGTATCTCCCAAACTTTGCCCCCCTCTCCCAGCTGGTACTCACAAGTATTGGAAAAGTTAAATACTAACACAAACCACAAATGCCACTTTTATTTACAGATAATCTGGATTTGATCAGCAAACTTTATAAATTGTTGGTTTTAAACTATGTCCAGTAAGGATTTGCTGACTGGAAATTATTTTATTTATATTTTTCTTGCACCTCCCTGTATTATAGTATACTACAACAAAGTCATAGTTTGAAACTTGAGATATTTTTTGAAATCTGACATTTGGAAGCAGCAGGTTTTATTCTCTAAGTCAGAGCTACACATTTAAAGTTATTTTTTTCCAGTATTGCTCTGGAAGATGCAAAAGGCAAAAATATAGGTATATTCAAATTATTTCACTCAATCTGAATCAAGACTGTCTTTAAGACAGGAATCACCTCAGGTCCTCTACCTGCATGAAACAAAGGAACTGGAAAGAGGGAAAAGCACATTAAACTGTTTTATTAAAGGGTTTCTACTTACCATTATCAGGGACTGGCTCCATGTCCCATGGGCTCAGCTTTTCAATTTCACCATTGTCCCATCTGATTCACCAAATAAAAAAATAAAATAATAATTTAAAGTTACCTTGACTCAGAAGTGTTCCCTCCAAGCATATTTAGCTATAAGCACATTTAAATTACAGCTATTTGTAGGTATTGACTGTACAAACATGGATATAAACAAAGGCATAAGGAAACATTCTCCACAATCAATTCCAGATTAAAATTGTGCTCCTGATTTTGGCTGTATGCAACTTAGCCAATACATAAATCAATTTCACAGAGCTTGTACCAAGAAGATGAAGAAAAAAAAAAAGAAGCTGTGCATTTGGAAAAGTGAGATAACATCAAGGGCAAGATTTGAGAGAAATACAGGAGAGGATTTTTCTTGCTGATCACAGCAGGAGTTGTGCAAGTCCATGGATTAAGGGAGAACAGGAAATGAGGAATTTCATGTGCTGGCAGAAAATTTATGGGGCAGAGGATATTAAGACAAAGAAAAGAATAATTATAAAATGAAAAAAACTGAAGTTAATGAAGGTCCAAGACAAAGCAAAAGCAACACAAGTGTTACTGATCTGGATATTCACTCTGACATTGAACTATAAGGTGTGAACATCATACTGAGATCTCTCCAAATCCCACCACATTTGGGCAGATTTTTACATGCTTTTAAAAACAGATAAAATACCGATGAATTTTGTTATTTTCGAGGTAAAAACCATCTGACTGGATCAGCTTCACACCTCAGGGATCCAGAGAGGCAGAAGTACCCTGTATGCAGTGCTGGATCCTTCCTACAGCTGGATTAATCCCATTAATGGAATCCTAATGTCCCCATTTTTAGTTTTTCTTACAAGCACACAGCAGATGGAACTGCAGTTCACAAATTTCCCTCCAGAGCTTTGCCAGCAGTTTCCTGTCAGAGTTCTCCAAATCCCTGGGTCTGCTTCTGATGCCTTAATAAACTCAGATATTTGGACTAATGCCTCCTGTGTATTTATTTCAAACCAACTGGAAACTGGAATGACCATGCTCAGAGTATTTTTTAAGTGAACCCTGCTCTGGCAAGAGCAGCTCTCTGTTTTGGATTTCCCAATGCCTTAGAAAAACTTGGCTCATTCAGCCTGTTTGATTTTTATGAACTAAGAGCCCTAAAGGTTGTTCTGTTCAGTTCTCCTCCCCAGTTATTGTACAATGCCTCACAAGTTGTTGATATTCACAAATGGATCTATTAATTAGTAATTTTACACGTAAGACTTTATCATGATTTTAGTACAGCTTAAGCATCACTTAATTCTCTTTGAGTTCCACTCATCCAGGTAATGCAACTTCATAACAAATCAAGCTGCTTCTATACAAACACCTATTATTGTTTTGTCAATAAAATAACAAATAAATTGAAATTATCTTCAATTAACTTATTTTCCATACAACAGTAACAGTGATAAACTGAAGCAGGTGTGACAGAAAGAGCAACAGACCCAGCCAGGTCACAAAACCTAAATACAGGTGCCAAGCACTTACAGGTATTTTCATACACACATCTCAGGATTCTGCTCTAGAAGAGCTGTTTGTGAGGCCAGGTAGAATAAAGTCCTTTTGGAAAGGGATCTTAAGGAACACAGCATTCCTTCCTTCAAAGCAGCTCTAGACTCTTCTAGATTCTTTAATGTTGATGCAGTAAAATACTGCAATATCTTTTAGGTCTTACAGTAGAAAGGTGCCCAGGAAATTGGCACCAGGCTTTTGTTCATAACTGGAAGCTTGATTTGGAACTGGTCAAGAAAAATCCAAAGCCCACCTGACCTTGCTTCTAAGGAACATCTGTGGTACACAACAAAACACATGGAATGAATGGAATATGGAAGGGAAGGTAACAGGCAAGAACTTGAGTCTGGGACTTACTCTAAATTTCCCTTCTCTGTGGAGAGCAAGAGCTTCAAAAGCCTTTGAGTGAAAAAGCAATTAAGAAGTCCTCCAAAAATGAAACTTTGACTATTAAATGTATTGTATAAGACATGGGAACTATGTCTGGGCATGATAGAAATATGAATATTGAATATTCACTGTTTATTCTCCTTACAGTCCTCCCTTGCTGGGGGAAACCAAACCTAGCAAAATCCCAGAATTATCCTTTCAGTTCCTAAAGGAGGTGACAAGAAGGCTGGCATGGAGTGAAGGACACAAGGGAATGGCCTTAAGCTGTAGGAGGCAAGGGTTAGATTAGATACTAGGAAGGAATTCTTGACTCTGAGGGTGGTGAGGCCCTGACACAAGTTGCCCAAAGAAGTTCTGGCTACCTTATCCCTGGAAGTGCCCAAGGCCAGGTTATCTGGAGCTCTGAGTAACCTGGGACAGTGGAAGGTGCCCCTGCCTATTGCAAGGGGTTGGAACAAGATGATCTTTCAGGTCCCTTCCAACCCAATCCATTTTGTGATTCTATTCCAGACAGCTTGGACAGGGCAGGACAAGGTCAGTATCCTGAGTCTGAACACTGAAGTCCAGAGATATCTTTGTTTACCATTCCCCTCCTCTGTGTGAAGGCCTCTTTGTTGATATGAAAAAAGGTGCACAATGTGAAAGACAAAGTGTGAGGACTTGAGGCATAAGGACCTTGATGTCAGCAATCCCCAGTCCAACTATCACTGCAGACCAACAATTAATGTTCACAGAAAACTGTAATGCTTGCTTTGTGGAAGGGACCCAGAATTACTCAGTACAGGAAATGGGAACAGGGCAACAAATGTTTTTACCATATTACTACCCATTAACAAATTGCCACAGCTTATTACATACCCACACTGTGCTACAGCAGCAACTTAAAACCATTAACAAGTGACAATACCAGGAGTAAAATAATTAAAGTGACCAATTTACACATTCTCATAGCATTGAGGCAGTTGTGTGAGAGCAAAGGCACTCTAATAACATTGGGAATAAAATCTCTTTGTACTCACTTGACACTGTAACACTGGAAGTGACTGTCTGGGTACTGAGGCTGGTAAGGTTCCTGCCCCAGCACTGTCCCAAACCACCAGGCATCGTCAATAATGGAGCGGAACCTGTCGGCTGCAGCAAACACAGAAACTCTGCTGAGAGAAGGATTTAACTCTGCCACAGGCAATCAGAAAAACTTCTGGTAAGTGTATTGCTTGATTTCTCTCTATAACTGAAGTTCTAAACTCAATGATATGTAAGTCTGTTGTTTAGCTTTAAAATGAAAAAGGGAACAGAACATTCTGAATACATATTTTGGTGACTGTATTTACATCTAGTGCAGTCCCTCCGAGGTTCAAATGTCTGACTCTTGCCTACCTGACCCTACAAACAGCACAGGCAGCAATTAGCCAAGGACACATTTGTGATTTCCAAACTGTTCAGTCCAACACTCAGCAAACACTTACAGGCCTGCCAGTTCCTCTGCCGGGCTTCGTCGTAGAACTGACGTAAGATAAGGAAGTCGATGACGTCTGGCATGTCGTGGTACCTGGATAAAAAAAATCATCACTCACGTGTGTCTCAGGGCTTGAGGAAGAAGAGAAACACATTCTTGAACAGGGAACTGGACATACCTGATGGAAAATGATTTGTCTGTGTGTTTCCCAGTGGCGTGATCTATAAAGGCAAGCTTGAGGCAACACAACGTGGGAGGACCAACTTCGTATCTAATTCCAACAATTTTTACCAATTCCTGGTCCTACAGGTAAGGACAAACAGCTTCAGCAAGTTTCATCTTAGGGACCATGCAGAGAACTGTCAGTTTATGAATTAACCACATGTACCCACATGCAAAGATACTGAAATGAGATTTGAGTTTTCAATGGAAGGCAGTCTATCAGCCTCAGAATTTTAACACAGGTGTTTCATTTGGCTTCCCACAGAGAATTCTGAAGACAATCTGATAACTGCCAACACTTTTCCCATGGGGAGATATTAGTAACCTCACAAATCCATGTTCTGCAAACAGAATAATAGAACTCTTCAGCCACAGACTCTGTTATAAAACCACAGAACCTTCAGTGCAGACCTACCCTAAGCACCACTTTTCTCCAGGGCTCCTTGTGTGGATTCAGTTCATAAATGTTATTTCTTCTCACTGCTTCAATGTAAGCTTCGTGCCCTTGCCGGAAATATATCACCTAAAAAAACACCCCAACAAGCCCAAACATTGAATGTTTTCCTGTGTTTAGCAATTATAACACTCACAAGCATTGGAAGATTTCAATCCATGTGCCTACCTCGTCCCCCATCTGAGGGACAAACGGGGACCTTCGGAGAGCCGTGTCTGTGATCCAGACTGGAGGGTGCCAGTCATAGGACAACTCCAAGTTCACTGGTTGTGCTGCAGCATCAGCCTTCACAAAATCAGATAGAATGGACATGAATTCCAAATAAATCATTCCATTTTGACTTGGCAGAGAACAGCCTAACTGATAAAGGACTAATCCGCAGCATTTCCAAACAGTATCAGCAGAATTCCTCCAAGGCTTTGTTTGAGTTGTAACTGTGTTTGCAATTCTAATACTAAACATTCCTTTCCTATCTGGAGATTTTAGGGAGCAAGTCATTACTATGCAGGTCTTAGCAGAAAGTTTTGTAATTTAGGTGACAGTCTCAGTACCCAATTAAAAATTAATCAAGCTGCAACAAACTGTTTGATTCTACTTAAAAGAAAATGAAAGGATAGAGAGAAAAACAGACCAAATGTATCAAAGTTACCCCATGCTTAAAAAAAGAATTTGTTTGCTCCTTTATGAGAGAAAACAACTAACAGTAGTTATTGTAACTTCAGGTAATTATTTAAATTAACAAAAAAAAATCAGTAGTTTAAAATAGAATAATTATAGTAACATATTAAAAAAAATAAAAAATTTAACCTAAGTATAAATAGCCACCATCAATGCAGTGACTGTCCCCCCTATGCATTAAAACAGGTAAAAAGCCAGTTTAAACAAGTTCAAGAGTCACAGAATGAGTTGGGTTGGAAGAGACCTCAAAGATCATCCAGTTCCACCTCCTGCCACGGGCAGGGACAGCTTCAAATATCCCAGGTGCTCCAAGCCCCATCCAACCTGGCCTTGGACATTTCCAGGGATGGGACAGCCACAGCTTCTGTGGACAACATGTCCCAGTGCCTCACCACCCTCAGAGTCAAGAATTCCTCCCTAATTTAATCTAATCTAACCCTGCCCTCCTTCAGTTCAAAGCCATGCCCCCATGTTTTATCCTTTGGGAAAAGTCTGATATTCTGCACTGATATTTATTAAACACATTTCCCTTTTAACACCATCGACCTTGAGAACCCTTTTCATTTGGAAAATGAAAGTGCCTCCATTTGGAATGCAGATTCTTCCTTACAAATCAGCAGGAAATGAAAGTGCCTCCATTTGGAATGCAGATTCTTCCTTACAAATCAGCAGATCCCTCACACTGGGAATCCCAAATCAATTCCATGTGTGTGGTGACAGAAAGATCCTTGGCTAATGACACTAACGATTATTTTAACAGTTTCTAACGAAGAGCCCTAACCCCTACGAGAGAAATGAATCGAAAACTGTGTTGAAAAAAAAAACAAAAACTGTACCTCCTCCTGCTTTTTTGGTTTGGGTTTTTTCCTCCTCTTCCTCCTCCTCCTCTTGGGAGGAGAGGATTTCTCAGCTGACACCTCATCCTCGGAGGTGCTGCAGTAGCGGAGCGCTTTCCTGCGCGACGTGCGCACCGGGGGCTGCAGGTTGATGCCGGCGTCGGCGATCCAGTCGGAATATCTGCTCGAGGAATCGCTGTCCAGGGAGGGCAGGGGGAACACAAACACAACCAAGCTCTCACTGCTTCAGAACTCCCTCAGAAAAATACCAGCACACAGCAAGTGTTGTTGTAATCAACTTCCAAATCGTTTTGCCCTGTGACCATTGTTTCACTTGAAGCTTAACACGAATATTTGGGAGAATCCAGTAGTTCAAAGGGCATTTCTTTAAGTAACTGAAGTCTGGTGATTTCAAAAATCAGTAATTTTATTCAAGAAAGTTGTGCAATGGAATTCTCAACTAATTAGGAGCCCTCCCTAAGGAACGCACAAACCAAATGCTGCTTAAATTCTTTACACTTATCCAAATTCCAGCTACACATCCACATTCCTTCTGAGTATTTCTTATTTCTAGTACTACAGAATTCTAAAAGAGTACCTAAAATAACCAAAATCAAGTGATTAAAAACTTCTCTAACAGTTCTGCATAAAAATAGGAATTTTAAAAAATTCAGATTTTTCAAAAATTTTTTAAGGGCAAGGAAAAGAAAACAACCCCAAAATTCCCCAAACGAAACTGGGGAAAAAAAAAATAAATCCCAAATTAAATTTTTCATCCCTCCAAAACCAGACCAAAACACACTATAGAAATATTCCAGACTCTCATCTCTCTTTGCCATATGGCAAAAAAAGCAGAGGGACTTGAAATTACATTAAAAAATAGAAATGTTTTGCTGAAATGGAACAGTAAATAACAATACAATGTGTCAGTGAAATATATGAATTATAACTTTATAGGATTATTTATATGATTATTATTATTATATGATCATATCTGAAGCACAACAGTTTTCATGCAACTCTTAATTTGTCAAAATTCAAGTAAAACTCATTATGGGATGTCTTTTTTCACTTTACCTAGAACTATTGCTGTTGCTTTTCTTGTCACTTCTCCACTCTTCCTCCTCATCAGATGAACCAGAGCCCTCACTTTCTTCAGCTTCCTAAATTTAAAAATACAAACTCAACCCAAATCCATGTTTTAAGGGTCTGCAAGTTAAAAAAACATGTTGTCCACATTATCAAATTTAAAAGAAGTTCGGTAAAAAGTCGTTAAAATGGAAATCAAAGTAATCAGGTCATGTAAAGCATGTAAAATCTGACTGACAGGGAAGAATTTACATTACAAAAGGAACAGATCAAGACAAACAGTCACATCTTCTCTCCACACACAAGGGGATATTCTGTCACTGCTATGATTTTTTTTTCATTAATTATGCAAGTTGGAATCAGCTGAGGGATTTTTTTTTTCCCCTCTCCTTTTAGTCTCAACTGATTGACCAAGCTCCAACTGGAGTACTCATGCATGTATTTAAATGCAACACTAAACAGTAGAGACACACCAAAACATATTATGATACTGATTTCCTGATTGTTGCTTATCAACTGTTTGCATTAATATAATGTTTTAAATGTGTTTTTCAAAACTGAGTCAGTATGATGCATGGTTCACGTGTCAAGTTGTATTTTGTCAAGCAAAAAAATGAAAAACTAGGAGAAAAGCCCATGAGGTTTCAGTTGTAGCTTCAAGTGTTTGAATTAGCCCAGCTGACTGTCATTTTCAGAGTAGCAAAGCTAACAGTCCTCTCACTAAAACCTGATCATACACTGTGGAGATGGACAGTACTCACTGCAATTCTCATTCAATTTAAGTGATTTCTTGTTTTTAGCCACACTGAAATTCTTTATGAAGAGGCAAGGAAGAGTCAATTTCCAAGGAATACCATTCCTCACCTTACTTGCAAGATTTCCTAATCTCCTGAATGTGGCTTCCTTTTGTTCACTGTTTTTCCCTAACAAAGTGACTGCTCCAAGAAGTCTGAGCTTCTCTGCTCCCTCCACTTCTCCCTTTCCCAGTTTAGAACTATTTCCTTCTGCTCAAGGCAAGACAGGGGCAGTCCTATCCCCCATTTACAGTCTGGTAACACATCAGACACAAACATAAAGCTCCTGCTACCCACAGAGTCCTGTGTCACCCCAGGCCAAGAGGAACAGACCCTGTGGAAGAATCACATTAGGAGTAACCTTCAAAATTTCCACAGAAAAACA